>JAWWNF010000253.1:600000-982500 GCA_034641395.1 Darevskia armeniaca
ATGGCTGTTTCGCTCCTCTCCTGTTCCTGCTGAGATACGGTTTGCCTTAGCATCACATGTGAAGCCATCCTAATGGTTTGTCTCCCTCAAACAAACCACGAGTGGCAAGCCAAGAACAAACCTTGGCAACACAACCTGCGTTTGCACGTAATATGCAGCCAAACAATGGCTTAGCTCTGGACAGCACAGCAGGAGCAGAGCAGTTGTGATTTCTGCATGTGATTGCCTGTTCATGCTGAGCCATAGTTTGGCTTAGCATCATGTGTGAACCAAGTCAATGTCACACAGGGAACTGAATAGCACACAAGAGAGACAGCAGTATTACATGTAATATGTTCATAGTTCCATGGTGTTTTTACAGCCTTTTCGCTTGCACTCCCCAAAACAGTCGCTGGGGCTGCAACTGGGAAGGGAGTACAGTCGTACCTTGGTTATCAAACGGAATCCGTTCCAGAAGTCCGTTCGACTTCCAAAAACGTTTGAAAACCAAGGTGCTGCTTCTGATTGGCTGCAGGAACTTCCTGCACTCAATCGGAAGCCGCGTCGGACATTCAGCTTCCAAAAAAAGTTTGCAAACCGGAACACTCACTTCCGGGTTTGCGGCGTCCGGGAGCTAAAACGTTCGACTCGCAAGGCGTTCGTGAACCAAGGTACGACTGTACTGGAGAAGATTATCAAACCTTTATCCATAATCCTTTCCTGCTGAATACACACACAACCCCTCACCAACTGTTTTTATTTCCCCAAAGAGGAGACACGTTGTACCTGTATCTTATCCCCAGGAAAGGTAAAAGCAGCTTTGGGGGAGTAATTTTTGTGTTGGCAAAGAACACAGAGGAGAGTTAATAAGCCTCTCGCTCCTCCCCCTGGGTGCTGGTTCTTCCTTTCAATACTACAGTCGCAGCAGCTGCATTTAAGCAAAAAGAAGACTGTAAAAAATAATAATGGATTCATGTGGAATGTCTGTTCTGGCACAATATCCTATGCATATTTTCTCTCAATTTGCCTAATATGCAGTCGGGGCCCTGTATTCTCATCATGCTGCATTTAAAGGGAAATTTTCATTCTAAAGCATACACAGAACACTAAATAAGTCCTGAATATGCTGGGTTGCTTGGGGGGGGGGATGTGGTTCCTCTTCCCAACTTGAGCTAGAAACATCCAATTCCAGGCTAATGTACTTCTTCATTTATCACTTCGGGAGTGGGGGGGGGGGGACCAGTTATGGCTTCTTGAGCCATGTGCACAAATTATGTACAATCCTACACATGACTACCGGCATCACACTTCCCAAACCAAGGAAATGCTCTCTGGGCAGGGAACAGGTCAAATTTGAAACAGCCTTTATTGTGCAAATCATCTGTTCTGGCAAACACATAAAAACTGAATAAAAAATAAAAAAAATTCCTTCCAGTAGCACCTTAGAGACCAACTAAGTTTGTTCTTGGTATGAACTTTCGTGTGCATGCACACTTCTTCAGATACCATAAAAACTGGTTGTGCTACATGCAGACACAAATCTGAAAGAGTGTATAATTTTGCCCCCCCCAAAAAAAACCCATTTAATACCACTTGCAGGATAATGAAGCAACGCGTTTTTTAAAAAGAAGTAAAATTTACTAAGATCAACAGCACAATTTTTCCACAGCGCAATTGTTCTTCTCTCAGTGTGCAAAAACTCTTTTTACATCGCTCGCTGCTAACCTGACCTATGGCTGTAGTCATACTGACAGTGAGCAGCACATTGTATTATTGTGGGAAAGCACTTCACACAAGTCTCTCATTCAAGCCAGGCGTCCCACAATAGTCATTCACAGAGAGATTTCGGGGCATCCCCTAGAATGGAGCACCTCTGGCCACTGGCTGGAGGAATTCCTCACCCAGTGGAAATGTTGAACCACTGTAAATGCGGCATTTGTGGGCCCTAATTGCCTGGATTTCAGGGCCAAGAAGGGAAAAAAAGAAAAGATGAAAACAGTTCCTTGTGCTGCTGTAGTGTGTTGCAATAAAAAAAGCAAAGAAGTTTGGTTTTCTCGTGTTGATTTCTGGGACACTGTGCACCAGAAATAACTTCTGATGCAAAGAGATTCAGGAGAGAAGGCCAGGCAGCAAATGCACCCCCCCCTTTTTTAAATCTAGCATCCTGCTTTAGCCCCAGCCTAAAATACGGAAGTTGCAAAAAAAAAAATTATTTTTAATAAAATCAACAAAATGTTAAAAAAGGAAAGAACAAGCAAGAAATTGTGTTGGCGGGGCCAGCGGTTCTAAAACTCCAGCAGATAAAGTAGCCTTAGGCAAGTTAACATCTCTTCTGTAAGCCCCAGATCAAGGATAGAATTTGCAAGGATAGCTCTCACCTTTTTAAAACTATTATTGGCATGCTTAATTCAAAAGCCCTTTGGCTCAGAGGCTTCCAAGGTGCTGATAATTCAGTGCAATGGAGAATGGAGAGGAAGACTGGCTTGTTGCAATAAAATAAAATGAAAATTTGAATGTGTGTGTAGCTCTGCCTGCAGTGATTAAGCAGCACACCTATTTAATGGGTGACATTTAACTAGAAAACCAACTCCGCCGGAGGTTTAAGGAGGGAGACGGGTGTTTCTACACACAACCAA
Organism: Darevskia armeniaca; assembly: GCA_034641395.1. NCBI lineage: Eukaryota > Metazoa > Chordata > Lepidosauria > Squamata > Lacertidae > Darevskia > Darevskia armeniaca. The sequence goes on from JAWWNF010000253.1 coordinate 602,616, forward strand.
GCACTGTTGGGTTAGCTGAAAATCTACCGTGTGGCATGCAGCCAGAAGAAACAGATGCTCCTCCATCCGTATGCCCACTTGGCATCACTGGGGGCTGTATTCCCCCAGTAGTTACTGGTTACCGAACCATGAATGGTCTCTTTGTGCGTGGAAAAATTGCCCTCAAATTCTGACTTCGGCACTGGGAACTTTCAAGGTGAACAGAAAAGGAATCCATGTTTCTAATGAGGAAACAGTCAAAGGCATTTCTGCAACTCTAGTTGAGAGAGATTGGAAGTTTGGGTTTTTTTATTTTTTATTTTTAAACAAATCTGTTTATCATCTCCCACAGACATAGGATTAACACCTTGTTCACATCCTGACAGTAACATTATTTCGGCGAAAGAGCACAAAGGGTTCACTGTTCCGTGTTTTGTTTTTTCCCCACCTCAGAAAAAATCCAGGATATGTAATTAACATCAGGGGACCCATGGAACATTTGTATAGTAAAGTTTTCGCGCCGGACCCCGAAAGCGCCAATTTTAATTAAGAAGTTAGCACCCAGAACAGCAAACAAGAACTAGTTATATGAGAATGAATTGTTAGAGGACCGAAGGGAGTATGGCTAAGGTTTGCGAGATCACTAGGGCAATCAAAAGCGAAGGACTGAAGCTCAGCAATAGAAGTCCCAGGTTCAACCCCCAGCATTCCCTCTTTCAAACCCTGGGGAGCTGCTGTCAGTCAGTATAGACAATACTAATCTAGGTGGACTGGAGGAATGACTTGGTATAAGCCAGCTTCTATGTTCCTATGGGGTCGGGTGGCGCTGTGGGTTATACCACAGAGCCTAGGACTTGCGGATCAGAAGGTTGGCGGTTCAAATCCCCGCAACCGGGTGAGCTCCCATTGCTCGGTCCCAGCTCCTGCCAACCTAGCAGTTCGAAAGCACGTCAAAGTGGAAGTAGATCAATAGGGAAGGTAAACGGCGTTTCCATGCGCTGTTCTGGTTCGCAAGAAGCGGCTTAGTCATGCTGGCCACATGACCTGGAAGATGTACGCCGGCTCCCTTGGCCAATAAAGCGAGATGAGCGCCACAACCCCAGAGTCGTCCGCGACTGGACCTAACAGTCAGGGGTCCCTTTACCTTTACCTTACCTATGTTCCTATGAGAGGTCCAACCTGCAAGGAAGACCCAAGACTCCACTCCTCCTTCGAAACCAACAACTAACTGACTGTATCGGGATGACAGGAGAGGACAGCTCAAATAAACACATAAAGGTGCACAAAATACAACGCATTGCCCAACACAGAGTTAAGACAACTCTTTCGTGGAAAACCGAAACCGTTTCGTCTTCTGCATCGTCACAAAATAATGACTTGGCTTTTTCCAATAACTGGTTTTTCTTGGAAGAACTGGAAACGAGAATCACTCTTGCATAAAAGCTTTAATGTGTTTTGCGACGGATTGTCCTCTAGAACAGGGGTCGGCAACGTTTTCTGAGGCCAGGCCGGTCCAATCCCTGGCAGACCTCTCAGTGGGCCAGAGCGTGCGCTCAAGCTATTTCCAGCGCTCTTCCGACCAGGAAGTCGGTCCCCGAGGCGAGAAAAAAATGGCGCCGTGGGGGGGGGAGCACGGAATCCCCATGCCGATCCATGGAACTGCCGTGGGCCGGTTCCAGGAAGTTCATGGGCTGGAACCGACCCATGGGCCTTAGGTTGCCGACTTCTGCTCTAGAAGCATTGAGACTTCCTCATCTCCATTAGTTGACTGCGTAGAACCAAGTCTAGTGGCTCAGGTGATCATTAAGAAGATGCTGAAACAGGAGGTGCAGGAGGGATTTGGTGTGGGGAGATGTGTTGGCACTAGAAACTTAGTCCCCATGGTCATCTGTTTGTTGAGCGCATTCCACGCTCTTTTCAAGACAGAATAACACAGACTTAACGTACAGGGTCACGCTAAGGATTCCAACCAGTGAATGCGTGGGAAAGCACTGTACTAAAGAATTGGTGCTACTTTTACTGTAATCATATTAATGCAATAATGTCTGCAGAGGGACAGAATGCCACTGCCTCTCCCCTCCCCCCCCCAATGCTGCTTACACTTCCACAGCAACATTTCGTCCAAAAGCTATGCAGCTGCCTTCAAGTCAAAACCTGTTTGTTGCTTCGGGTGCCAAGTTCCAACACAGGCCCACCAGTGTTAAATACTGAACGGCACACCTGAAATGATTTTACAGCACAAAAAGGGGGGTGGGAATAGAGAGAAGTTCATGTACAGCTGTGGTATCCAGTGATTTCTCCGTAACATGGCTGTCAAGCTGTTCTCCCTTGGCACTGAACCAAACACGTCAATGAATCAAAGAAATCTTTACTAGTAAAGGAGACTCAGGAATACATACAAGTTCAGGAGACTGTGGTGAGGTCATAGAATCACAGAATCATAGAATCTTAAGAGTTGGAAGGGACCCAAGGGTCATTTAGTCCAACCCCCTGCAATGCAGGAATCTCAGCTAAAGCATCCATGACAGATGGCCATCCAACCTCCCTCCAAGGAAGGAGAGATCACCACCTCTCATGGGAGTCTGTTCCACTGCCAACAGAAAGTTCTTTCTGATGTTTAGTTGGAACCTACTTTCTTGTAACTTGAAGCCATTAGTTTGAGTCCTACCCTCTACAGCAGGAGAAAATAAGCATGCTCCCTCTTCCATGTGACAGCCCTTAAGATATTTGATGATGGCTATCCTATCTCCTCTCAGTCTCCTCTTTTCCAGGCTAAACATGCCCAGCTCCTTCAAGCGTTTCTTGCAGGGTGGATAAAAATAAATGATTTTTTTTTAATTAAAAAATCAGATTTGTAAAAAAATTTAATCGGATTTTTTTAAAAATTGGATTTTTACAATAAAATGCTTTTGGAGGGGGAAAAATTCTAAATATGTTTTTCTATTTAAGTTACATTATAGTCCAAAGGCTATTCATCAAGAAATAAGGATTTGTTTTAAGTTTTTCATGTGTGCTGAAACTCAGTCTAAGTTGGGGTTTAAAAAAAAAGGGTTTATCCCCATCAGCTAACAAACATGGATACATATGCTATAATGTTATTGTTTCAGCTAAATAAATTGTTTAAACTGTTATTAAGGAAATGATTATTTTTCTCCTTCCAATAAAGCACAGCAGAAAAGTTACCTGTCTATGTATTTCTAACAGTATAACCAAATCAGTAATTTTTTATCTGTAAAAACTACTCTGAAGATTTATTTAAATCAAATCGACCCCGGTTCACTGTAAGGCTGAGTTTGCAGGCCCTTGATCATCTCTGGAGAGGAGGTGTGTCTTCAGAGCGGAACAAACCATGGCCATCTGGAAACATGAAAGCTGACTCAGGAAAAAACTGCATGGCTCAAGAAGAAGAAGAAGAAGAAGAAGAAGAAGAAGAAGAAGAAGAAGAAGAAGAAGAAGAAGAGTTTGGATTTGATATCCCGCTTTCTCACTACCCGAAGGAGTCTCAAAGTGGCTAACAATCTCCTTTCCCTTCCTCCCCCACAACAAACACTCTGTGAGGTGAGTGGGGCTGAGAGACTTGAAAGAAGTGTGACTAGCCCAAGGTCACCCAGCAGCTGCATGTGGAGGAGTGGGGAAGCGAACCCAGTTCCCCGGATTACGAGTCCACTGCTCTTAACCACTACACCACACTAGGACAGCAAGGTTAAGTGGCCCAGCCCTAACTGATGTAACACTAGGGACTAAGAAGCTGGTGGCTGGTTCTGCCAACTGGGCTGCTTATAAATAAGAAGGGAAGTGTCTGGGGGCAGTATGAAGTTGATGGGGTGGCATTGCTGCTCTGACCCTAGTACAGCAGCCTCTGCTGCAGCAACACCTGGTAGGTGTATCCAGGTGGAGAAAATCATCAGCTGAGCAAGAGGAAGAACCAAGAGGAGGGCGCAAACCGAATCATTTATTACATTTCCTGCTTCCTGGCCTCTGCACGTGGGCACTGACAACGCGCTGCGCTTCAGAGTCCTGGAAGCCCGGATCAAGGCCCAAGCTTTCTCCGATGACCTCAGCGCGCAGCCAGCTCAGAAATGAAGTGGCCGTCGAACGAAATGAAAGGCTGCTATTCTCAAAAACCCTCAATATTCATTTGTTTCCTCAAACAGATGGGAGGGGAGGTGGGGGGAGGCTGGCAAATTCTTTCCAGTGAATCCCGGAGTCACCACCAACCAACCCGCCACCCCCACCCCCACCACAAAAAAGCCTGCTTTTTTTTAAAGCCCCGTTGATGGAGTTGCAAGTGCTGCCTCATGTTCCAGGGAAGCCCTCCAGGCCTCTGCAGACAGCTGCGCAGATCCTCTCTCGCTAAGGAAATGCCCTCATGCTGAATGAATTCTGAGCCACTTTTTTCCACTGCCTCAAAGGAGAAAACAGAAAACAAAAACAGGCCGCAGCGCTCAGAATTTCACATCTTAGTATTTCTTACTGCGGCACCAAACACTCGAAAGGCACATTATGGGAACTGCTGGCTGCAGGTTTGATTTATTTTCATATTTTTGTGGGTGGGTGGGGGTGAACTATTAAGGGTGAAAGGTTACTGCCAACGTTAAGATAACTTGGGTAGGGGAGAGAAAAAGTCTCAGCCAAGATGTTTAAAGATGTGCCTTTTCTTCAATAAGAAAAAAGTGCTTTTCATCCACTTCACTTCAACACCACCCTGACATTCCCATTAATTCATCACATAACAAAGCTATCCGAAAGCTTTTCCTAATGCCAGGCCCAGCTGGAATAGGCCAAGGCATCCCTCTGCCCATCCCTCTCCCCAATGATCCAGCTTCCCACCAGTCACCAAAAGTCCACCCAGACAACTCACTGGTGGTATCCCTGATGGTATGGTCCTTTGGCTGATCCAAGCCCTCGCCAGCTTCCACTGAAGTCAGGGTGGAAAAGGGGAGACTGCAATTCTGCACCCACCACCCTGTTTCTTCCCTCTTTGTCAAGCATGCCAACCCAAGCCCATGCCCAACAGCCAAACTCAACAGGCCATGTGCTGTTTCAAGGAGAACCAAGTCCAGTATCACAACTTTGGGTAGCTCCTGGAACAGCGTCAACCTTTTCTTCAACGCTGGTTTTACTGTTTCAGCATGTTAACAACTGCATGCCAGTCTCGGAAATGCAACCTCGGCATTTCCGAATTCCCCTCTGCCATGTTGGGTACTTCCAACATGTCGGATTCAGTTCCTTTGGCTACTGACGGGTGCACATTTTGCTTTCATAATTGGCTGCAATTCATTCTGCACCACTTTATAAAGGAACAGAAGCAAGTGCTTTCACTAAAATGTAGGACAGACAGACAGACAGACAGACAGACAGACACACTACACATATAAACACACTGCAGTGTCGGAAGTCCCATAGCTTGCTAGCATTTCATTACACAGCAGGCAAGTTCCCAAAGAACCGAGCGCCCTGCCTCAAACTCAGCTTGGGCTTCCAGCCAGAACAGCAGAAGAGGAGCCCTGCAGGATCAGGCCAAAGGCCCATCTAGCCCAGCACCCTGTTTTCGCAGTAGCCAACCAGGTGCGCCCACAGGAAACCAGCCAGATGCTGGACCTGAGAGCCGCAGATCTCTGTGGTGTCCGGCAGGCAGCAGGCATTCAGTGGAACTGCAGGCAGCCAGAAACACCTGTGGCTTCTGAAGTTTCACAACAGCAGCTGTCACCCACTTTGAAACCTCATTATTTTTTATTTTATTTTTAAAGGAAAGAATAAGCACGGATTCTCAGGCGTCTACCCATCGCCACCTTTCATGCTCCGTTACGCTCCGGCTAAACTGCAGCATCCACACTGCTCTGCTTACAGGCAAAAACAAAACATCATTGCGCTGCATTCGAAGCAGCTCTGTGTGTGTGTGTGTGTGTGTGTGTGTGTGTGTGTGTGTGTGTGTGTGTGTGTAATTAATTCAGATGCTGTAGTTCTGGCGTCATGTCTTCCCGTGTGCATGACTCATCAGCTGATCTTGTGAACTCATTAGACGTGCTTGCTATTGAAGCCTTCGAGCTCCTTTGTTGTTCGCTTAAAACTGATGACTTCACAGCTCTCGCCTCTCCCCCCCCTCAGCAGCTACCAGCTCATGTTTCTTAATGAGCAATGGAGTAACCTTAACAAGGTCCATCTGCGTTCAAGGGGATTAAAGGCCTTTATTAAGACATCCTTACCCCCGAAGCAGCTTCCTGTCCTTTATTGCCATGAGAGAAAAGTGCAAAGCAGAGAAATCAATTGAGGGGGCGCCAAAGAAGCCAGATTTGGAAACAGGCCCAATGGGGTGGGAGGGGAGGGGAGGGGAGGGGAGGGGCTATATTCAGGATGCAAACTGCTTAGGAACGGCACAGCCAGTTTAAAACGGTTCCGAATCGTAACTGCAGGATTTGGGGGTTGTTGTTTTTAAGGCAGGCTGCGTAAATAAGCAGCAACTGTATTAGGAATATTGTTCTCTGCTTTTCTGTAGGCTGCTCATCCACACGAGTTGCTAGAGATGGGGGAAAAGCATGTAAGGTTATTTCTCCCCCCGCCCCCGAATGTGTGCAAGTACAGCTCACAAACTGATACGAATGGCAAAGCTGGGGAAGCTGGGGTTGCTCCATTGGTAGAGCATGAGAATCTTCATTTCAGAGTCATGGGTAAACAGGGACTCCATTGTAGCTCAGCAGAAGAGTCGATCTGTGGTCTAGGCAGAAGGTTCCTGGCTCCTGCTCAATACACGACAGCAGGTGCATACAAGCAAGGGAGGGGTGTTTTATTGAAGCAGGTGAGCAATCCTGACTCAGCAGCAAGGGAAGAGCCAAACACAGTTCAGGGCTCTCACAAGGTGAAGGGATAACAGGGGTAAGTCTGGTCCAAGGTTCGCGAGTCTGCGGTCAGTAACAAGGACTTCAAAGCTGCACGGTTGCACCAACAACCACCCCATGATGAAGGTCTGGAGGGAGGGAGTTGGGTCAGGTAAGACAACAGCTCATGCTGCAATGTGTTTTCCCCCCTCTCACCTCCTATTAAGATGCTGCAGAGCAGAATACAGTTGTACCTCATGTTGCGAACGCTACGTGTTGCATTCGACACGGGTTATGAACCCGCCGAACCAGGAAGTACCGGAACGGGTTACTTCCGGGTTCAGCGGCTCGCGCATGCGCAGACGTGTCAAATGACATCACGCGCATGCGCAGAAGCGCCGAATCGCATCGCACAGACGCGACGCTTTAGGTTGCGCGCACTTCAGGTTGCGAACAGACCTCCGGAACGGATCCCATTCGCAACCAGAGGTACCACTGTATTCATTACCACAGATAATGAATTAGGCCTCATCTGCACTAGCCATTAAAAGCAGTGCCATGTCACTTTAAGCAGTTGTGCCTTATCCCAAAGAATTCGGGGAGCTGTAGTTTGTTCGGGGTGCTCTGAGAGAGTTGTTAGGAGGCCCCATTCCTTTCCACAGATCCCTGGGAAGAAGGATCAGTTGTTAAACCACCCTGGGAACTGTGGTTCTGGGAAGTGTTAGAAACTGAGATATGAAAGCTAGGGGCTAAATGGCACCTTAAACCTAGATTATGGGTACAACAACGGAATGTCAAGGCGCAGAGGGGGAGCGGGTGGCTCTGTGGTCTAAACCACTGAGCCTCTTGGGCTTGCCAATCGGAAGGTCGGCAGTTCGAATCCGTGCGACAGGGTGGGCTCCCGTTGCTTTGTCCCAGCTTCTGCCAACCTAGCAGTCCGAAAGCACACCAGTGCAAGCAGATAAACAGGTACCACTGCGGCGGGAAGGTAAACGGCGTTTCTGTGTGTTCTGGCTTGCATCAAGGTGTTTCGTTGTGCCAGAAGCGGTTTAGTCATGCTGGCCACATGACCCAGAAAACTGTCTGTGGACAAATGTCGGCTCCCTCAGCCAGAAAAGCGAGATGAACACCGCACCCCACAATTGCCATTGACTGGACTTAACTGTCCAGGGGTCCTTTACCAAGGCACAATTTTTTAATAACAAGAATACAAAGCTGAAAATGAATGAACTGCAGCCAAAATATTATGTTCGTTTTTCACCTGGTCTAGTCCTTCCCCTGCCTACCCCCCTAATATTCTTAAGAGAGTCTCTTCTCCAGTCTTCAAGAGAGTAGCTGGAAGTGGAGAGGCAGAAAAAGGCCCTCCTTTCCTTTCACTCTGCAGCTTTAATCTGAAATCTTAGGCGCAAAGCTCAGAAACTACTCGCGCTAATGAAATTCCCTGTTGCAAAATGCGCCTGGAACAATGGGAGTTTCGAACACTGGTTCTGGGAGGGGAATAGGGGTGCCCCAACAACTCTCAGCACCCTTAACAAATTACAGCTCCCAGGGCTCTTTGGGGGAAGCCATGACTGTTTCGAAATGATAGGATACTGCTTTAAACAGATGGTGCAAATAGGGTTTACGTCAGGCATAGGCAAACTCCGGCCCTCCAGATTTTTGGGACTACAATTCCCATCATCCCTAGCTAACAGGACCAGTAGTCAGGGATGATGGGAATTGTAGTCCCAAACATCTGGAGGACCGGAGTTTGCCTATGCCTGGCTTACGTCAAGACAGAGACGAAACACTCACTGGTCTAACATAGCCTTCCCCAAACTGGAGCCCTCCATATGTTTTGGGGGCTCCCAGCTACCTTCAAACCCAGGTTGTAGTTCAAAAAAACCATGAGCTGTACTTCAAAACACTAGTTTAGAGATGGCTGGTCTAATGACTCCTGGGAGGGTTGGGTTGGTTTCCTAAACTGAGCAGAAACGCGAAAGATCAGAATCACGGAACACATAGCCCAAGAATGTTACCAGGTGGCAGTCCTTTTTAACCACAATTATAAATAGCAAACCCCTATCCCGGTTCACAGTTTCTTATCTAGCTTTAAATGGCTGTCCCATTTGGGAAGCTGTTCATTTACAGATGAAGCAGAGCTCCACCTAAGCCCCATCACATGGTTTCTAAAGTCGTGGGGTTATAGTCATTCCCCCAACACTCCCGCCGCTTCAAGTTCCAGCAGCTTTGCAGCACCAGTAATGCCAAGGCTGCGATTCATAATCAGATTACTCAAATGCCAACCACCTGAAGTCAGTCACGCTTCGCTTGGTTCCTGTGTGAAATACCAATAAAGCCAAAGTTGTGTTTCCCAAGATATTTATACCGCAGCTGGGAGTTGCACATCTAACGACCGTTTCTCATTTTCAAGACTCTAGGAAGATCAGGTACTAACTGTTCTGTTCAGATGCAGAATGCGAGCCCACAACCTCTAGGGCGGGGGTAGGCAACCTAAGGCCCGGGGGCTGGATGCGGCCCAATCGCCTTCTCAATCCGGCCCGCGGACGGTCCGGGAATCAGCTTGTTTTTACATGAGTAGAATGTGTCCTTTTATTTAAAATGCATCTCTGGGTTATTTGTGGGGCACATACATTTGTTCATTTCCACCCCCCCTCCAAAAGATAGTCTGGCCCACCACATGGTCTGAGGGACCACAGCTGAAAAAGGTTGCTGACCCCTGCTCTATGGGAAGATCGAGTATTTAAAAAATGACACCAACCAGGCTGACCACGCATAATAGTGCTTAGAAAATGCAGCACAAATGCACATAAATGTTGCACGTTTTTGAAATGTTTAACATAGGAAACTGCCTTTTACCAAAGTCAGACCATTGGTGTGGTGTTGTCAATGGCCAGCGGCTGACGAGGGTCATTCAAACTATTTTATTGAAGTTCCATGTTTCGTACAGTTGTGTTTTTTTAGGCCTGCCCCCCCCCCCGGGGTGGTGTTTGTTCAACGCTGCTCTCCTCGGTTCTAGACAGGAGAACCCGGAGACGTAAGACAAACCTAGAACCTTCTGCATGCCTCTACCACTGATCCACACCCCCTCCCCAAAACCACTGGCAGGGAGCGCTCCTTGCACCTGCATGTTCTTAAACACCCACTGCAACCACAATCTCAAGCAGACTTGCTTACAAAAGAAACACTAGAAAAATACAACCTGGGCTGTTAGAAGTAGTACGACTCGTGCAGCACGTTGGCGACAAATATACATACAATTGTTTTTTTTACTTTTACAACATTTATCAATTTTTTAAACAAGAGACAATTACTTGCAAGATGCCACAAAAACTTGCGAACTACCCAAACTAAGATGAACTTGTGATGACTGATTTAGTTCCATTCTTACAAATGCTTGGCTCTGTTTTCTTTGTTTTTTGGTAAGTCCATAAGGATTCAAGAAATAGGCAAGTTCGATGTTATTCACAGTAGCTGTGGGGTGCTGTTGAAGTTGTACAGAGGACAGGGTGCCCATCATGTTACACAAGAGACCTGCAACAAAATGTTGCAGCGGGGAGTGCTGCTGCTCAGGGTCCCGGCTGCCAACCAGCATTCCACGGCTACGTCTTAGAATTCTTCCTAAAGGGTCTTTGGTTTTTCTTTGCTTATGCTTCTGTTAAGTCTACTCATACCATCTCCTTTTGTGTCATTTTGGGCGCACAGGATGTACGTTTTTAGGCACCAAGTCCAACCAAAGCAGCTGAGCCCTTTACATTTTTGCCTTGGGGCATATGTCAAAGCCAGAACAACCTGAAGTCAAACTCTTAAGTGCCATACATACAAAACCAGAGCAAGCACTAACTGAAGAAGACCTGCTCAAGATAAACATTAGAATCATAGAATTTAAGAATGAGTTGGGAGGGACCCTGGGGTCATCTAGTCCAACCCCCTGCAATGCAGGAATCTCAGCTAAATCATCCATGACAGGTGGCCATCCATTTTGGAATTTTCAAATATCAAAACACTCTAGGTGACGGAGGATCACTTTTTCTTAAAGGAAGATAAACACTTCCAGCCACTCAGACACAACAGGGCAAATCAACCAAGTCAGAAACCTAGTATCACCGTTTTATACCTCAAATCGCCACTTTCTACAATCACCTCTGAGTAGCATTTTTTTAACGCCACCTTCCAGTCACCACAACATACTGCACAAGCATCTGATAAAAGCATTTAGGAGCCGCCGCCCCCCCCCCCCAAAATTATCTTCCAAAGACTGATCATTGTTCAGAAATACTAGTTTAATTTGGCACTATTTTGATGGCCAGGAAAAGCATGTAGTTATACTTTTTGGTATGTATTTTTTAAATCTTCACCATAGCCAGGTTTGCACCCCAAAAGCAGGAGAGGATGCAAATGTAAAAACCCAAAATGTAAGAAAGCTATTTATACCACTGATCTGGAAAGTACCGCCAACAGTATGCAAAGCAGAACTGTTAAGTTCCTAAACCAGCAGAGTTATAGAATTTGAGGGACATTCGCAAGTGTTTCTAACAAGCCTTGACACTCCTCCTCATAAATCTTTTGAAAAGGTCATGTTTCCCACTGAAATTACGTGCCCTACAATTGCGAGGGCTAAGGATCTCCTTAATATGACAACAAGGGGAATCCCAGCTGAGCTGCCTCATGTCAGGTTACATTTTGGGTGGTATTATCTTCTGACATACTCCAAAGGCATATCAGCCAAACTCTCTGCGCTGTGTATATCCATTTGGACATTCAACTGAGGCTGGAGTTAAATCCTACATCTTAACTATAAAATACTGGTGAAATCCAGCATCAAAACATAGAAGCAAGATCCTAGGTAAAGGTAAAGGTACCCCTGACCATTAGGTCCAGTCGCAGATGACTCTGGGGTTGCGGCGCTCATCTCGCTTTACTGGCCGAGGGAGCCGGCGTTTGTCCGCAGACAGCTTCCGGGTCATGTGGCCAGCATGACTAAGCCGCTTCTGGCGAACCAGAGCAGCGCAAGGAAATGCCGTTTACCTTCCCGCCAGAGCGGTACCTTTTTATCTACTTGCACATTGATGTGCTTTCGAACTGCTAGGTGGGCAGGAGCTGGGACTGAGCAACGGGAGGTCACCCCGTCGTGGGGATTCGAACCGCCAACCTTCTGATCGGCAAGTCTTAGGCTCTGTGGTTTAGACCACAGCACCACCCCGTGTCCCTTAAGCAAGATCCTACATTTCTTAAATAAACTGGTGGGGTGAGGGATAATTTGGTTCTGGGGTTTTGTTTTGAGACACAGCATCCAGTTCCCTCTCCCCTCCAAAATATTAAGATTACACCAGCAAGAATGAGTCTTTCTGTAAAAAAAAAAAAATGATTTAAATCAAGTCTTAATGACTAGTGATTTAAATCATGATTTAAATATATTTGATTTAAATCAAATCCACCCCGATTCTGACATTATAAATGGTCTGTGTCACCATAGATATGCGGACCGTCCCTGGATCAATCGACTTTTCCTTTTTAAGTTCTCCAAGCTTTTAACCTGGCTCAAGGTGGTCATCTGAACTAGCCAGACGTTTAACTGAGAATCAACCAAAGCCAGTCTATCTTTCGAAAAATAAAAATTTAGAGCCGTCTTGCTTCGAAATGGCAACTGGACATCCCATTTTGGCGACTGCAACCTTGGTTTAAGGAGCCATTTGGCGCCCAGCTTATATATCTTGAGTTTCTAACACTGCTTGCAACCACCCTAGAAGATCAGATTAGGCCAGGGGACAGTGACTAGCCTAAGGTTGCTCGGTGAACTTTATGGCTTAAATCCACTTCTAATTCAACAACGGGGACTCTATTCTATGCAACATTGGCTGGGGGACTCTATAGCTGGCGCAGAAGGAGGAAATGTTCTCCCTTAGAATGGTCAAATTCCTCCATTACGTACCCATTTTTATTCCAAAGGACGGCATTAAGTCACCTGCAACCGGAAGTGATCCACCCTAGTCTCCGCTGTTAGTGGGAACCTGGGCTCGTCGTTGCACACCTGGTACACCTTGAGCACAAAACAGTTCACAATAGCTCAGTATGATGCCAACATCCTGTTGTAACTTCAAAATCGTTCCTCCCCCTGCACACACAGGAAATAGCGTGGAGGCCGTTCCAGACTTAGAATGCTTTTTTGGAAACCAGGAAGTTGGTTTTTGTTGTCGAACACAAGTGGAAGTGACAGGGTCACAAAGCTCATTTGTCATTCGGTGGCCCAAGGCAAGGGAGGGGGGCAGGGTCTGAGGTCCTCTTTGTATCTGAGAGGAGAGGGGTTGACCAAAGAGACCTTAGCCTTGCGTTAAATTAAGCAAGTCTGTCAGGGAAAGTATTATCCAGTCGGTCCTCATCTTAAAATTAAAAGGTGGTGCCGGGGGCAGGGAGGTTTCATGTGCCTCTGGCTTTAATCGCTGAAGGCATCTGCCAAGTTCTGTATGCCTGGTATTTAGGAAATCGTTTCCTTCCTCTGCCACCTTAAATATATTTCTCAAAAACACACACATTTTAAGAACAGGGGAGAGGAGTTAGGAACACAGGAGGAAGCTGCCTTCCCACTAAGTCAGACTATCGGCCAATCTAGATCAGTATTGTTTACACTGACTGGCAGCAGCTCACCAGGGTCTTGTCAAGACACCTTTTCCTCTTCACCACAGATGCCAAAAATTAACCACAGAGCTACAGCAGTTCTCAAGCCTCACAAGAATACTTCCTCGAGTTTCAGCACAGAAAGGCAATCTGCTTTTGAGGGCAGTGTCACACCTCCAAGACGCTTTATTGGTCCAATTCAGTCACGGTCTGGCTATCTGGGACATGCCTGTGTCCTGGTATGTCCCTCCTCCCCACAAAAAAAACCAACCCTTTCCTGGTCCATGCTAAACATAGTTTGTTGTCATATTTGAACTGGGTAATCTATGCCTACTACAAATAGTGGGCTGCATCCGAAACAGAACTTAGCTGAAGGACACCTTCAACAGATGTATCTAAGCCAGGCCTTACAACAGGGGTAGGCAACCTAAGGCCCGCAGGCCAGATGCGGCCCAATCGCCTTCTCAATTCGGCCCGCGGACAGTATGGGAATCAGCGTGTTTTTACAGGAGTAGAATGTGTGCTTTTATTTAAAATGCATCTCTGGGTTATTTGTGGGGCATAGGAATTCGTTCATTTCCCCCCCCCACACACACAAATATAGTCTGGCCCACCACATGGTCTGAGGGACGGTAGACCGGCCCACAGCTAAAAAAGGTTGCTGACCCCTGCCTTACGATGTTCTTCTGAAGCTGTTCTTTGGGTGCCGGATGGAACAAGGCACATGTCCCTTTAGGGCGAAAGGATCTTCTCGGTGGTGGCACCCCAACTACAGAATGCTTTCGTGAGAACAGCTCACATGGCCTTTTTTATGTTGTAATTTTATGTTGTGAATCACCCTGAGATTTACAGATGAAGGGCTGTATATGAGGAGGAGGAGGAGGAGGAGGAGGAGGAGGAGGAGGAGGAGGAGGATGGTGCTCTATTGTCAATTAGATGCCGGGTATTTCTGTTTTCGCAGGCTTCTCAGCCTGCTCCAGTCTTAACCTTTTCATCTTTGCTACTTTTCATGCTGCGGTTATGCATTTTTGCTGCTGGTCTGTTTACGTATTTTCAGCTTGCTTCTAACCTTGTTGTAAGCCGCTGCTGCCTGAGAAGCAAATTATGCAGTAGACTTCGGCAGCTTGATTCGAGAAGCCTGGCGGATCTCAATCACAGCAAACTCAATCATATCAGCGCCTGCATTCACAGGGAACAATCGCATCGCAAAGCATTTTGGAAAGCAACAAAGCAAGACAGACAGGCCCTTGCCCCCGAGGGGTTTAACAGCTATATTTTGACAGCAGTGGAGACCACAAATGAGGCAGAGGGAAGAAATGTGACAGGCGCTCTTCATAATACTTGGCATTTATATATATATATATAAAAAAAATCACTCTGACAAGTCTAAAAGCTTTTCACGAGCCACACCCACACAATGCATTTAAAGCACTATTATAACCACTGTAGCGCTCATGGAGAATCCCGGTAGCTGCAGTTTGTTAAGGGTGCTGGGAACTGTAGCTTGGTGGGTCGGCACCCTTCAACAAACTACAATTCCCAAGACTCTAACGGTTGAGGTGGAATAATGGTGTTTTAAATGCATCGTGTGGATGTGACCGCAGGCGGTGTCAGCTATCACGGCAAACAGCCCTAAACAAAGTTAGTTTTATCCTTACCATACTGCTGCTGGGCGGGTGGGCAAACAAGAGGTAGAGCGAGCATGTGGCTTTAAATCATGTGATCAGCCCAGTGCTGGCCAGGGATGGTGGGTATTGCAGCCTTAATCCAAAACAGCTGGAGGGCACCAGTTTGGCAAAGACTGTAACAGAGTTTATGCAAGAGCCAATAACCTTATGGCTCATTTTCAGCCAGGACACGGCGCCACCACACCAGTTCCCCCCCCCCCATGACATCTGCAGCTATCAAACCCTATGTCCTGGGAAACACATTTCAGATCTGAAAGTAGGTAATCATAAAAAAAACCAAGTAAGCAAACAGGAAGACTTGGGAGGTGTGGATTTTTTAAAAAGGATTTCGATTCAAGTTCAACGGAAGCATAAGAAACTTGCCCACCTAGGATTTTGGGGCATCTCACAGCAAGACTGCCACGTGCCAGGTATAGATCAGCTTTGTGCATAGAATCATAGAATCATAGAGTTGGAAGAGACCACAAGGGCCATCCAGTCCAACCCCCTGCCAAGCAGGAAACACAATCAAAGCATTCCTGACAGGTGGCTGTCAAGCCTCTGCTTAAAGACCTCCAAAGAAGGAGACTCCACCACACTCCTTGGCAGCCAATTCCACTGTCGAACAGCTCTTACTGTCAGGAAGTTCTTTCTAATGTTTAGGTGGAATCCTCTTTCTTGTAGTTTGAATCCATTGCTCCGTGTCCGCTTCTCTGGAGCAGCAGAAAACAACCTTTCTCCCTCCTCTATATGACATCCTTTTATATATTTGAACATGGCTATCATATCACCCCTTAACCTTCTCTTCTCTTGTGCATGCAGTGACTCGAACGCAGGACAGGTGTAGAGCAGCACAATAAAGACCAATCTGTGCCAAACCCTGCATGTGACCTCAGCATGCATGCGCACCCCTCTACGGGCTGACGTGCCCGGATGTCAACAGACTGTGGAAACCACAGCTGCGACAGGATGAGGCAGTCATGCGACTCGGGGCTCACTCTGTGTCAGCTAAGGAGGAGAGAGGTAGTGCTCTGCCTTCTTCCAGTGCAGACTCATTTCTGGATTAAGAAATACACTGCACTCCACATGGGTTGCCACAAAGCCTGAGCGTTATTCACGCTTTTTCTGCTTTACTGCCTTGGCATTAAAAAACGCTAAAAAGCCTATTAGCCAGACGTTTTCACAACACAGATATGCAGGCCTTGTGCAACCGCTGATTCCTAAGAAATATTTCACATCATGAGCTCGAAGGGTGATGTAAAGGCGGCTTTCAGTTTAAGGACCCCCTCTAAATGATCACTGCACTTTGGGCTACAGAAACCCCAAATTCCAGTTTGTTCTCTTGCTGCAGCATTGCCTTAAATCCGACACAACCACGAGGGCTCAAACAAGCTTTATATATAGAAGCTAGCATTTTGCAAGTATGGGGTGTGCTCCTGGCTGACACTAGGAACGGTTGTCGTTATTAATGTATTTTTAGATGCATTTTTGCAGCGCGCCTTTCCGAAACTGACACCAGCATATGGCTGGCAGACAATTTGCATAAGAATAGTACACTGCACTGCCTTTATAGCATGCAGCGTTCGGGCAGAAAATGGTATTATTTATAGGCTTCAGCTCTCTCCTGCACATGCTGAATGTTTTCAAAGCTTTAAAATGATAAATTTTGTAAAAATGCAAACTGGCGGGGGAAACAGTAGCACAGTATTGTGGCAGAGATGAATAGGCTGTCCCACGAGTCCTCGATTCTTCCACCACAGACGTTTCAGTGGGACTTGCAGGCTTATATATTTATTTTTAATTTGCAAAGATCACAGTAGAGGGCTGTCGGCCAAATTACCTTTAGGCAAAAGCATCTTGAATTGAAATAAATGGGACGTCTCCTCAGGGTTCCAAAAATGTGTCTATATTTATTAGCAAGAAAAAAGTGGGTGTACTTTTTCTCCCTCCAACAAGAAGGGTCCACTCCACCACTTTTGCATTAAGGCTAATCTACTTTATAATGTCTAGCCCACGGCATTACAAATCATACAGCATTTGAAATTCGCCAAGCACATTTTGCACCCGGCGACCAGCTGAAGATGCCCGGGCACCAGGATGGCACCTGACATCTCCACCACCTGGAGGCGCATGCATGGGTATCATGGATCTTGCCTGTTTTCACACACCAGCAACACATCCTGTAGAATTCTATATTTTGTTTGCACAATCAGAACAAATTTCAGGAACCAAAAAGCCGTGCTGAAAAATACAACTTTCAGGCCATCTGGCCCCAAAATTGCAACTAAGCATTCTGTTTTTGTGACTGTAACCCTGGTTTAAAAGGTAAAGGTACCTCTGACCGTAAGGTCCAGTCACGGACGACTCTGGGGTTGCGGCACTCATCTCGCTCTATAGGCCGAGGCAGCCGGCGTTTGTCCGCAGACAGCTTCCAGGTCATGTGGCCAGAATGACTAAGCCGCTTCTGGCGAACCAGAGCAGCGCATGGAAACACTGTTTACTTTCCCGCCGGAGCGGTACCTATTTATCTACTTGCACTTTCACGTGCTTTCGAACTGCTAGGTTGGCAGGAGCAGGGACCAAGCAAAGGGAGCTCACACCGTTGCAGGGATTCGAACCGCTGACCTTCTGATCGACAAGCCCTAGGGTTAGTGGTTTAGACCACAGCGCCACCCACATCCCTGGTTTAGGGAGCTATTATTATTATTATTATTATTATTATTATTAATTTATTCAACTTATACACCGCCCTATACCCGGAGGTCTCAGGGCGGTTCACAACAAGACCACAACATATAAAATCAAACCAAAAGCAGTAACCCAATAACACCCCCCCCAAAAAGCAACATTCTAAAAGGGTGTTGGATGTCAATAAGATCAACCAAAGGCCTGGTTAAAAAGGAATAATGAAGTGTATAATGAAGGCGCCAGGCGAACCTCCCTCAGGAGAGCATTCTGCAAACAGGGAGCCACTGCAGAAAAGGCCTGTTTCCCAATTGGAACTCACCACTGGCGATATGTGTGGCACAGGTTTTTTTTTTACCCTTAAATATGTTGCCGGCGGGTGGTCGTTTTTTGCACCCACAGCAGCAACTATGTTGGCAGCCAGGCAATTATTTCACAACCTGGATCTAGTGTCATTTGAGGGGCAGGCAATGGTGGTAGAAAAGGTGGGGAATATTCAGAGAAAATTATTCGAAAGCGGCCTTCTGGAGAAGGGGCAAGAAGCAAAATCTCAGAAATTCTCAGCAGGAATTACTGAAGGTTTATGAGTACAGTCGTACCTCTACTTACGTATCCCTCTGGATACGGAATCTTCAGGTTATGGCCACAGGAACCCCGGAAGTGTATACTTCCGGATTTTGCTGCGCACGCATGCATAGGAGCGCTCTGCGTGCCTTGCGCATGCGCAGAAGCACTCAATCGTGCCGTGCGTATGCGCAGAAGCGCACCTCTATTTACGTAATTTTCAGGGTGCGAACGGACCCCCGGAACGAATTAAGTTCGTATCCAGAGGGTCCACTGTACATCTTTTACAAGACCTGCATTTAAAACCTGCATTTTAATTGATTGTTTTGTTGTGATTTTATTGGTGTTAGCCGCCCTAAGCCCGGTCTTGGCTGGGAAGGGCGGGGTATAAATAAAAATGTATTATTATTATTATTATTATTATTAAGTAAGTAAGCACACCTTTAGGAAATAGGAGTGGCACAGATGCAAACCACACATACCTCAGGTTGTGAGTTTTCAGGTTACGGACGCGCTGAACCTGGAAGTACCAGAACGGGTTACTTCTGGGTTTCGGCGCTCGCGCAGAAGCGCTAAATCGCGCTTTGCGCATAAGTGCCGAATTGCGTCACGCGTGTGCGCAGACGCAGCGCTGCGGGTTGCGAACGTGCCTCCCGCACGGATCACGTTCGCAACCCGAGCGTCCACTGTCTTGGGGGGGGGGGTGACATCATTTGTATTTTCTATCTGCACTCCCGCGTTTCTGACCACATATACAGGCCCAGCTCTTTTTGCCACATCACTTATATTTATTTATTTATTTACACACACACACACATTTCATAAAAAGATATCGAAGTGGTGTGCAACAAAACACACACAATAAAAACCACGTAAAATCCAAAATCACAGATCACCCACAAAAAGGGTGGGTTTCTTTTTACCCTTTAAACCCCCATCATCCATACTGAGCAGATCTGAGGGGAGTTGGGAGTCCAAACCGTCTGCAGCAGACTTTGTCGACCTTGCGTCCCGCCAGAGGTTGTTGGACTACATCTCCCATCATTCCTAGCCTGCATGGCCAGGGATGCTGGGAGTTGTAGTCCAACAACGTAGGTTGAGAAAGACTGCTCTGGAGAGCCCGACGTTGTCCCTCTACACAGGGGTTTAGCCAGTGTTAATGCTAAAGAAACCTGGGAAGAAGCACACAGAGCATTGGGGGGATTCTCCTGTCCGCAAGCAGAAGGTGAATATTAAGCAAATGGGAGCAAAATGGCATAATAAATGCAGACAAGGGATTCCTAGAAAGCTGGCATCTCCACCACTCAGCAACAGCCAGCAGTGGAGCATCAGAAAAGTTAGTATGGGCAGGAATTAAAGACAACTGCTCACTGTTCGGGCCAATTAGTTCAACACAATTGGTTAACATAATATGTTTTTTGTCTTTTACAGAGATATCCTCTGTTACACAAAGTGTCATTCTTTATTACAAGCCAGTGGAATAATTGCGTAACATTGTGCCAAATTAACATTTTGGCATGCTTTTTTAGTCAGAAAGAATTTTCATCATAACGCTACTCAGATATCATTTTAGGCATTTGAAATTTGAGTGATTTTGGGGGGGGGTGCATTATATTAAGAACAACCGACATCTGAGGTTAGTGTCAACCTATGACTGGTCAGAAAAATCCATGTTATCAATACATCAGACAGACAACAGTCTTGTATTTAAAGCATTGTTAGAAAGATATCGAAGAGATGTGCTAGGGCTGCAATCCTTTAAAGACTTACTGGGGAGTAAGCTGTGCGCTGAATTCAATGGGACTTCTTTCTGAGTAGAAGTGGACAGGATTGCACTGTTAACACTCATTACAAAAACATCCACACACAGACACTAGTTATCTGCCCTGAAACAAGCTGCACTTTAAACAGTGGGTGGTTTTAAAAACTATTTATTCTGTTATCAATGTTAGGGCTGTGCCAAATCTTCGAATGGTTTCTTTTTTGGCCATTTGAAGGCAGCGGGACGCAGAGCAAAGTCAAAGGAGGTGGGATGGGAAAGGAAATTATCTTTCAAATAATGCAAATTGGTGGCATCAAGCAATACTGATATTCCTACTGAATCCTGCAGTAGTTGATAAAATCATACACAAGCCCCCACTTCGCAGGGACAGGGCAAGGGCAAGATTTAGAGGGGAGGGCAAGTTACGGCTGGGCTCTAGATTAGGCTTTCGGAGAAAAAATATTCTTTTTTTGGAAACAAAGTGTTGAGCGTGCATGTCTCCGTCGGGTTCCCATACTCCATCATTAAACTAGCAGAAGGGAAGTTTGCCAATGAGGAATCAATCTTGAAATAATTATGCAAGGTGCGTTTAATTGCTGCAAAATATGCTGATCCCACTGAAAGGAAACCCACAAGACTTGAAAGCCCGTCTTGTCGATCTCACTGGAGAGCCAAGGAATTTCAGCTCTGTAGGGAAGAAGACGACAGCTGATCTTCCGCCATTTCTTTTTAATTAGTTCAACACACTTCAAGGAAGTAAGGTTTTTAGCTCTTCTTCTTCACATAGAATAAAAGAGTCTGTCTGAAGGTGCAGAATGCTTTTAAAATAATACTGAGTACAGCTCTGGCTGCTGGAAAGTTTCAAACTTGAAGGCAAGTCAACTAAATCCAGCCTGGTACCGGTAGTTAAGATCACTGAAATGTTTTCCCAACTTTTCCAAGAGTGCATTTCAGACAAAAATATAAATGAATAGCAAAAGAAACTACCACCTTTGCTTTAAATACACACACACATCACTATGTTTTTCTCTCATGATGTAGAAGCATCCCAAACAAACAGGTTCCGTATCTTACCACTTAATTCAGTCCCATTGCCAATGCCCTGGCTATCTACCGGTACATGGCACAGAAGCCAGCTCCCTGTGGTCCAATCTCACCACATTTGTCACCGTGTGCCACATAAGCAGAGTTTTCTGCATCAGGCCAGTGGCCCGTCTATTCCAGCATCCTGTTCTCACAGTGGCCAACGAGATGCCACTTGGAAATCTTCAAGCAGTACCTGAACACAACAGTGCTTCCCCAACACCACCTTGTGTGATTCCCAGCAAATTATATTCATAGCCATACTGTCTCCAACCGTGGAGGTTGGAATAGGGGCATCGTGCAAATTTCAGAGAGTCTCCTTGTGTTGTGGTTTCTTTTCCACACATGCCTTTTCTTCGCATCCATCATCGATTCTGCTGCTGCTGTTAACAATCAGTGCAGAAGGCTCCAATTACTTAATCCTGGTGCATGTCTCCCATGGCATCGTTCTAGGCGCTGCATTTTGGGTTTGCATCCCATAGACATCTGGCTGGTTGCCGTGAGAACAGGATGCTGAACGAAATGGGCCGCTGAACGAAATGAGCAAGCTCTTTTTATGTTCTTAAAAACGTTTGCTGTTGGGTTCCCCGCTCCCCGATGCCTCAGATTACCTATACTCTTTGTTGTTGTTAATTGCTTAAAGCCACACAAGTTGGCGGCCGTCACTGCTTCCTGTGGCAGTGAGTTCCACAGTTTAACCACGTGCCTCGTGAAGAACTACTTTCTTTTCCGTTCCCTAAATCCTCCAATATTCAGGTTCACAGGATGTCCACGAGTTCTAATGTTATGAGGCGGGACTGAGGGGGGCCATTGGCGTTTATCCACTTTTCCCATGCCTCGCGTTATTTTATAAACTTTGGTCGTGTTGACTCTTACTAGCCTTTTCTCTAAACTAAAAAGTCCCAACACAAGGCGAATCATCAGATGGGTTACGCAGTCCCTGTTAGCGCCTTCCAGAGACGCAGCTGGGCTAGCCTGCTTCTGCAAAAACAGAGTCTCGTACCACCTTAATAGACTAATCAACTTTATTGCAGCACAAGCTTTTGGGGGACTCTGATCCATGAAAGCTTGTGCCACGATAAATGTGCTAATTTTTAAGGTGTTACAAGACTCTTGTTATTGCTACATAAAGTGTCCACAAAGCAGACCTGTGGGAAATTAAATTCATGAGTCTGTCTCCTGGTTAACACAGCATTTTATTTTGTTTTTTTAAAAACGAACACTTGGCTCACGGCCACCATTGATAACAGATTCTTTCAGGACCGCGTTGCCCCTATCACATTAGGAGGTAAAAGAAATAAATGTTTCTTCCTCGGGTTAAAAACTTCGCCGAATACTGTTAAAACCCTCAAATGCGCAAGATTACTACTTTGGCGTATATTCTCCAGTTGTTATATTAATTGCTGGCTCTAGTCCTGGCCTTAACACCTTAAAGGTAAAAGAAAAGGGACCCCTGACCATTAGGTCCAGTCGTGTCCGACTCTGGGGTTGCGCGCTCATCTCGCTTTATTGGCCGAGGGAGCCGGCGTACGGTACAGCTTCCAGGTCATGACTAAGCCGCTTCTGGCGAACCAGAGCAGCGCACGGAAATCCCGTTTACCTTCCCGTTGCAACGGTACCTATTTACCAGTATCTACTTGCACTTTGACGTGCTTTCGAACTGCTAGGTTGGCAGGAGCAGGGACCGAGCAATGGGAGCTCACCCCGTCGCGGGGATTCAACCGCAGACCTTCTGATCAGCAAGCCCTAGGCTCTGTGGTTTAGACCACAGCGCCACCCACGTCCAACACCTTAAACGAGGGTGGATAAAAATCAATGATTTTTTTAATTTAAATTGGATTTTTTTTTATTTAAATTGGATTTTTAAAATAAAATGCTTTTGGAGGAAAAATCTTTCTAAATATAGTCTTCTATTTAAGTTACATTGTAGTCCAAAGGCTAGTCATCAGGAAATAAGGATTTGTTTTAAGTTTATCAAGTGTGCTAAAACTCAGTCTAAGTTTTTTTAAAAAAATGTTTAACCACATCAGTTAACAAACATGGATACATATGTTATCATGTTATTGTTTTAGTTAAATAAATTGTTTAAATGGTTATTAAGGAAATGATTGTTTTTCTCCTTCCAATAAGTACAGCAGAAAAGTTGCCCAAATATAAACAGTTAACTTATTAAACCTCACCATAATTTCATAATTATCTGTCTATGTATTTCTAGTAGTATAACCAAATCAGTAATTTTTGATATAACTGTAAAAACCACTCTGAAAATTTATTATTCCAAAAATGAAACCTTCATATGGTTGTAAATATTAAGATTATACCAGCAAGAATGAGTCTTTCTGTAAAAAAAATATTTAAATCAAGTCTTACTGACTAGTGATTTAAATCGTGATTTAAATCATGATTTAAATCAATTTGATTTAAATCAAATCCACCCTGCCTTAAACAGTTAGCTAAATTTCTGCGCAAGTTATTTGTCCTTGTCAAAACCGAAACGCTCAAAAGCTCTTCCAAACAACCTGCAGCTGGGTGGCAATGAAGAACAGTAAAGATGATAAAAGGGAAGGACAATCAAGAGTCATGATATCCGCTTTGGCCAAGTCAACGTGTTGGTGTCTACTGGGGAACCAGATATACTGAAGCAACTTGCCCCAATATTGTTCAAACCACCAGTAATATTTGTAGTGCTGTAAACAGAGACAGCTGGTCCTTAAAACTGGAAGAATAGTGTATGCAAATTGGATGTAAACAGTGAGGGGGGAGAGGAATGATGGATGGCCTGGGAGAGTGAAGGAAGAAAAGAGACTCCTCTAGCACTAGGCAGAATGCTTGAGCAAAAGCTTATGCATAAAACCCTCCCAGACTACTTTGTGTTTCCCAATTCTAAATAGAGCAACAGAAGCAGCATAGAAGCTCAGTCCAAATATGCATTCAAGCTCCAAGAAGCACTGTAAGAATTAACTATGCTGCATTATTTGAGAGGATATGGTTTGTGGTGCAAAATCTTGCTTTTTTTTTTTTGCCTTTCAAGCAGCTCAGAAGCAAACAGCAGTAAGCGTCCCTCTTCCAAAAAGCAATAAATTTTCTCAAAGTAAGAGACAGTCAAAAATTCCGGACAGCAGCAGATTCTTTGCTTGGGCCTTTTAACAGATATGGGGAAGGAAAACTTCTTCTGCAACACTGAAGCCGCTTTTACAAATGGGCATCTCCCATAACCAAGACTTTTGGGTGCCCCACTGCTTAAAAGGAAATGCAAGGAAGCTCAAGAGGTAAGATTCTTGGCCGTGACACCCACCCCTGAGGTTGGCCTGGAGCCAAAACTGGACGCCTGGAAGTTTCACTAGGCAGTTGGCAAATGGAGAGTAAGGAGCAATGAATCAACACACAAAAAGGCACATACATTCCCTCCACCCTTTTTGCTGCTCTGCCCCATGTGAAAAGATGGAGGGTGGGACATTCCTTCTGTCTGGTGTTGCCTTTCCCTATTCCCCCCAAGAGGATGGGGAAGAGGAGCTTGCAAAACCAATGGCTACAGGAGCGGAGAATATGTCGCTCCGAATTCCTCCTCCAGCCCAAGATGCTGGAGCAGCAACACAGAGGGGCGTTGAGAGAAGATAGCCGAAGCCAGGCCGTAAACAGAGAGCGTGAGAATATGGGATTGAGGAAGAAAATGGATCACACTGCATTGCTCTAATCAAAACAGACTGAGGAGGCATCTAGCAACACCAGCTTAGCTGACTAAAGATGCGCTCTCATGCCTGTTGAGTCCCAGAGCTTTTCAGCCATGAAATCAGCTGGCTTACTGCTTTTGTGTTCCTCTCATGTGGCTCTTTCCTAGCCTTGAAGTCCAAATTGCACCCATATCTGCAATCATGGACAAAACGCTGTCCAAAAATGAACACCAGAAGATATTCAAGAGCTCCCAATTAATCAGGACGCCTTTATAGCACACCCAGCTTGGTTCAGTCTGCTTAATGGCACCACCTAGGTTTCCTATTTCTGAGGCTGAAGAAATCAAGAAATTGTTGTATCTACTTTGGCTGTTCACTAAATAGGCATCATATAGCAGCCTCTGAAAGCATCCAAAGTTCCTGGGCGAACTTATCCCACGACTGCTAAGTTAGCAGAACCTTTATGGCTGCTATTGTTGTGGTGTAGTAACAATTAAAGGTAAAGGTAAAGGGACCCCTGACCATTAGGTCCGGTCGCGGACGACTCTGGGGTTGCGGCGTTCATCTTGCTTTATTGGCCGGCACAGCTTCTGGGTCATGTGGCCAGCATGACTAAGCTGCTTCTGGCGAACCAGAGCAGCGCACGGAAACACTGTTTACCTTCCCGCCGGAGCGGTACCTACCAGTATTTATCTACTTGCACTTCGTGCTTTCGAACTGCTAGGTTGGCAGGAGCAGGGACCGAGCAACGGGAGCTCACCCTGTTGCGGGGATTCGAACCGCCGACCTTCTGATCAGCAAGCCCTAGGCTCTGTGGTTTAACCCACAGCACCACCCGCATCCCTTTGTAGTAACAATTACACCATAACAATAGCAACCCTATTTCAAAAACAGAAATCAGAGGGCAGGAGTAAGCTGCTTTCACCATGACAAAAGTTCCTATGCCAGTACTCTGGGGTGCAGGGATGAGAGCAATTTAACTGATTCATAAATGAAGGGGGAGTTATAGACCAAATTACTGAGGTCTATAATTAAGAAAGCACCAGGAGGTTTGTTTCATACTGGGTGAACAGGCCACATGCGGCAAATCACATTTGAAGTGTACAGTGATGCATGCTGGGCCAAAACCTCCTAATTTCATATATGCACACTCATAGAATCACAGAAGAGACTCCCGGGGGTCATCTAGTCCAACCCCCTGCAATGCAGGAATCTCTACACGGATGGGGTCTGATTAGGCTGCCTCCCATTTTCAGTGTTTTTCTCTCTGCCCCCCCCCCCAAATCTGCGGGTGCCCATGCTTCCACAAAATTTACATCCACAAGAATATCTTGGGATTGTGGTGGGTGGACAGCTCAAAGAAAAGTCAACTCAGTAGCAAGACATCTTTAAAGAAAACAAAAACAAAAAGTCAACATAATTTCAGTGTCAGGAATCATCACAAAAGGGATTGACAATACAAAATCGCCAGAATTGTGATTCTGTCCTATTGGTGACATTGCATTTGTAATACTGTACGTGAATACTCCATCTCAAAAGTACAAATTTGGGGAGGGGGCAATCAAATAGAGAGTTAGAGCATCTTCCCTGCAAATGCAGAATAAAACATTTGGGTTGTTTTAGTCGAGTGGGCGGGGGGGGGGAAAGCAACTAAAGGAGAAGGGTGATAAAAGGTATATAGAATTATGAATGACAAAAGAGTGGATGGATATTTTTCTCCCTCTCTTACTGTAATACTTGTAAGCAGCTTAGACAAACGGGAAGAATTTCACGTAAGGTGAAATCAGTATCACAAAAGGGGGTGAGAATGACCACCTTAGATGGCCTTCAAAACAGGATGAGCCAGATTAATTGAGGTTAGGTCTAGCCATGGACAGGGACCCAGGTGGCGCTGTGGGTTAAACCACAGGGCCTAGGGCTTGCTGATCAGAAGGTCGGTGGTTCGAATCCCCGCGACGGGGTGAGCTCCCGTTGCTCGGTCCCAGCTCCTGCCAACCTAGCAGTTCGAAAGCACATCAAAGTGCAAGTAGATAAATAGGAACCGCTCTGGCGGGAAGGTAAACGGCGTTTCCATGTGCTGCTCTGGTTCGCCAGAAGCGGCTTTGTCATGCTGGCCACATGACCTGGAAGCTGTACGCTGGCTCTCGCCCAATAAAGCGAGATGAGCGCCACAACCCTAGAGTCGGACACGACTGGACCTAATGGTCAGGGGTCCCTTTACCTTTACCTTTTACTAGCCATGGCTATTAGATCCAATAGCCAATGGGAAAAGGGCAGACCCAATGGTCTGACCAGGAGGTAGCATTCATCAACCTAGTGCACTTTCTCCAGTCGCCTTCATAGAATCCTAAAATTGTAGTGTTGGAAGGGACCCCGAGGGTCTATAGTCCAACCCCCTGAGATGCAGGAATCCTGCCTGCAGCCATCCCAGGGCGGGCTCGAACCAGCAACCTTCTGGTTAACAGCCATACGCACTGACCGATTGTGGCACAAGTGGGCATCTGTTTATGTTGTTCCTGGAAGGAGCTGGCTGGACACTGCTGGCAACCGGATACTGGATTAAATGCCTGTCCTGATACAGCTGAGCTCTTAAATTATAACCTGGCGACACACACACAAGCACCCAGGCTGGCTGTTATGCATATAGGTCTTTAGTCCTATTTACCAGCCACTTTGCGGAGCGTCAATACAATATTGACTTGTGTGCATTACATAATTCTATTAATATTTGCCCAGATCATGTTGCAGTCCAAAAAGGGGGAATAAATCAAAGGATGGAAGAAGAACCTGAAAACATGGTTTGACGCAATTAAAAACAGAAAAAGAATCAAGCTGAATGAATTAGAAGTGTTGTGAAATAGTTTCCGGGGAGCGGGGCGGAGGTGGATAAACGAAATGTTGCTCCTTTAACAGCGTGGTTCCCTTCTTCGTGACTCGGTGCCGGACAGACCCACGTCTGCCCTACTGCGCTGCTAGAATTTCATGTGACCTGTTCCTTCCGCACCTCGCTAATTCCATTCAAAGGGAAACAGTGGGGCGCTCGGCACAGCAGGAAGAGAACCAAAGGCTGCATTCGTTACCGCAATTAGCGAGGAGGCAAGAAGCAAGTTTTCTGCAGTGATGACACCCTAGCAGAGCTCCACAGCTAGGTCTACGTTCTCCTCAAAACTCCTGCCGGGCTGTTTCTCTCAAACAAATCAACTATGGCTCCTCCCAAGCCACATTCTGCAACCGGCTATGGCTGACCACTTTTTTATACCAGATATTCGGGGCTCTTCCAACATGACACCCTCCAGTCCAGTTGCCAGCTCTGCCACACTCCACTCTAGATACAAGTAGGCACAGGCAGAAGATATTTGCTAATGGGACCCTCCTACTTTTGCCACAGAGTGCCAGGCCTACCCCTCCAAACCCCACATCTCAGGACAAAGGAAGCCAATAACAAATGGCAGAGTTGGGAGTATCAAGTGTGTGTGTGTGTGTGTGTGTGTGTGTGTGTGTGTGTGTGTGTGTGTGTTAGGGGTGGCCTTGCTCATCTCACACCTCAAGTCACTGTGCGTTTGTGTCTCTCTCTCCCTCAAGGACCAACTTGGAGCAAGGGGAGAGGAACACAATTCCAGTTCCCTCTCTTCCGAAGAAGATGTACTCCATTAGAATCTTGTTCCCACCAGGCAAGATGGGATATGTAGTCCTGCATGCTCTTCTCAATGGGACTGCGATGCTCGGCTGAGGAACATCATGTCTTTGCTGCATCCCATTTCACAGTTAAGTTTGGAGGACCTGGGGGGGGGGTACAGTGGTGGCGAATGTGGTAGTGGGCAATTTTAAGAGCCCGCAAGTGTTTTTTTTGCATTCAATAAATTGAATACTGTAGCAGTTTGTAAGAAAAGCAGATCAAACTATGTGCAGCCAAAAACTCTCCTTATTAGATACAGAGTTAAGCAGCATAGCAGTACTTTTTTCCACCCTGCAAAGAACCTCTAATTTCACTCTTCTTAAGCTTTCTATTCTCTTTTCCTCAATTTATAAAAGCTGAAGGAATGCTCATGAAGGGTTACTTCCCCCCACACACACACTTTCTGAAGGGCAATGACCTTTCTCTTTAAAATCACATGGTAAAAAAACAACAACAGAAGCTCACAAATAAGCTTAAGGAAGGAAGGACGGATGAATGAAGGAACAGAACAGTCAGCTCAGATAGGCACTGTAAAAACAATAGATTTTGGTCAGCGTCAGAAAAATTGTGCAACAGCACGGTAACTGGAGGAAAACGAAACTCTTACGCAGGAACTTTTACCAGAGCCTGAAGTTGCTTCCAGATGACTTGCTTATTGACCAGTCATCCCAATTTGTTCCCCTAGAACACCTAGAATCTATGGTATAGTTATTAAGAACACCTAAAAGCTTTCTTTCAGCATTATCTTGAATGCAGGCCTTGCAAATCTTGACACCCTTCCTCTGCACACACAAACTCAAGTTTCTCTCTCTACTCTCCCACCCAGGGTTGCCTATGACGACACTGTCAGGGGCCAATGCACACTTTCCTGCATGCTGTGAAAAGCCTCACCTGCTAACCACAGCAGCAAGAGCTACCTGTGGCCATCCAGATGCTGTTTGGAACCACCAGCAGCCCTCAGCCAGCATGGCCAATGGTCAGGGATGGTGGGAGTTTTAGTCCAACATCTTGAGGGCCAGATCTTATAGACCAAGCAAAGTCACAGGAACAGGCAAATCTGCTTTCCTGGTTAGTTGGCACCCAACTGCATCCAGAACCAGATCCCCTGTTAAGTGTTGTTGTTGTTTAGACGTGCCCGACTCTTCGTGACCCCCATGGACCAGAGCACGCCAGGCACTCCTGTCTTCCACTGCCTCCCGCAGTTTGGTCAGACTCATGTTGGTGGCTTCGAGAACACTGTCCAACCATCTCGTCCTCTGTCGTCCCCTTCTCCTTGTACCCTCAATCTTTCCCAACATCAGGATCTTTTCCAGGGAGTCTTCTCTTCTCATGAGGTGTCCCAAGCATTGGAGCCTCAGCTTCAGGATCTGTCCTTCCAGTGAGCACTCAGGACTGATTTCCTTAAGAATTGATAGGTTTGATCTTCTTGCAGTCCATGGGACTCTCAAGAGTCTCCTCCAGCACCATAATTCAAAAGCATCAATTCTTCGGCGATCAGCCTTCTTTATGGTCCACCTCTCACTTCCATACATCACTACTGGGGAAGCCATAGCTTTAAATATACGGACCTTTGTCGGCAAGGTGATGTCTCTGCTTTTTTAAGATGCTGTCTAGGTTTGTCATTGCTTTTCTCCCAAGAAGCAGGCGTATTTTAATTTTGTGACTGCTGTCACCATCTGCAGTGATCATGGAACCCAAGAAAGTAAAATCTCTCCCCTGTTAAGTAACTGTTGACAATAACCCAGATTTCAGAGCTTTGAATTATACAGTTAACATTATACAGACTATTTTCCAAAGAAGCCCAGAAGTTAAGCTGAAAGCCAATTCACAGTTTAGAAGCAGCTGCAACGCTGCAGCGATTTTCAACAACTTCTCTCTCATTTGCACCTCTTAAGGTTATTATTCCGAACCACATTAACTGCTGCTTAAACTATCAGACTCTTCTTCCCCTTTGGTTCTGTTATCCACGTGGCTCCCTCGGGCTCTCTTTTTTTCCAGCAGGGTTGCATAACTTATACAAACAGATCCATTTCCTGTCTGCTGCGCCAAGCAATTTAGCAGACCTTGATGATCCTGCCGAGATCACTTTGGGAGGGGAAAACATGAAACCCCAAAAAAAGAGAAAAGAAACTTGGCTGTCAGGAGGCTGTGCACTTCAAAGTGCATTTTAAACAAAAATAGGAAATCAGGTTTACCAGACCTTATTTTTTTTCTCTCCTTTCAAGGCTACATTTCCAGAAAAGTGCATTGCCTTATCAGGAAGGCCTGGGCCATTTGCTGTGTGTCTTAGCTCACGGAATCGGTTTGAAGTGAGTCACAAGAAGCATTCTCAGGTTTACTTAACAAGCACAAACAAGGTATTGAGCAGAAGTCATGAACTGCTGGTTATCACAGTTAGCATTAATAAACAGGTCAAGTCAGCAAAAAGTGAAGCCTACTAAGAGAGTTTGTGACATGGCACATAGATACCAACTTTATGCTTGACTATATCCAAGCAAGCCAGTAAGACCAGGGTTCCCCAAACTTACCCCGCTTCCGGTCGGTTCCTTCAGCACAGATCGCACAGCGGGCCAGAGGGCGGGGGAGCATGTGCCCATGCGCGCGCACACACACACTATTTCCGGCACGGCTGCCCATCTCCGGGTTGGCACGGTGCCGGAAATAGCTTGTGCGCATGTGCAAGTGTCATTTCCGGTGCACTTTCGGGTCGGCGCAACGCCGGAAATAGCTTGTGTGCGTGCACACGGGCCCCCGTGAACCCGGAAGTGCGCCAGAAATAATGCTTGCGCATGCGCAAAAGCTATTTCCGATGCTCCACCGGCCCGAAAGTGGGCAGCCGGCCGCGCCATTAAGAGCAGGCAGGGGCCGGATAAATGAGCCCCTCGGGCCGCATCCGGCCCACGGGCCTTAGTCTGGGGAAGCCTGAGGTAAGACAGCTATGCCAACAGCTTTGCCATCACCTCTTCTATTCCCCAAGTTTTTCAATAGAGCCCATTTATTGTAGCCCATTTCACAGCTCTGAGGCACAATTTTGCCTGCATGATTTATCGCTGTCATACAGGACAATAAATTTGCGTGCATAGTTCTGACTGCAATCACTCACAGAATTAACAGGCACAGAAATGTTGCAAAACTCCATGTTTTTTAAAAAAGAATAGCCCATATGGATCGCAAATGTATACAGTGGTACCTCGGGTTAAGTACTTAATTCGTTCCAGAGGTCCGTTCTTAACCTGAAGCGTACTTAACCTGAAGCACCACTTTAGCTAATGGGACCTCCTGCTGCCGCTGCACCGCCAGAGCACAATTTCTGTTCTTAGCGGAGATCTTAACCTGAAGCGTACTTAACCCGAGGTACCACTGTACATGGATGCAATCAGGTAAGAGGACCTCACACACTACCTGCTGATTTCCCCCCTGTATGCAACGCCCAGAGGAAAAATTATATCGCCAATTCTTAAATGGCTTCCAGGTCGATTCGCACAGGAAGTGACAGTGAAACTCCCAGCAGATGAACATCTGTATATTACACACCAGGTAGCCAAATTCGCACTGGCAGCCAAGAAGCTCCGTTCCAGCTATGTGAATGCACTCCAATCTCAAGTCTAAATGCTGTAAATTTCTTTTTGTGTTCCAAACTGCTACAGGTTACGTGTTATGATTTTAGATGAAAGTTTTCTTTTATTCTCCGTCGTCCATTGTAAAGGCCTTTTGGCTATATACAATAAAAATTGATTGATTGATTCCAGCTGTTGAACAGAGTAGACAGCCTGAGAAAAAGGCCCCCCTGAACCTTGCAGTCACCTGCCCTCTGCCGTTCTGGGTGGTTCTTCTGGATATACTGTCTAAGTTGAAGTTTAATATTTGCAGGGTTGGAATCTGAACTCAGCCCATTTGTTGTTTTGGCCTTTCTATGATGAGCCCACAAAGACCTCACCAGCGGCTGCCCCATTCCAGCGTTCCTTATACAGAAAAACTGGTGCGGAGGAGATGAATTTTTGTTGGCAAGGAAAAACAGATGTATCAGCTAGGAATTTCTCTGCTTCTGTAGCAGCAACACATATGCATTTTTAAGTATCTCCTAGAGCATATGGCAAATTGTTTAGCGATAAATGATTATTCATAAGAAACGTTTTTATGTTTAATAATGTAAAGCTACTGCGATTCTGCTTGTATCACAAGCTTGCCACTTTAAGTCGGCTTGGTTCAGGAAAGACAGCCTATAAATATTTAAAATAAATGTGCTCTACCTGCAAGTTTAAGGTTACATAGGGAATGATTATTTACCTATCGTTTCAGATTGCATACATACAAACACACACATACAGTGCTAAGTTAAACACGTGATGATGTTTTGCCCAGTTAAGAACAGTGGTGGCGAAATCCTGTGGGGTTTGTTTTGTTGTAGGCCCCTCCCCGAATTTAATAAAGTAAAAGGAACAAGATTATTACACTGAGGATCAACCAGCGGCCACCCCCCATATGTACCATTAGAAAACAACATAAACCGCTAGACTTTTGTGAATGAAGCCGCAACATATTGAACGCTGACAAAAACAGATTTAACCATGAGCTCCTCTCCTGTTAAAATGATTTAACGCCCTAATGCAATAACAGTTCTGTTCCACTGCTCCACAAACATCTAATAGAATACCTATTAACACAGCATGGTTCAAGCCCCAGAAGGAACATCTGCTGCTATTTGCACAGTAAGCTAAATTGTCCCCAGCAGGATTGCAAAATACGGCACGGGATGGCATCATAATATCACCTTGGCACTAAATGCATTTTTTTATATATCAAATTTCAACCTGCTAAATGCATGTGCGTAGCACACAAACACAGAGACAAGATGACTAAAAGCAGCCTACCAGGAATCTTACAATTCCATGCAATCCCCTCTCTCCAGCTTAAACTGGGCATCCACTCCCAACCAGTGTTCTCTTCCAAATGGGACCAATATGTTTTATTCAGCCACAGTTTACAGCACCTAGCACCTAGGTCACAATCAACCTGTTGCACAATGATGTTTGCGCCACGCATGCTTCTCTGGGACAAGTGTTCCAAAGGCAGGAGCCTATTAAAGAGAAGTCTCATTCTCTAGTCACCCCCTCCGGTTGGACGACCCTCAGGATCTCTTCCAAGGCTACAATTCCATGATTCTATTAAATAACAATATCGGGGATGAACGACGTACATCTTAATGTCGGCTGGGATTCTTAACACAATATATACTCTGGTGCCGTTTGAGTCATTTTTCTAAGTGCCTCTCCTCCTGAGGGATTCTTCACAGTTTTGAACTTTCTGGCATTTTAATAGGATTGTCTTTCTTAACAGCAAAGTGGATAGTGCATTGTTTTTGTTAACAGTAATCTAATCTGCATGGAGACCGAGGCAAGCATTGCTGTGGTCATATCCGTCTTTTCCCGGAAGGGCTGCAGCCCAGCACTGCCTTGAGCTATTGCTTCTTCTTCTTCTCCCTATTTTCCCCCCTTTCTTTTCTTTTCCTGAGCCAACACCCTGCCCCCCTGCTTCTTCCTGCACATCGATATTGATGTGCAAACGAACACACGCACAAAATCAAATTCTTCTTCTTCTTTTTACAGTTTGCAGGGCTACGCATCTGACTGGTGGCATCACGAGTCAGGGTCTTCCCCTTCCCCGAGTGTCCATGACTTATAACGTTTTGCAGATTTCAGCAAGTGGGCGGGCCAGAGGGGGTGAGTGGATTGGTAAACAGTTCTGCAGAATTTGCAGCTTGCACAAGGAGCTGGGGGCGAGGCTGCGTGGGCGGAGCAGAAAAGCAGCCGGGTGGACAGTGCAATTCAGGAAGCGAATCGCCAAAGTTGCACGCTGCAGTTTGTGCGAAAACAAATGGGGCTTAACCTTTTTGAGCAAGGGGGGTGTATGTCCCCGTTATTAGGAAAGGTGAGGGCGGCCTGCCTCAAGGCAGCACATTTTATGACACAGCGACAGACTCCCATTTCCCGTTTGGAAAAACAGGGGGGCGCTTTCAATATCCCAACATTAGAGCATGCAAACACACAACTGCCCTTCACAGGAATTGACTGGTGGTTGTAAAGGTTTCGTTTGTCCTGCTTCTACCGCGATGTTTGCCGCACTGCACAGAAACTTAAAAGCGCAGGTTATTGTGTCGTAAAGAGATTGCAATCGAGAACAGTCGTGGTGCTCAGAAACAAAAGCCCCTCCAGCCACATCCGGTCCACGAAGGTTTGGCCTGGCCCGGCTGGCGTTTATCAGGTAAAGCTCCTCTCCTTATCACTTTTTGTCTCTCCGCCTCAGGAAACAGGCCATCGTCTCTGCGGTTATTAGAACAGAAGCAAGGATAGCACACAAGTGAAGCTGACTGAGAGGGAGAGAAACCAGTCCAGGGAACAGGAGAAAACAGGAGCCTCAGACGGTGCCACCCAAGAAATATTAAATGTTTCCAGAGAGATAGCACTTCTAGGGTGCGTACACAATATATATTTAAAGAATGTGCCTCCCCAAATAATCTGGGGAAAGTGGTTTGTTAAGGGCGCTGGGAGTTGTAGTTCCACAAGAGGCAAACTACAGTTCCCAGGACTCTCTTGTGGAGAGGTGCTTTAAATGTATGGTGTGTATGCAGCCCTGGTCTGCTGCTCTTCAGAGATTCTTGATAGGCCGTAAAGCCTCCCAGGTTTATTTTTGTGCAGAAGAGAAGACCATCTGATGAAGTGAGCTTGCGCTACAACAAATCTTTCAGGGGAATTTTATATGCCACAAAACTCTACAGTCTTTAAGGAACAATACAGCTGACGGAGGCCCAGTCCACTGAGTGGATGTCTTCCTCAGGGGCAAGTTCCTTTCCTAGAAGGAACTGCTAAAGATATAATGATGACACAACCCCTGCTGACCTCTGAGGTTTATTCTCTCGGTCGCTTGCAGCATTCAAATGGGAGAACCCTGCGTGACACATACACCAAAAACCTCATGCTTTTCATAGAATCCTAGAGTTGGAAGGGACCCAAGGGTCATCTAGACCAACCCCCTGCAATGCAGGAATCCTGGTTCTTTGGGGAAAGCAAGCTGCAGGGAGCATAGATAAGGCCTGTTGCTGAATCTGCTCTATATCATCTACCCCTGATTTAGTCCTGCAAGTGAACAGGTACCAACACCTTTACTAAGGTACATGGGAGTGATAATTCTAATGCCGCGTTAAGCCATGAAGTACTATGAAGTTTAAATTCCTCACAATAAACTGACAGATGGAGATCAGCAGTGTTACTACAGTAGCTTTAAGGCTGGATAGATGGCTTCTTATTATTGCTGTATTTTCTTGTATTGCGCTTTATCTAATACCTGGGAGACCCCATTCAATTATCGTCTTTAGTAGAAGTACATTATGTTTCTACCAAAGACAGAGCCTTTTCGGTGGTGGCCCTCTGATTTTGGAATTCCCTCCCCAAGAAGGTACAACTAGTGTCAATGTCGCATACTTTTTGGCAACAGATGAAAACCTACCTATTGCCCAGGCATCTTTGTACGTTATATTAATTTCATTTGTTCCACACAGCTCTTTTGCTTGTTTTTTAGATTCTAATATGTTTCTGTCTTGCTATATCTTTATTAAGTTTATTTTCTGGTTTTTAATTGTTTCGATTTGCTGTGGGCAAATTCGCTTTTATTCACACTTTTGTACACATACAACAAATGCACCCTGGAACCCACTTTGAGAGGGCTTTTTACCCTTAAAAAAGCCGCCTCCCGGAGATTTTGCAATTAAAAAAAATAAGGTGGCTGTAACGGCCAATAGGATATTTAAATGATTCTGAACCAATCAACTGCAAGTGCAGTACAGTGGTACCTTGGTTTACAACCATAATCCGTTCCAAAGGTCCATTTGTAAACCAAAACAGGTTGTAACCTAAGGCGCACTTTCGCCAATGGGGCCTCCCCCCAAAAAAATTGTTCGTAATCCAAAAAAAAAAAAAAAAAATGGGGAAAAAATGGGTTGTGTCAGGTTCTCTTACCAGTTGTTCAATAGTAACCAGGGTGGATAAAAATCAATGATTTTTTTTAAAAAAAATCAAAAATATCGGATTTTTTTTATTTAAATCAGATTTTTTTGATTTAAATTGGATTTTTAAAATAAAATGCTTTTGGAGGAAAAATCTTTCTAAATATAGTCTTCTATTTAAGTTACATTGTAGTCCAAAGGCTAGTCATCAGGAAATAAGGATTTGTTTTAAGTTTATCAAGTGTGCTAAAACTCAGTCTAAGTTTTTTTTTAAAAATGTTTAACCACATCAGTTAACAAACATGGATACATATGCTATCATGTTATTGTTTTAGTTAAATAAATTGTTTAAATGGTTATTAAGGAAATGATTATTTTTCTCCTTCCAATAAAGTACAGCAGAAAAGTTGTCCAAATATAAACAGATAACTTATTAAACCTCACCATAATTTCATAATTATCTGTCTATGTATTTCTAGTAGTATAACCAGTATAATCAGTAATTTTTGATATAACTGTAAAAACTACTCTGAAAATTTATTATTCCAAAAATGGTTGTAAATATTAAGATTATACCAGCAAGAATGAGTCTTTCTGTAAAAAAAATATTTAAATCAAGTCTTACTGACTAGTGATTTAAATCAAGCCTTACTGACTAGTGATTTAAATCGTGATTTAAATCGTGATTTAAATCAATTTGATTTAAATCAAATCCACCCTGATAGTAACACCAGACCGCCTTGTCTTTAAGTCTCTTTATTTCAGTGCAAAGCTAGTTACAGTGCAGAGTTCAGTTTATCATGTCTGCTCAGTCACTAGCAGAATC
This sequence comes from Darevskia armeniaca, assembly GCA_034641395.1. Taxonomy (NCBI): domain Eukaryota; kingdom Metazoa; phylum Chordata; class Lepidosauria; order Squamata; family Lacertidae; genus Darevskia; species Darevskia armeniaca. The sequence goes on from JAWWNF010000253.1 coordinate 639,958, forward strand.
CGGAAGTGCCTCCCTTCTGTTTTGGCGCCAACACCAAAGCCTCGGCATCCTGAACTGCCACCTTCTCCTCCTACGTGGGATATGCACCAGAACTGACGCCTCCCCCTCCGAGCGAGTCTGCTGGGTGGTGCCAGGTCTCTCAGCAACTAACTGCTCCTCCCCCGAAGAAGGGCTGCCAGATTCACTCGAAGATGAATCTGTCGTTAACACAGGCTGCGGGTCCCTGTAAGCACTCAGACCTGGACTGGAAGGGGTGGGCAGATCCCTGACAGGTTGTAATCCAAAAACAGGTTGCAAACCGGAACACGCACTTCCGGGAAACCAGAACTTCCGGGAAACCGGAACACGCACTTCCGGGAAACCGGAACACGCACTTCAGTGGAAACCAGCATATGAAAATCTTGCTGTCATCTGACCCCCGGCATCGGAACAAATTTCTCACCTTTTTGTTAAGAGTCGCAAACTGTTGTCCCAACTATGATCAAACAGATGGGTTTTCCAACAGTCTCATGTAATCCACTCTGAATAAAACTGCTTCACTCAGAAAAATCTCCTGGAGAACCACTTTTCGCCCCGAGGGCCACATTCCAGGGAGCATATTCCAGCAAGAGGCAAAAAGGAGGAGCAACAACGAATTTGAGCGTTACTTACAATCATAGAATTGTAAAGTTGGAAGGGACTCCGAGGGTCAACTAGTCCAACCCCCTGCAATGCAGGAATCTTTTGCCCAATGTGTGGCTTGAACCCACGCCCCTGAGATTATTTGTCTAGGCTAGTGTCTACAACCCTCTCTCCATCCATGCAACCTTGAGGCATTATCAGAGTTCAAGGACACAGGAGGTTGGACTAGATGACCCTCGGGGTCCCTCCCCACCCTACAATTCTATGATTCCAGCCAGGCCAAAACATGCAGGGAAGACATGAAGCAAGGCGAGTGATTGGTGTGACATTCCTGCTCTATAGCTTTAAAACCACAGAATATAATCCACAGTGGATCTGCTATTCCCAATCAGAATGTGGGGCGCTTTTCCTGAAACTCCTGCTCGTCTAAAGCGGAGGGTTTAAAAAATTATGTTCAGAGCAAGAAGCTTCCCCAATACAGGACTTCTCCTCCGCTGCCCATGTTACCTCGAAATATGCAGCTGCAGCAGCCAAGGGAGTCTGCAGAGTACTGTAATTTAACAGCATTATAATGGGATTTGGAGGGACGCGGGTGGCGCTGTGGATTAAACCACAGAGCCCAGAGCTTGCTGATTAGAAAGTCGGCGGTTCGAATCCCCGCGACGGGGTGAGCTCCCGTTGCTTGGTCCCTGCTCCTGCCAACCTAGCAGTTCAAAAGCATGTCAAAGTGCAAGTAGATAAATACCGTAGGTACCGCTCCAGCGGGAAGGCAAACGGCGTTTCTGTGCGCTGCTCTGGTTCGCCAGAAGCGGCTTTGTCATGCTGGCCACATGACCCAGAAGCTGTACACCAGCTCCCTCGGCCAATAATGCGAGATGAGCGCCGCAACCCCAGAGTCGATCACGACTGGACCTAATGGTCAGGGGTCCCTTTACCTTTACCTTTATAATGGGATTTAAGAGACATTCTTCCAAAAATACCCAACGTAAACAGAGTCACCATTTGAGCACAACTACTTCGTAAGACTACCAAAAGCCATCACAGAAACAACAGCCCACATCATGCCATTTCTGCAGCTCGGTTGACCATGAGCCACAGCAGCCAACAGTTGGGTGGACCTGGAGTGTGTGCAACATGTCTCTGTTCTATTAACTGCAGTTAAAGGTCACTGGTCCAAATCTCTCTAGGCCTTGATACCAACAGCACCTTTACCTGATCTAGAAATCTATTTTTATCTGCCTTGTTATAAGATGAGCTTCTAGGACTCTTCCCTCATTGCCTACCCCTGCCGTTTCCCCATTCCACCTAAACAGCAATCCCATGATGACGACTGCAGTCTCACCACCAAACCATGGTTTACCGTTGCATTTTAATTCAGCAAGCTTGGCATGTCAATGACCCTCGCTTTTTGTGTCCCCCCCTAGAGCGAGACTGATCTCATTCACAGTACCACTGAGGGCAACCGCCATTAAGGACTGTAAGGCACTTTTCCATTTGCGTAGTATTATATAGCTAGAAAGTAGTAAATGTCACTTCGCTGTGACGGTTAAAGTGAGCGCATATACCCCACCCCCCGTTTCTTTGAGATCTGCAGCACTGCCAAAATCAAATTCTTGTCGGTTTTTGTCCAACAGCAGTTCCTAGGCAGTGGGAACGAGCCAGTAAAATCTGCCCAGCTTGCCAAGAAAACAACGGCTGCTATACTACAAACAGACTCAGGTAAACATTGGTTCTGTCCAACTCCTGAGGCCCAAAGGAGCTTATAGGACAGGGATCGCCAATATGACATCCCTGGGTGCTTGAGTGACCTTAAAAAACCTTCCTTGTCCCCTCCCCACCAAAAACAGGCCTGAAAGAAGCATTCCACCGTTCTGGTGTATCCTGGATTTCTGCATTAGGATGTTACCCTCATTCATGTCTCATTTCCATACTCAGCCCAGCCTGGTACAAGGCTGGGACCAAGACCCACCTGCTCTGGAAGTGGATCGCAGATCTGAAATTTGAGTGCTGACTAGCTTTAAGAGGCTTTCAGAAACACAGAACTGCATCCAGCACCAGAATAAATCAATAATAATAATAATAATAATAATAATAATAATAATAAATTTATACCCCACACATCTGACTGGGTTATCCCAACCCCTCTGGGCAGCTTCCAATATAAACTGTACATAAATTTAAATAAATTGCAAAGTGACATTCATTTTAAATTATTATGCAACAGTTTCCAATTTATATCATAATGCTGCTACTTGAAGATTAGCCCATATGTCACGAGCATAGTCCTATTAATCTAATACAGCAAAGACGCATCGCTGCCTGTTGCAGCACCCTGCTGGGGGTTAAGCTTTAATGGACAGAATTTCAGACCCCCTATTAGGAAAATCACAGAACAAACAGCAGCTCGTTCTAATCTTTAAAAACCTCTGACACTACACAGGTGAGCAATTCATCCTTGCAGATCGTTGCCTTCAGTGTAATGTCCCTAGAAAACTCTTTGTTTGCTCCAACTGCAATAAACTGTACGCCCCACCAATTCCCATTAAACCTGCATCACTGATACACATCCAGATCCTATATAAACCAATCACTTAAGCTTTACACCTTCTTGAAGCATTTTGCTGCCTGAAGCAGACAGCCCTCCCACTTTCTAGGACTTAAAAGCCTTGAGATGTGCCATTCAGACACCAGTTTGCCAAGGAACAATTTCAGCACCTGGGTGCTTCGGTGGATATTCTAGGACTAAGCACACCTTTCAATAATAATAATAATAATAATAATAATAATAATAATAATTTATTATTTATACCCCGCCCATCTGGCTGGGTTTCCCCAGCCACTCTGGGCGGCTTTCAACAGAACATTAAAATACAACAATCTATTAAACATTAAAAGCCTCCCTAAACAGGGCTGCCTTCAGATGTCTTCTAAAGGTCTGATAGTTGTTGTTCTCTTTGACATCTGAAGGGAGGGCGTTCCACAGGGCGGGCGCCACTACCGAGAAGGCCCTCTGCCTGGTTCCCTGTAACTTGAACTTCAACGCATGTTGCGCAGCCTCATCTTCCCCTGCAAACTGCAGTCTATTGTTGTCTTTTGCAGGATCTTGTTCGCAAGACCAACCAGGAACCCCCAACTTTCCCCAGAAAAGCTGGGAAGCCATTGCTATCAAAAACAAGCAACCCATCAAGAATATCTCCAGCACCAACAACCCCCCCCCCTCTTGAAATGAACACAGCTTGCATGGAAGGAAATTCACCCGATGCCCGGGCATCTCTCGTTCATTTAATGCAGGTTCAATTTGCAAGAAGTTCCTGGGAGGTGATGCCCAGCACAGAACTCACTGTTTACAATAGAACTGACTTCCATATAAATGTGATTTCAGCTGCTGCTTGAATGTTTTCTCCTGGGCGGTGTTACAAATTCAAGAACAAATGCACTTTAAAGCCATCTTTCTTTCTCACTATCCAGTACTCTGAAGAATTTATTGCTCTCGTACATAAGACACATAGACAGCAGCTTCTTAGAAAGAAGAAGAAAAAGCCATCCACCAAATTCCGGGGAGTAAGAAAGAGAGAATGTTGAAAGACTTCATCTGTTTTCAAATAGAGGGACATTCCTGCCTGTAGATGGCCTGTTATCATTGTGTATCTATCAGCTCCTATTTCCCCTTTGTTGTTTGAAAAGCTCCTCTCTTCCCACATACCTTTGGTCTCTAGGGGCAGATCGCACAGTGACACTAAACCTCAGCCATAAACAAGCAAGCTTTTGATACGCTAGACTCCTATTAGAAAGAATTCTATATAGCTGGTACAACGTGAGAGAGACCTTGCAAAAATGAGTGCCAGCATTTCTGTCAAGGTTTTTCACAACCGTACATTATTGCTGGGATGGAGATATCCAACACAGCTCATACACCATTTCTGCTCAGTTGGAGAGAGAGGAAATTCCAAGGTAAATTGTGGTTTTTGTTCAGTAAGTTCTGGTCCCATACTGAAAGAATGGCAAAACTTTTGCAGGCTTTCGTATTTTGGTACCCCCTCCTTTACCTTCTCTACGAACCTGCCACTTAACTTAAAAGTTATATCTAGTTTAGGCTTTTAACTTTCAAAATGACTTTGGCACACATTAAGAAAAATAAGCATTACACAATGCTCATTTTGCACAATTACCAACAACTGGGTAATGACAATATGGCAAGGCAAATGTTTACAGAGGGAAAGCATTAATCACGTAATAGGTACAATTAAACAACCCATTTACTCCGTTAAATGTTTAGGTTTGCGTGTCGAGGACCACCCCCCCCCAAAGACACCCTCAAATAAACACACAATTCACACAAAATTTTGTTTTTGGTTTTTGGCATAATTTTGGACACAATTTTATTGATTAAAGCATGTGAGTGGTTGCTTAGGCATTGGTTAGTGACTATCTGTTCCCACTTAGAGGTAGGAACAGAACTGACATCCACAAGCCTGCGAAAGCCAGTAAGGGAAAACATTTTGGGGAGAGCATAGAGCTGGGTGCCAGACCCTCACCTCTCCCCAAATGCTCCCAGGGGCTCTTGCGTGGCCCCAGCCCCTTGCCAGGGGTTCGGACAAGAGCATGGTGAGCCCCTGGATTCCTTTAACGGAATACCCTTGCAGCAGCAGCATTGGAGGGGCCGGCACAGCCAACCATGTCCCCTCCACCAACCAAAATGAACCAATGCCTAACCGCAACCTTACAAGTGGTGACGATTTGCTATGCAGTAGGCAAAAACCAAATGGCGCCAGCCAATCAGCCAAATGGTAAAAAATCCTACCAGGCCCCTGCCCCAAAAGCAGGTGACCCCATGACAGGCATAGCAAGGCCAACGCAAAACAGCCCTAAATATTGGGTATGGTGGGCGGGTGATCCGATGCGCGCAGCGAAAAGAGGAAGCTCAACGCTGCGCGCAGGGAATAAATAGCCCCTCACTAACTGCTCAAACATTGCTACAACAAATTCTCCCCAGCAGCTAATGAGGCACCCAATCAGATTCGTGGCCATCCAAACTAACCTGCCCAGCAACAGAGGGATGTCTTGGTTGCCCCCACCGCAACACGTGCTCTCCATGAAGGAGAACACGCTTTCTAATAAGATTTTAACGAGAGCTCTCCCCAGCGAAGTCTCCTATCAATACCTTGGTAGGCATTTCCTGATGCGAGCAACATCTTTTCAGATGTTACTTTCCACACAGATCATAGCACAACCACAAGTTTCACTGAAATAAATGGATTTCACATCCAAGTCATGAGTTTAGGATCATGGATGCCAAGCTACAACCTACCAGAACGATGACTCATGAATTCCTACAAATTTTTGAGTAGGAGTTGCAGTGTTCTGTTACTGCTGTTGTTCCTCAAACCTGGAACATTTCCCCCTTTCTACTCCCTTCATCGGAACTTCCCTTCCAAATAACCACAACCCACTATTCCTCATGGTGCAAAAGGTAACATATAAAAATCTTCAATATCCACAAAATATGCCCTAAACTGAGAACATGCATTTTAACCACTTAATGTTTAAACAAAAAACAGTTCACTCCAACTCTCAAAACTGAGCATGTATAGCCAGTGAGTTTTCAGACTTTCTCCTTTCAGCATCAACTCATCTGCAGAGACATCTCTGCATGTTGTAGAAGGCATGCATGTTCTCTGTGCACATAGTTCTCTGGCGAAGCCTGTCAAGCATCTCCAATCCCTTCCATCAGGGATGAGAAAGTTGTAGCTCTTAGGATCTCCCACCATCCTTGATCTGTGCTGGCAGTGACTGACACCCAAATTGTCCTTCTCATCCTTTCCTGTTTTTCTGCAAATAGACACAGAATGTTGTTGCATAACTTGCATGTCATAGCTGTGGCTTCCCTTATCAACTGGGAGACGGAAGCAGGCAAATTTCTCAATGAAAAATTGGGTAGAATACTATCTGGGGCTATTTGTGGGGCATATTTGTGGGGCATTGCGGTGTATTTTTATTTTTTTTTTCAAAATATATTCCGGCCCATCACATGGTCTGAGGGACGGTGGACCAGCCCATGGCTGGAAAAGGTATTGTATCTCTAGATCAGGGGTAGGCAACCTAAGGCCCGTGGACCGGATGCAGCCCATGGGCCTTCACAATCCGGCCCGCTGATGGTCCGAGAATTGGCGTGTTTTTACATGAGTAGAATGTGTCCTTTTCTTTAAAATGCATCTCTGGGTTATTTGTGGGGCCTGCCTACATGAGTAGAATGTGTGCTTTTATTTAAAATGCATCTCGGGGCTATTTGTGTGGGGCATAGGAAATTGTTCGGGTTTTTTTTTCAAAATATATTCCGGCCCATCACATGGTCTGAAGGACGGTGGACTGGCCCATGGCTGAAAAAGGTTGCTGACCCCTGCTCTGGATCAACCAGGCCTAGCAACTTTTTTTAAAGGAATATATCCTGAGCATCCTGACCAGTTAATGGCACAAATGGGCTACTATGCCAGAATCCATGCACAGCAGAGGAAACAAATCATTTTTTGGGGGGGGAAGCACAGACCCTTCTTTAAATGAATGGTATAACTTATCTCTGGCAAACTGTGCTAGCTTACAAAACAACTACGAGACGTAAAAAGTTCACTATGGCAACTGACTTTGCAGGGGGGGGTGCTGGTTTTTTCACATTTATGAATCAGCAGAATAGAGGAGGAGGAGGCCTGCCATCCACTTATGGCAACCTCTGAAAAGGGCCACTGGATTAATGGAAGGATAGTGTCTGCAAAGAGCAGGCGGGTTATTCATTATGGATGCCTCTTTGCATATAGTTTCCGCCAACTCTGCGTCATGTGGCGCTATTCGTTTATTTGCTTACTTACTCAGGACATTTATAAAATACTTGCTAAAAAAATATCAACAAGCGGTGTACAAATCCAACTATATGCAAAACATGACTGAAATACAAAAAAACCCAATTAAGAATCAAATATGCATAAAAACCACCATGGGAAACAAAGGTAAAGCCTGAATTGTGTGTCTGCACAGGATTTCTGAAACAAAGAAGTATTCAGCAGGCCTATAAAACAGGACAGCGAGGGTGCCTACTTAAGGACAACAGGCAGGGAGTTCCAGAGATCACGTGCTGGCACACTAAAATAATGGCTTCATTAAGTAGATGCTAAAAATACACATTAGAAGAAACTGACCAATCCCAGCTAGATGGCAGCCCTGCTACAAGACTCCTTTGCCCTTCTGTAAGATGTACCAAAAGGAAACCCCAGTTCTCAAATACCAAGTAAGAGTATGAGCCTCAAAAAAGATCAACTGTGTCTCTTGGGCACGCCTACAAAACTACTGTATATACTCGAATGTCATGCGCACCTTTCTGTCACAAAAATTATGTCACAAAAATTAGGGTGTGGTTAGATGGCGCATTTACATTCAGCACCAATTTTTTTTATTTATTTTGTTTCAAGGTTTTGAAAACCGAGGTGCGCATTAGATTCGATGGCGCATTACGTTCGAGTAAATACAATACTCCAAATTTCACCGAACGCCACCACTCATCTGGCCTCCATAAAGCAGGGCAGTTATGCATGCAGTTCAGCCTATAAACATTTCAGGTATGGGCTTGGAAAACTTTATAAAAGAAATGTCTCATCACTATCCCAGCAATGACCTCAGATCGGTGGATGAGCTCACCCATTTTAAAAATGGCAAGTGATTCAGTTTCCATGAGAGACCAGACATGAGTTATGTTCGAAGCGCAAGCTATCCAACCACACCAGTTATTGGACTGATTATGCATAGAACTTCTGGATTGCTCTCCGTAGCTTTCTGCCAGGAGAGGACTGTGACCAAGAAGACGATGGCGCAGGCAAGAAGGAACATCAACAACACTGCCCAGAAAATACTGTCAGAACCATCTTGATCTCTTGGGAGAGGAAAGACTTCCATGATTCCACTATCTCCATAATTATTTCGCCAGAAAAAACTAACAATGATAAGTAAGCAGATACTGTGCTAAAGCAAACCAAATTCAAGTTGAATTCTGTGATGCATGGATTCCTCTTCGGCTTTTAAAAACAGAGGAAGTTGCCTCCTGCAAGTCTAGTCACTGATGCGTTAAGAACAAACCTCGGTTTACAGCTCATGCTTCGTCTGGATTGAGACGAACCACAAACTTGGATGACACACTATGCCAAACCGTGGTGTAGACACTGTAGAGCATAGCAGTAGCACCAAAGGAGATGCAAAATGGCCACAATCTCCTCTTCAGGAGCCTGCCTACTTGAGTCATGCAAGCTGAGCCAGTGTATTTAAAGCAGGGGTCGGCAAGGTTTACCTCACCTGGGCCAGTTCACTCCAGCGGAGATCCTTCCGTGGGCCGGATCACGGCCGGCCGCGATTTCCGGCGTTTGCATCTGCGCACATGTGATTTCCGGTGCTGCGGAAGCGAGTCCCCGCGCCGTGCTGCGCCGCTTTAGCACAGCGCACAGAGACTTGCCGAGCAGACGGCTCAGTTCGGGGGCAGCTCGTGGGCCGGTTAAACGACCCCCGTGGGCGGCTTGTGGCCCATGGGCCTTAGGTTGCCGACCCCTGATTTAAAGAATGGAAAGTTATTGTGCCAAATACCTAATTGCCTCAGGAACACAAGAGTCACACAAGCTGCAGGTGCACAAGGCAGGCTCTTTTTTTGAAGCAGACACCCAGTTCCCTTTTATAATCATGCACTTTATAGCCCAAGACTGGGAAAGTCTGTTTTTAATTGCTAGGGGAGCTGTGGTGTAAAAATTAAATACACACTTAAAAGCAAATCAAACTAGGGTCCACTATCTTTAGCCATCAATTTCTAATCTGTGCATTGTCCATACGAAAATGAGGAAAGGCTGGCTGTTATCTTCTGAAATTAACATGGCTTTCCCACAAACCAGAGTACTGAGTTGGGTTTTGAAATTTGCTGAGTGCAGCAAAACAGTTCTTACTGGCAAGTAGCTCAGTGGCTGGACGTCGGCTGTGCATGCAGAAGATCCCGGCTTCAATCTTCAGGTAGGGATGGGAATGTCCCTTGGCTGAAACCCCAGTAAACAACGCTGAGATAGATGCACCCGTGGTCTTTCTTTAAAGGTTCATATGTTCAATAAATGGCAAAGTAATCCTCCCTTTGCACCAAAACATGAAGGGAAATTGAAATGGAATGCAGTCAGTCAAGGAATGATGACCAAGGTGTGGGGAAGAGGTAATTTCTACCCTAGGCATCACATTTTTAGGTGCCTGGATTTTCTCCCCTAGCCTTTGATTACTACTTCATACGATATAAATACACACTCAGGCCTTGTTAACCTCTTTGGCCTTGTCTCTGCCCTGTATCATTTCGGCTACTTGTTTACATTGAAACCCCCCCCCCCAGGAGAAAGGAAAGCAAGGAAGAGGATGAGACCCACAAACCCCATTTCACTTGGCCTTGTTATCTCAGAAGCTATGCGCACGACAAGGGATGGTATGCCCTTATGGCAAGTTAAAAAGTGAACTTCCTAATAAATAGTTGGAAAAGTTCCCTTAACTTGCAAGCTTTAGTGGACCGAATTAGACAGTTTTTCTGCCCCGTGCAAAATAAATTAAGCAACAGCACCATTACAGGAATGATCCCGCAAAGCAGCCACCCACAAATATTATGGGAGAATATTCTAACGATGACAAGATGCCACTTATTATTATTATTATTATTATTATTATTATTATTATTATTTTAATCAGAACACATCCTGTCTGCCTCCCACAAATATGCTTCCTGGGATCCACACAACAGCTGACTAATCTGCAAGTCCAGTCCCCCCCCAATCCACCTTTTTTGAAATAATAATAATAATCCACAGATGAAGTCCTCTCCCTGCCAAAGAAAATGAATGTCCATTTCCTACCCCCAATTCTTCCTACAAAGAGGAAAACAGACATTAGCACTGAATATTAGGCTAGAACCCTTCACCACATGCCAGTTTTCTACAGGAAGGTTGTGTCAAGGCCTAAGAGCAAACTCGGCCCTCCAGATATTTTGGGACTACAACTCCCATCATCCCTAGCTAACAGGACCAGTGGTCAGGGATGATGGGAGTTGTAGTCCCAAAACATCTGGAGGGCCGAGTTTGCCTATGCCTGCCTAAGAGCATGGGTAGGCAAACTAAGGCCCGGGGGCCGGATCCAGCCCAATTGCCTTCTAAATCCGGCCCGCAGACGGTCTGGGAATCAGCGTGTTTTTACATGAGTAGAATGTCTGCTTTTATTTAAAATGAATCTCTGGGTTATTTGTGGGGCATAGGAATACGTTCATCCCCCCCCCTAAAATATAGTCCGCCGCCCCCCCAGGCCTGAGGGACAGTGGACAGGCCACCCACTGAAAAAGTTTGCTGTCCCCACCTAAGAGGCAATGAAGTCGAAAGGGAGAACCTGGTAGAGAATCTGTGTTTCACAGGCCTCAGGCTTTCATATATCTGTAAAACAGGATTTATTTATTTTTCATATGGAAGAACACTCAGTAATGCTGCTGCCCCCTCGCCCAGCAACACTATGAAGATCAAAACCATAAGAAAAGTAAGGCCACAAACACCCCACTAACATCAACAACTGGTCACCGCTACACATTTAAAGCAGCGCCGTTTTATCACTCATAGGTTCCCTCAAAGAATCATGGGAACCATAGTTGGCTAAGGGCGCCGGGACGTATAGCTCTGCAAGGGGCAAACTACAGTTCCCAGGATTATCTGGAGGAAGCCGTGACTGTTAAAGTGCTATAAATGTGTTTTAAACAGATGGTGCCCAGCATCATCTGAGAAAAAAACTTTGCCTTTGCCTTTTTGGCTATACTTCATCCTAGTGTAATTACACCAGATTCCCTCCATCTCCAGCTTCTTGTTGCAACTGCACTTCCCTCTGAAATGAACAGGAGGTTTGAAAAAGATGCTCTGTATGAAGAAACACCAGTGATTTCCCCATTCCTCCTTGTTTTATCTCGCTGGGCATATATCGCTGTTACGCTTGGGAAATCTGAGGCAGAGAGATTATCTTATCCCTATAGTCACTCAGCAAAGTCAGGATTTGAATTCACTTCCAGGCCCAACTCTACACCTATGGGGCGACAGATCTTTAAGCAAATCCTTCAGTGCGCAGATCGACACTGTGGCTAACCCGTGAGGAACTGCAAACCCGTGAGGAACTGCAAAGCGCGCTCAGCAGAGGCCTCTCCGGTAGGAAGGAAATCAGTGGTAAAAATTCCAAACATTCCAAGCTGCACCTAGAATTACCACTTCTACATGAGAGATCGGTGCTGAGCAGACAGGATACAAAGGAGGTGGTTGGGGGACCTTTACAGGATTGGCACAGTGCATACTTTGCATCCAGAAAGCTTTGGGTTCAATGCCGCCGCCCCCTGCCCCAAATCTCCAACCTGCAACCCCAGAAAGATGTAGCAGTGAGCTGGCCTTCCAACTGACAGCCTGATCCCAGGTGAGTCACGACAGCACCAGAACTCCTATACAAAAATATACTGTAAAAAACGAAAGAAATGGGTACCTAAATGCATGTTTGGTTTATAGGTGGGTCCTAGGTCTGAAAATGCCAAATGCTCAATGGTCTGACTCAATATAAGCCAGCCACACACTTCTGCAGCCAGAGTAATCAGTTCCAAACACCATTTTCCCCAAGTTTCAAACAGGGCCCCCCCTCCCTCCCTCAACAAGTTTTTTTTCCCCATTTTTTTGAGAAGCACATTCTTGACACTTGAGTCTTCCCTTCCTCCTCCTCCTCCGCCCCCCCCTCCTTTGCTTCAGCCTTCGCCTTCCATCCCACAGACAAGGTCTCAACTGAACAAACGCCAGAAGATAACTGCTAGCAGAAAATAAAAAGAAAAATGAGCGGGGGGGGGCGCAATTAAAAGATTCTGCCTTCAGAGAAAGAGCTCTCCCCCCCACACACACACACTCTTTAGCCTTGGTCCGAGTGAATTTCTCTTTGACGGAATGGCAGAGCACATCATCAGAGGGGCAAAAATAAATAAAAGATCTAATTAAGTGAAATGTTTTAAAGGATAGGGAGGGAGGGAGAAGCAAGAGTTTTGCTTCGCAAACTTTTTCTCCTCCTCCTATTCCCTCCTTCTTCCAGCGATCCATTTCCTGGTAATGTGCCATTTTGTTCGAAGGGGGTGGGTGGCGGCAGGAGAAGAGAGCGTCTGGCACGGGAAATCAAAAGTTTCCAGATTATTATTTTTTTAATTTCCCCCCTCCTTTCTCCGCCCCCCCTCCGTTTGCCAGTGGCGTCAGCGAGGAAGGGAGGGGCCTTGTGGGAGGACGGGCTGGAGGAGAGACGTCTGCGTGTGTCTCGGTCTCTTTTCTCCAACGTGCCCCCTGGATCCAGACATTTTGGAAAGGCTTCGGCTCGCCTTCCCAACGTGCAGAAATTAATAACAAACATTGGGGGGGGGGGGACCAGGTAGCCTCTGGCTGCGTTGCAACGACAGGAAGGAGCAGCAGCGCTGGCTGGTTTGCCTCCCCCGAAGGGCATCAATCCCTCCTCCCTCCAAGGCATCATCCAGAAGGGGGCTGCTAGGCAGTGCGCGACGCTGGCGCGCAGCGGAGGAACCCCGGGCCAAACCTTCGCCTTTGCGTGGGCCGGATTCCATCCCCCCATCTGGCCCTCCCCGCTTTACTCACGCGCAACACAACCCCCCGGGGGTCGTTGGCAGGGAGGGGCACAGTTTGCATTCACACACAAACGTATAAGATCCCGTATGGAGACAAGGGGGGGGGGGAATCCCATTTTTGCGCTTCCCAACGAGGTTGGGTGTGTTGTTGCTTTTTTTTTTTTTTTTGCATTGAAACCTTTGTTGCGTTTTAAAAAAATATTTTAAATAATGCGATCCTTTAAGTTTGATGAGGATTGAGGGCAAGCCGGGAGGCCGGAGATGGAAGCCCCTGTTTAAAGCACACGATAGGAAGTGCGCCCAAGCAAAAGGGCGGGCAGCCGGGCAGAAAAGGCAGCGGCGAGGAGCCTGTCTGGATTGCTAGGTTATGATGGTGTGTCTGTCTCCCTCTCTCGCCTTCCCAGTAAAAAAAAATAATGCACACACACACACGAAATCGTATTGCAGCTCTAGCACTCAGGCTGGCTCCCTTACAGATGGGCTCCGGCACCAGCAGCAAACCGTTTTCTTCCCTCCTCCTCCATTCCACGCAACCAGACCCACAAAATATATATATCAGGCGCCCGCGTCTCCGCCACTAACCCTTTGCATCCAAGGCCTCGTTCCCAAGCCAAATTCCAGGAAATGGGCGGGAGGGGGAGCGCCAGAAGGAACGGACTTCTCCTGCCACTCTGAATTTGCAACGGCGAGGAAATCGGTGCCCAACCAAGAGCACCACCCGGAGAGAAACGCATTCTTTTCCCCCTCTCCAAAAATGAGTCTACTTCACATTCTCTTCTTCTGCTCCCCCCCCAGCAAACATTTATCTCCATTCCCCTAAAAAAAAGGAAGAACTGAGCAAGCCGTGAGTCCCTCATTGCTCCTTCCAGAGAGTTTGCGTAGGCAAGGACTCGAAAGTACTGGAAAAAATAGTGGTGTAACTTAAACGAGGAGTAATTGGGCAATGAGGCGGCGAGGGTGAGAGGGGCGCACGGATCGGAGAGATCCTAAAGGCGCCGGGCAAGGAGCAAACTGGAATTCGGAAAAGAGAAAGAAAACCCAAAACTTTCCTGCGATCCCTCATTGCCCCTACTCTCCAGGGAGCCTTTGACACCCCACTTTACTCCCCACCGCCTTCCCGATCCCGATCCAAGGCAAACCAAGGCTAGACGCATCCTTTTGAGCACACACACCGTTCACACTCGGGGAGTTTCCACTTCGGAAACAAAAGGAATCCGGATTGGGAAGAGGCGTGGGGGGGGGGCGTAGCAAAAACCACTCGGAGTAGTAAAAGGCAGAGAGGTGTTGGGGGGGGGGGAGCTCCAGTATTTCCGAGTTATATTAAACTCGGCGTCTTTTTTTAAAAAAAATTGCAATCAGAATACAAGCCCCGGAGCGAATCTTTTCTTTGCATTTGCAAACCGGGGCTGGAGGGGAGCGAAATCCGCCTCTCGCTTGGCATTTTCTAGCCTGGGGGTTTGATATGGGGGGGGGGGGAGAGGCGCCTAATAAGAGCAGCCTTTTCGCTTACCTTGTGTTGGAAACGGGGGCTCGGGGGTGCTGTCTTGGAGAGAATGGCCTTGCTCGTTCTTCGGAAGAGGGAGGCGGGCGGGCAAGTCCGGTAAATCCCCGGGCTGGCTGGCTGGGCGGGCAGGCGAGCGAGCTGGAATAACTACCAGTAGGGTTTGGTGGGGGATTCCGCCATGTCAATGATGTCGGACCACATGGGGATTTGTGACCAGCCCACATACCATACAGTCTGGATTAGAAGCTACTGTGGGAAAGGAGAGGGGGAGGGGGGGGAAGAAATCAGCTGAGGAGGGAGGCGGGCGCAGAAAAACCAGAGCCTGGAGGAGGAAAAGGAGAGGGTGGGGAGAGAGAGAGAGAGAAGAGAGGCACTTTGCAGATTTATTAACCGCCTTGCGTTAAAAAATACTCCCTTTATTTCTTTTTTTTTCTCCTCCAGCAAGACTGAGGACTTAAAAAAATTATAGCAAGATGATGCTAGGAGCAAGCGAGTCTACCCAGACTGCCATCTCCAACACACTTTGCTCAAGAGTAAACCCTACTGGGACACACTTTGCAGAGCCTTACTGAACTTGGGGAAGGGCGCTTGCTTCCAAGGAAGCATTCATAGGATGGGGTTGAAATGCTACTCACCCTTTTCCGGAGAGTCACCAGCACCGCTGGACTCTCTTGCTCTCGAGTAAGAGCGCACAGGACCGAGCTGCGTGCCTGCGTGCCAATGCACTCTTTTCCCCCTTTATTTGAGGGGGGTGGCTCAGTCTGTAGAAGCGTGCATTGGATCAGACTGCGAAGAAGAGGAAGGAGGCTGAAGGGGGCGCCTCTGAACACACGCCCCCCCTCCGCATTCTCCCAGGATGCGCTAATTCATTCCTCTCCCATTCATCCGCCACACCCCCACACCCCGTTTGCGGTTTGTTACCCCGCAATAACCCCCCCCCCCGAGGGCACATAAAACAAAATCAATTAATACAGTTTAGTTATGCTGTGCCTTAGCATTAATCTCACCCGCCCATCCATGCTGGAGACAGAACGAGGATACAGAATAATTGCCCCAACAACTGCAAGTTGAAAACCCAGTTGGTCATTTCTTCCAAAATAACACAAGAGTTTTGTGTGTGTAACACCGCAATCTTAGTTATGCCTGTTCATTCACTATGTTCAAAAAAACAGTTTATTCTCAACTGGAAGTATGGATTGGGTAGCACATTTTTTAAAAAAAAAACCCATAACTTTTTTTTTAACAATGCCATCCTATGCACCTCTACTCAGAAGTAAGTCCTACTGAGTTCAATGCGGCTTACTCCCGTGTAAGTGGATACAGAATTGCTGCGTTTAAAAAAATGACTCAGTATACATGGAATGTCTGCAATGCTCCTGTTATATAGTTTTTTCTTTGAAATTAAAAGAAACTGCAACATTTGTTTGTTTGTTTTTAACCATACTCTTTTAAATAATAAATCAAAAAGCTGAGAAGTCACCCCCTCCTGCTCCCAGATGTGTGGGGGTGGGACTGGGACAGTTTCCTGGAAAAGGCACTCTGAACATGCTTAGGAGCAGCCCTCTTATCCCAGCACATCCCAGCTGTGCCTTGGCATTCGAAACAGTGTCCAGGAGGCCTGTAACATCCACCAACAAAATAATATGAAGCAGCTGTTACATTGGTCTGACACAATGGAAGTCTGTCCACACTCTCATCCCATGCAAACAACTGGGAGCCATATGAAAATGGGTATTTCAAAAGGTTTCAAAACCAGTTTGGCTCCTTAGCCACCATGCAAAATACAGACCTGGATTGGGGGTGGTTGTGTGTGTTTTTAGGGCTGCCATTTCCACCGCTTGTGAGAAGCCAAATCCATGCTGAACCGTTTTCTGAAGGGCATGTGCACTTTGAGTGGGATGCGTCTCACGAAGGATACCAGAACCCACAAAATCTCATGCCATAGTAACGCAAAGGTTCACGCCATCTTGTATTTATTAGTATTTGCAATATCCTTTGTTGCTTTTTTTGCTGCGACCGACTCACATGGCTTGGGTGCCCCTCAGGCAAATTATATAATCACACAGATCTTTATTTTAAATTTGTTTTTGTTTTTTTAAATGAGTGTTGTGGGAGACGTCAGCGCGTGAAAGTGAATGCAGGAATATTTTAACTCTGGCCTGAGGAAGAATCCGCCATGCAATTCAAAACTTTGCATGCTTTTCCCCCCCAACAGAAGATAAGCAACTGCAGTATTTTGTCTCGCCTATTGAGATATGTCTTATCTAGCACCAATGCAGCAAAACCAGAGCAGCACCTAGATCAAAGAACTGTATATCCTCCATGTGTCTGTTGTTAGCACAAGCACAGAACTCAACACAGAAATCAAAAGCATGCTCAAAACCTCAGCTTCCTCCTCTTTTCATCAAATTGTTAACTGAGCAAGTTTTCTGAAGTTTCGAATTAATCAAAGGATCAAGAAATGAGTAAGTTTCTAGCCATCGCATAAAAAACTTTTAAGAAGTCTCTGGATGAAATCCCAGAACCCAGGCTGGAGGGCGGGGATTATGACCTCCATTACTAAGAGAGCGAGGTCACAGTGACTTGCGTGCAGCTGACTTTCTCTTCCTTTTGCCTGGCAAATGGAAGAGAAAATAAGCCACTTACACAACAGGCAGATTTTCCAGCATTCACCTTTCATTCAGATTACATAATTTACAAAGGAAAGAGATTGGAAATTTGGTTTGGCACAATTTATACATGTGCCCTATTGGCATCAAATTGCACTCAGTTTTATCCAGTGCTATTTTTCTAGAAAAAGAGGTGTCAGAACTCACCATGAACGCCACCCTTGTTCTCTTATAATGGCAAGGGCACTGGCGTCGCAAGGGGAGGCGGAGGGGGCGGTATGCCCCGGGTTCCAGGGGAGGAGGGGTGACACTTGGACTGGCCCTGCCCTGCGTAGGCCCACCCGCCAGCACCGCCACTGCTCCCACAGCACCCTTGCGAGCCACAGCGGCGGGGGGCCCCCGAGCCACCGCACGCGATCGGCGGCTTGGGGGGGTGCCGCCGCTGCTGCTTTTGGCGCGGCACCTCCCAAGGGTGGTGCAAGAGCAGCAGCGGCCCGGCGACGGAGTACGCATGCGTGGCATTTCGTCACGATGCAACGTCACGACGCCCCGCCCCCAGGGGAAGCCTCTGTTCGCCGCCCCGGGTGGCGAGGAGGCTTCCTCCGCCCCTGGGCAAGGGCACCTATCTGAGAGGTGCCAGAACTCAGTTCCGGTGAGTTCCGGCTGAAAAAAAGCCCTGATGCTATCATAATATTTGATATGGATGCCCTATCTCTCCCTTTGTTTCTTCCATCCTTCCTCATTATTTCTTCCTTTTTTTCTTCTTCTTTTCTTTTTCTTCTGCACCTTTTCTTTTTGTCTGCATGTAGGGTTTGACAGAGAAGCAACCTTTAAGGTGGCTGTATACTTTATGGGACACGGGTGGTGCTGTGGTCTAAACCACTGATCCTAGGGCTTGCTGATCAGAAGGTTGGCGGTTTGAACCCCCGCAACAGGGGGAGCTCCCGTTGTTCGGTCCCTGCTCCTGCCCACCTAGCAGTTTGAAAGCACAATTACATGCAGAAAAGCATGCCTGGATGATCTAGGGATACTGCAGATTAATTTTAGGGGTCTGAGATGGTGAGCTGGGTTTCTTTAAGGTGCAGGCCTCAATTCAAAATCAATGCCTCCCTATAAACCTATAAACCCCTATAAACTTTTTACTTGTCTTTTTGCATTCCCCTCTACAATTACCACGAAATTCTTCCTGAAAATCATATTTATAATGTTCCCGATGGTATATGTGGTTGAATATATTGTTGTTATTACTTATTAATCACTTGCTACCTAAAAAAGTTTCCAAGTGACTTATATTTCACCACATAAATGTATTATACCATAAAAAACGAAGAAAGGTCGTATAAAACATATTTCTTTTTATAATTCAATCACACACACTGACAGCATACTAGTGCATTCTATTGTCACAATTTATCACACACTCCATTTTTAAAAAAACAAACAAACATATTCCTTTACCCACAGTATATTAGTTAATCTTACAATATTCACTAACTCCCAACTCTTCAAAATCCAATAATCTAGGGTGGTTCTTCCTTTTTCCATTTGAAAGAGATTATCACAGATGCTGCTGTTAATAAATGGGTTAGAATTCCTCTATCTTCCAGCAATACTATCTGGCAGACATATCATATATTGTTATACCTTCGGTTTTGTTGATTGTAACTGTCCCAAAATACCTGGGTTTGGGGCAGGACCACAATATATGGGCCATATTGCCAAATGCTCTTTGGCATCTCATAAAAACTATTATAGGTTGTCTGTGCGGGGGGGGGGGGGGGGGTCGGTCAGGAGGATAACCATGGGACCCTTCCAGGCATGTGATTCTGTATTCTTGGGATTTAGAATCTCAAAGCAGCAGATGCTGAACCAGTCCAGCCATTTCCTTTATTTGACTAAAGGCCTTATTAATTGCTATAAGGACCCTATTGGGACACAGATGGAGCTATGGTCTAAACCACTGAGCCTAGCGCTTGCCGATCGGAAGGTTGGCGGTTCTAATCTCTACGACGGAGTGAGCTCCCGTTGCTCAGTCCCAGCTCCTACCAACCTAGCAGTTCAAAAGCACATCAAAGTGCAAGTAGATAAACAGGCACTGCTCCGGCGGGAAGGTAAACGGCGTTTCCGTGCACTGCTCCGGTTTCACCAGAAGCAGCTTAGTCATGCTGGCCACATGACCTGGAAAAACTGTCTGCGGACAAAAGCCGGCTCCCTCGGCCAGTAAAGTGAGATGAGTGCCGCAACCCCAGAGTCGTTCACGGCTGGACTTAACTGTCAGGGGTCCTTTACCTTTTTAAGGACCCTATTTGCATGACTAAAGGGGTGGGCCATGCATTGCCATAGCAACAACTAAGCGATGGGATCTTCAAGAAGGGGGTAGGCATTTCCCCCACTTTCTCACCTGGCTGGATGTCATGACATCCTAGGATGAGATCAATAGGCCTAAGGGGGCTGTGTGTGAGAGAGAGTTTTTGGCTGATGCTGGAAGCTGGAGTCACAGAGTCTTGTCTTGCTCTGTGGCGGACCCAAATCTATGGCCTGGGGATCAGGGGAGGACTTTGGTCTTTCAAATCTCAGCAGTGCTCTGTGTGAGGCCAAAATTTGGTGCGCACCCAACCTCTCATCTTCCGTTTTGCTCAATTCATAGTTGTCATAGTTGTGGTGCCCTGCAGTGCCTGCTAGGCTCAGCACTCTGTGGGTCATGCTGCTCTCAATCTGCCTCTGTGGGGATCCGTTTAAACAAAATCATATATCCTAAAGACACCGCCAGGTAAGGACACGAACCCCCATGGTCTCTCACTGCTCAGAGATCAGGGTGCATACAACAAAACATTTTTTGTTTCTGTGTATGCCCAGTTAATGGGACGTGGGTGGCGCTGTGGGTTAAACCACAGAGCCTAGGGCTTGGCGATCAGAAGGTCGGCGGCTCAAATCCCCGCAACGGGGTGAGCTCCCGTTGCTCGGTCCCTGCTCCTGCCTACCTAGCAGTTCGAAAGCATGTCAAAGTGCAAGTAGATAAATAGGTACCGCTGCAGCAGGAAGGTAAACGGCGTTTCTGTGTGCTGCTCTGGTTCACCAGAAGCGGCTTTGTCATGCTGGCCACATGACCTGGAAGCTGTACGCCGGCTCCCTTGGCCAGTAAAGCAAGATGAGCGCCGCAACCCCAGAGTCAGACACGACTGGACCTAATGGTCAGGGGTCCCTTTACCTTTACCTTTTATGCCCAGTTAACCCTTGAAGGTGAAAAAATGCCATCAGAAGAGATTTGTGCTTGAAGTTCATTGGGAAACATGTTGCCACAGCCATTTCCATACCTCTGGGTCTATTTCCAATCCCCAATATCCCGCTTGTTCTGGCATGCGTTCCTGGAAGTGCCTGTATTATAGCATATAATTTGCTCAATAGCTTTTGTGTCTGCCTTTTAGAAATTAAGCTTTCAAACCCTATTATCTCTTGTATTGAGCCATGTTTTGTCACTAACCAATTAGGCGTATGTCTCATTTGCAAATATTGAAAGGGTTGTGAGCGATATCCTGCCATTTTACTTCTGATTTCACTACAGGTTTTAAACGAGCCGTGTAGTTCGGTCAGCTGGTTATCAAACCATGGTTTAAAATGTCCTAGCAGGGACATAGCTTTCATTTCCTCATAAGAAACCGCGCCAGATTTCATTGCCTTTTCTATTTGCTCCAAATGTTGTACACATTTTGAAAGCTCTTTGCCAAGCTTACTGCAGGACCAGAAACATTCAGGGCAATGTTGCACTGCCACCCTCCCACCAGCAGGGTTGCTGTCGCTTACTGGGACAGGGCTGGACAGGAAGGTGACAAAGTAGGGGACTGCGCAGGCAAAGCAAATATGGAATGGCTGGCACAATGGGGTGGCCCCACCTTGCTCCCACCTCATCCCACTAAATGGCAGCACATCAGTGCCCCAACCACTCCTGTGCAGTCCCCAAGTGTAGCTTTCCGCGGGTAAATTACGTTGGCATTTTTCACGATCACTTCATTCAAGCATCGTTTGGTCATTCATTTGGGCTGTCTTCCTATTACGAAATGGAACTTTGCCCTCCTCTCCTTTTCAGCCCCCCTGTGTGCTTTCAGAAATCAGCTCCCGAGGGTTGTGGGGGGCTCTAGAGTTTGGGGGAAAGGGATGACAGGAGGAGAGGAAGGAGATGCTGTGTTGTGTTGTGCAAGCCCCCTGACTTTGCTGCTTTGTTTTGCTCATTGCCCATCGCTCTGCGTAGCAGAGAAATTCCATAACTCTCTCTTCTTTTTTTGCACATTTTCTTATTAATTTTGGAGACCCCCCAAAATGTTTTGAAGCAGTTGGGTACTTCCCAGTCCCTCGAATGCTGAGGAGATGCAGTAGTGGCTGGCACTCATTCCACCAAATGGAAGATTAAGCTGAATTTTAAAGTAAACTTGAAAATACCTTATCATGAAGTGGGTTTTCCTTTGTATACAAACACAAAAGCGTAATGTTCTTCTGCTGGGTCATAAAATGGACAGCAGCTGGGCCTACCACAAGCCCAATAAAGACTTGTAAAGGCACCAGAGGAGCAGAAAAGAATGATTAAGCCTCTATACACATTACCCTTTACTCTGGCTGCAGTGCACTCCTACTGGTGTTGTAGCCGTGATGTTAGCCGCAATCTATATCTATCCTGTAGTTTCAGAAGAAAGACTGCCATTCGATGCATTTCCCCTCAAAACAGCTTCCACCTGGTCGGAAATCATAAGCCACATTCCCTTAGCAGTCAAGCTAAGGTGTGTAACCTTTGACACAGCCACTGCACATGCACAGATGACATTTTCGTGCGTAGGAGTTTATGGAGTTTGTTGCAGGCGCAGGGAAACTAAACAGGTAATGCACATCAGGTGACGACATCCCCATCCAATCTCTGGTGTTTACAGCAGCATGCAAAATGTGAATGGAAAAGTAGTGGGGTGTTAAAATGACCTCACTGCACTTTAAGCTACTACTACTGCGGTGTTTCTCAAAACGTTTTTCTCTGGGCCACACTTGCAGAATAAAAATTTGCCCACGCCACATTGAATATTTTATTGATAAGAAATACACTGGGAAACAAAAACAAACAACTCCCAGCAGTGCTTGGTTTAAAACAGAGAACACAACTACTTTATAATATGTTCATTGGTCATGGGTATATAACCCATGATCATCCATAAAGTATGTAACAGTGCAGCCACATAAGAACATGAATCATTCCCGAAATATAATTAGGAACAAGCCTCTTACATATATGTACCTTAAGTATTTATACAGACAGACTCAATGAGAGGTGTGAGCTTGCTTTTGCCGGGTAATCTCATTTATATTAGGTCTAATTTGAGACAAACAAGCTCTCATCTCCTCATTAACACAAAGAAGTCTTTCTCTTTCGTGAACTTTCGTATTTGTCAGAGTTGAAAATCCCTGTTCACAACAATATGATGTGGGGAATTGTAGAAGAATAGCTCATGCTTTTGAAGGCATGGATATTATTTCTGGTTGTGTGTGTGTGTGCAGATAGATACTATACTATACTATACTATACTATACTATACTATACTATACTATACTATACTATACTATACTATACTATACTATAACTATAACAACTATAACTATAACTATAATGTTCAACTGTTTCTTTGATTGTGTTTGAATCTTCCTCATCACCTGCCACACCAATGAGGCACATCACACCCTTTGAAAACCAATGCACTAATGTATACACAGCCAAAAAGTGCAACCCTATACATGCTTACCCAGAAGTGAACCCCAGTGAGTTTCAACGCAGCTTATTTCTAGTTAAGTACGTACAGGAATGCAGTCTATAAAAGTTACGGGTTACTTAGGCTGCAATCCTAATCCCATTTACCTGAGAATAAGCCCCACCAAATTCAATAGTGCCAGCTCTTGAAAACAAACACACACACACACACACACACACACACACACACACGGGGCTAAGATCAGTTTAAATATTTTAGATTGGTACTCAGTAGGAGCATCCCATCACTACAGATCTACACTATAGGATTTTGCATTCCCTCTTTGGAGTTCCATGAAAATTATGCGCGGGTGGAAAAAGATGATAGAGAGAAGTTCTTCTCCCTTGCAGTACTAGATCCCAGGGCACCCAAGGAAACTGACTGGCGGAAGCCAAAAGCAAGTGCTTCTTCACAAGATGCGTAACCAGTTTATGGAACTCACAAAGATGTGGTGGCGGTCACTAGCTTAGATGACTTGATTAGACACTCATGGGTCTATCTATGGCCAGCCTATCAGCCCTATATGGAAGGCACGGGGGGGGGGGGGTGCATTTCAACCAGTATAGTCTCAGGATTTTACTCACTACATCACCAGGTCAAGATGTTGGGGAGAGGGAGCCATTGGCCTGAGATCTGCTGTGCCGCAGTGCCACCCACACAATGGCCAGAGAAGGTATTGCATCTCATTAGTCCACTTCTGGCCCACAGGTCCCTGATCGTATGGAGTCCAGAGGAAATAAGTTTGCGGACGGCTCCTGGTTGGCCATTTTGAAAACAAGCTGCTGGAAAGAATGGAGCTTCAGTCTGATCCGGTAGGCCTTTCCTCCTGTGTGCCAGTCAGTCATTTTAAGGGGTGGGGGTTATCCCCCCCCCTGGTGTTTCAGACCTAATGCTTGAGGAGAACCTCTGCACATCTGGACCACTTGCTGGTTCTACCTACTCGGGGGACTCTTCTTATAAACAATTAGGTTGCTCTAGAAACGAGCTGCCGAAATCACACACAATAAAAGCCTTTGTGTATACAAAGAGGAAATCGGCTTTTGACATGCTACGGTGAGTTTTCTACATGTAAAGCATGTAAAGCAACTGCAACAAGTGCTCTTAAAACAGGTGGTCAACTTATTTCGCCCTGAGGGCCACATTCCCTTCTGGGCAATGTTCCAAGGGCCACATGCCAGTGGTGTGTGGGAGCCTGATGCAAGCATGAGCAGGCACACCGGACGTCTAATTCTACCTTTGTATGCTAATCTAGTTTCCACACAAACCTCTCTGAGGGGTTTTGAAGGGGCAAATGACTGCCCCTTCTGTCCAATTTGTCAGCATAAAAGAAAATTATGTCACTACTGAATGAACAATCTCTGCTCTCCCGGTATATCCTTGTCCTGGTTTTCTAGCACAATTAGGCCGTTAGCACTTAATGCACTTTTGCAAGTAAACTTCCCCTCACATGGTTTCTGATTCACTGAAAGGACGAAGGGAACATTTTAATTAGCGGAGGTGCTGCCTTTTGCTCTCCTTGGGATGTGCAGTTTCCAGACTTTAAAAACCACCACCACCACCAACAACAACCTTATGCCACCATGAACCGAAGCACCGCAAACCTTTAAGGTGCAATTTATTGCAAGTCTACTTTTGATCAGTGCTACTTTTCTAGAAAAAAGAGGTGCCCGAACTCACCATGAACACCTCTCTTGTTCTCTTACAATGGCAATGGCGCCCACCTGAGAGGTGCCGGAACTGGAGTTCCAGCTGGGGGAAAAATTCCCTGGCTTTAATCATATTTACCACAGATAGGTGGAAACCGAACCCATGTGCAACCAAGATGAGAATCAACAACTAGGTAAATATCCTAACTGGGCTATGAAGCAAGTTTCCATTGCAAGTTGCAGGCAACACCACGGTGGTTATACTGTTGAAATTAAATGAAAAGAAAGACCCAAGTTAGATGGGTCTCTAGCATAGAGAGTTATAGAACTCCTTTCGTGAGAATGGTGAAGAATCCATAAAAGCCTTCTAACAACTATCTGACATTTAGAAAATGCCTGAAGACAGCCCTGTTCAGGGAAGTTTTTTAATCTGTGACATGTGTATGTATTTTAATGTTTGCTGGAAGCCGCCCAGAGTGGCTGGGGAGACCCGGCCAGATGGGCGGGGTATAAATAATAAATTATTATTATTATTATTATTATTATTATTATTATTATTATTATTATTATTACTTCTGGAGGAAGGAGTATTGCAGGTGGAGGCAGGAAGTCTGAACATGCTGTTCAGCAAGGGGCTGCTCTAGAGTTTTGGTCAGGGATGGGGAGCCTGTGGGCCTCCAGTCATTGCTGGACTACAGCTCCCATCATCCCCCACCCAGAGGCGTAGCAAGCCCAGGTGGTACCCGGGGCGGAAATTTTTTTTGTCACCCCCTCACTTTAATTTTTAAAAAATTTAAAAAAAATTAAAAAGTGTCACCCCACTCTGAGGGTGCCACTTTGCGAGGTGTGGGGGTTTTGTGTGTGTGTGTCTATTATCTCTTCCCCCCTAATAAAGTTAAAATAAATAATAAAAAAATAAAAAAATAAAAAAGTGCCACCCCCCTCTGATGGTGCCACTTTGTGAGGTGTGGGGGGTTGTGTGTGTGTGTGTGTGTGTGTGTGTGTGTGTGTGTGTGTGTGTGTGTGTTATCTCTTTTTTCCAATAAAGTTAAAATAAAAAAATAATAAAAAAATGATAAAAATTAAAAAAAAAATAAAAAAATTAAAAAGTGTCACCCCCTCTGATGGTGCCACTTTGTGAGGTGTGTGTGTGTGTGTGTGTGTGTGTGTGTGTGTGTGTGATCTCTTTTTTTCCAATAAAGTTAAAATAAAAAAATAATTAAAAAAAATGATAAAAATTAAAAAAAAATTAAAAAGTGTCACCCCCCCTCTGATGGTGCCACTTTGTGAGGTGTGGGGGGTTGTGTGTGTGTGTCTATTATCTCTTTTTTTCAATGAAGTTAAAAATTTTTTAAAAAAAGTGTCACCCCCCTCTGGGGTGGAACCCGGGGCGGCCTGCCCCCCGCCCCCCATTGCTACGCCCCTGCCCTCACCATCGGTAACACTGGCTAGGGCTGATGGGAAATCATAGGAACACGAGAGTCTGCCCTCTATTGAGACAGGCCATTGGTCCATCTAGCTCAAAACTGCCTATACTGACTGGCAGCAGGGTTTTTAAGATAAGATAAGATAATTTATTGTCATTGCACAAGTACAAGCACAACGCTATACAAGTGCAACGAAATTGCATGCCATCCCGTAAAAACAGAAAGAAAAAACAAAACAAAAAACAGCACAAAACACACACACACCAGGATAGGATCCTGTCATGGTCCTACCTGGAGATGCCAGGAATTGAACCAAGGTCCTTATGCCTACAAAACAGAGCTAAGGCCCTCCCCAGAGCAAGATATGGAGCGCCACAGGTTCCCCAACTCGGTTCCAGGCACTTCAGTAGCAGCAAGAGGATTGCTATTTACTACCGGTAGTTTTCCTTCTGGGAGCACGTTTCCAAGACTGGTGGCCAGTTCCATCTATTTAGGAACTGGATGTTGGGACACATCTATTGTTTTTCGTGCAATATGGGTACTTGTGCCCTTTGCATCAAATTGTGCCCCTGGTCAATCCTCCGTTTCCCAAATTTCGTGACCGCTGAATCGAGCACTGAGCTGGCAGCTGCAGGTGCACCCAAGGGAGAGGCAGCTCAGGTTCAGGGCTCAGAGCTGACTACCAAGCATAAAGACGACCATTGCACCTGAGGCAGTTGGACAGCACACCCCAGAGGACCTTCCCAGGGCCTATAGGGCCAAAGACTAGACCTTCACAGACATATCTCCCCAAAGAAACAGATGCCTCCCACCACAGTCCCCTAGCAGAGGGAGCATATCAGGCGGGAGGCTATAGAACAGAGGAGGAATGCTGTCGTCAGGCCAGAGCTGGCCCTTTAAGGCTCGGAAGTTCTCTCAAGGGGGTGGAGTCTGAAGGAGGTGGTCTAGAGCAGGCACCCCCAAACTCGGCCCTCCAGATATTTGGGGACTAAAATTCCCATCATCCCTGACCACTGGTCCTGTTATCTAGGGATGATGGGAGTTGTAGTCCCAAAACATCTGGAGGGCCGAGTTTGGGGATGTCTAGAGACATAAGCTGAAAAGGCATCAGTCCGCTTCCAAACTTTGCCAGAGCAAGTTGCTGACTTGGAGCTGCCTATGAGCTTCCAGCCTTGCAGATTTATCTGTAGCATCAGACACCGGACCAGAATACAACACTAAGCATTTTTAAGGCTGCCACAGTAGGAAGCAAGGCTCATGAAACACATTGGAAAGGCTCGCACATGTAAAAATATATACAGAATCATCCTAAAAGCGCTCTATTACCTTATCAAGCCCATTTCCAGTGCATCCTAGCAGTGGTGAAGTTGAGCAAAAGGTAGACGTGACTGGATGGAGTGCACAGACTCCAGATGACGAATATCTTGCAGTGGAATCCAAAATTGTCATGGTGACTAAGCCCTGCAGAGGTAGGACACGGAAAGAACTGTATGAATCAGCCTTGAGCCTTGGCTGGAAAAGGAAAAGACTCATTGGATGGGTAAATCCAACATCTAACTCAACAACACTTCAATATCCAGCAAAAATCAAATAAGCCCTGCAATGAAACTACCTTCATTCCTGTCATTACTTTTAAAGCACCCCCCCCCATTTATTTTTATGCTGGTGGCCAATTACATTTATTACCAGTAGTTCTCCCTAGCAACACACATCTCCACATACACACACACACACACACACACACACAGAGAGAGAGAGAGAGAGAGAGAGAGAGAGAGAGAGAGAGAGAGAGAGAGAGAGAGAGAACAAATTGTGCTAGGCAAATAGATAGCAAATAATATACAAGATAGAGGAAGGAATTAGCAGCCTATTTAATGAGGTGACTGAAATAGTTATTTTGAGACACCTGTATTTTTTGAATTTATTTTTTAAGGGTTTACAGGTGAAATAACTGCATGCTCTTCCCCTGTTTAACTGCCCTCACTTTCTTCACGCTGAATGTTAAGATTGCAATCTCTTTGGGGGCAGGGACCTCTCCTACTCCTCTTGCACATCACCACAGGGGCCGGTCCTAGGCCTCAGGCTTGGGCCCCGAAATCTCAGGGTCTGGGATGTCCCCAACCCAGCAACGCTAGTCATCGGAGTCAAGGCAAGAGTCAACTGGTCGGCTTCTGTGCCTTGGAATGGAAAGATCCGCCATGTTGTGTAGCAATTCTGTAACAACCAGCAATTCTGACTGGTCTGTGAACAAGTTAGCATAGCTGGCAATCTTGAAACCTCAGGTTTTCGTGCCTAGCAAATCTTTATTTTAATTTTGTTCTGACCACATGCAGGCCACATTCCTTTAGCACTATAGATTTGCTTTTTGCTTCTTTGTACAGAAGATTTAAGTTCAGGCAACCTCCCCCATCAGAAGTATAGGATCTTGGCGTAAGAATGCTGTGAGCCTTTTTAGGGACAGGAAAGGGCTTCATTTAGAACAGCTTCCACCAGCTTAATTTCCACATTCTGTACTGACTCTCTCTACAGAATCCCATAAGGGACAAACTAGGAGCGTGCACATCACGTCACAGCAGAAATAAATGACAATTGCTTGCCTGGTTAAATATAAACGCGAGTTTCCAGAAGTGTGCTCACCACAGCCTAGTCATATTTCCCCCCCCAGCTTTGTTTCCATGAAACAGCTGGAGATGAAAACTATAATACTAATCTTATCCAGTTGCTCCTGGTAATATTGTACATTCAGGAAATTCATAATTAGGCATTTATATCCTCACCGTTTCCCCTCCGGCACTCTGCAACTTTCTCCATTTGTCTTTTCTTTGCCGTTAGAAATTCAGTCGAGAGGGAAGGCGACGAGATGCAAACAAGGAAAACTACAGAGAAGCTTAACAGCCACTGCTAATTTTAAACAATGGTTCCAATATAATTTTATCCAAACACGTCCCCCTGCAGTTCTGGCCATTTTTAATGCGCTCATTCCCACATAGGTATCTCCTCTGTCCTTCCTCTTGCTCAAGGATTACTTAAATATATTTATTTCAGCTGTAGCCTTACGTCTTTCACTGGTATAAGGTATTTATTAGGTAAAGGCTTTTTTTCCTGGTATGAAGATGCTGAATTCCTGCTTGCTGTTAGATCAGAGATGGGGAACCTGAGGCCCAGAGGCCGGG
This sequence comes from Darevskia armeniaca, assembly GCA_034641395.1. NCBI lineage: Eukaryota > Metazoa > Chordata > Lepidosauria > Squamata > Lacertidae > Darevskia > Darevskia armeniaca. The sequence continues at coordinate 669,391 of JAWWNF010000253.1, forward strand.
CCTCTCTCTCTGGGCATCGAAACTCTAGGCTACCCAGGGCACACCCTCACCAGCCCCGATTTGAACCTTCCTAGGATGTTATTGCCAGGCGAGAACTTGCCCTATGCGATCTCTGATCACACTTCTTAACTTGCCTGGATAGAGGATGGGGAGGAATGACTGAGTGTGAAGAAACAAAGGTAACATTATTTGCTCTGCCCACTGTTGATGTGGCCCCCGGAAGCTTGCTCAGAAGAGAATGTGGCCCTTGGGGTGACAATGGTTCTCCACCCTTGTGTTAGGCGCACCGGAGCACTCACCCAGGAAGAAAGATGACCACCCTGCTTGCTTTGGTTTGTACCCCTCCAAACCCACACCTGACACCTCTCGCAATAGCTGCATAATTCAGATAGAACTTATAGACCAGGCTTCCTCAACCTTGGCCCTCCAGATGTTTTTGGCCTACAACTCCCATGATCCCTAGCTAGCAGGACCAGTGGTCAGGGATGCTGGGAATTGTAGTCTCAAAACATCTGGAGGGCCGAGGTTGAGGAAGCCTGTTCTAGACACTCAGAACAGTCTTACAGTCCCCTACAACGATCACTAAGAAAACTGCATACTGGAGAGACACGATATCTGGAAGAACAACAAAACAAAAGTGTTTTGGGGACAAGGAGCCCTTTAGATGTGAGACAGGAAATACACAGTTCAGATCTCATCTCTGTCCTGAACTCACAATGCGACCTCAACTCTTCCATCTGTAAAATGGGGATAATAATTAATATTGTTTTTCATTATCGTAGTGTCATAGAATTGTAGAAATGTAATGGAAGGATTATCAAGTATAACCCCCTGCAATGCAGGAATATGCAGCCGTCCCATACAGGGATCGAACCTGCAACCTTGGCATTATCAGTACTATTCTCTAACCAACTGAGCTATGGTGAATCAACCTATAAGACCGGGTGTGTGTGTGGACCTTTCGGGGTCAATGGGCAAGATCTTTATTTCCCCTCACCCACTTGCCCCAACCCTGCCAGGTGGGCAGGAACACCTGTCAATCATTTGTTGTTAGAATTACCTCAGGTGATTGACACATGAAAAAGGCAGCTCACAAGAGTGGGGGGAAGATTTTTATTTATTTATTAAATTTGTATACCGTCCTTTATCCACAGATCTCAGAGCACTTCACAACATAAAAATACAATATAAAAACATAGAATACAAAAAAAAGAACTGTCACAAACCAATAACACATACACACACCACTTCCCAAAATATGTGGTAGTCAAAATATGTGGGGGTAGGGGTGGGGAAACAACAAGTCAACCATTCTGAGACCTTGCTTTAAAGTAGGAGGAAAGTCGAAAAGCAACAGTTGCAAGATAGTCATCTGCAGAATTTCCATGCACAATGTTTTGGCTGCATAGAAAGGTGGAATAAAGAGCCGGCCCCACCATTAGCCAGAGCATAGCAGCTGCCTCAAGCAGCCTATTTTGGATGTCTTGAAAAGGCAGCAAATGGTTAGTAAGGCAACTCTATGACCAAACCAGACATATAACTGCACTTTCCTTTAGCTCACCCTTCTGCAACCTGATACTTTCCAGATGTTTCGGACTCCACATCCTGTTAGCCAATGGGAAGTAGGGTCCAAAACATCTGCCATGTTGGCTGGGACTGCAAAATATTTGGAAGCCACCAGGTTAGGAAAGGCTGCTTTAGCTGGCATGCCTAAATTCTGATGGCAAACTGTTCCTCAGCAATACAGTTCAGGAATCCGGGATTAGTCTGGGATCATAAAGAAGCGATCCAAGAATACATGTAATCATCACATGCAAATAATCTTCAAGCAACAAACGTCACACAAGCCATAAACCACTCCAATAATTTGCACGGCAATTCAGTGCAATTTATAGCGCCGCATCAGTCAAGAAACATAGTAGGGGAACAAATTATTCCTAGTTTGAAGTGTCCTCAGTGAAACTTTATCCTTGTTACTGGGAAACATCTGTGCTTCATCCAGATGTTTTCCCCATCCCTAATAATTTGCCATGTTCATTTTTGTCTCCTGAGCACAGCTTAAACCTTACAGAGCTAAGATACAAATTGCAATATATCTTACCTTGAAACATATTTCTAACATTGCATTTGTTTAGAGGATCCTTGTAGATCCAGGGCAGGTTAGAACCTGCTCAAGACAAGGATGTATAGAGGGTTACATGCACTGAGGATTTAATAGGTCAGTTCAACATAAGCATTAAATTAAACAGAATCAACAGCAAACAATAGTAACACTGCAATTTGGGGTGGGGGTAGATATTCGGATATCTACAAATCTCCTCCCATTAACATGTGGAAGGAGGCTCATAGTCATTGACTCTGCCTGGTCAGGAAAAGGTAGAAAGGCATTCATATCACAGTTCCTCTGTTAAGTATAATAATTTAATTCACTGAAACTGGAATGCTTGTACTCATTACAGTGGAACCTCAGTTGTTGAATGCTTCGGAAGTCGAACATTTCGGCTTTCGAACGCCGACAACCCGCGCTTCCCTATTTTTTCAATGGATTTTGCATTGCACCTCAGTTGTCGAACATTTTGGAAGTCAAAGGGTTTTCCGCAACGAATTACATTCGACAACCGAAGTTCCACTGTACAATGTGTTTAAATTTGATTGGCTGGTAACTGAATTCTAGAGTTCTCATGTGATTGGCTAATATTCACATGGGAAGTATTTAGTGGCTCCATTTTATGTGAAGCAAGATGGCTGTATTTTAGAATCCACTGTGAACACTGCTAAGTCGAATCGAGTGTTGGAGTGCATCTTCTCTGCTCGAAAGAAAGAGAGCAAAGCTGCAGGAGAAGGTAAAGGCGGAAATCTCTCATAGGAGCTGCAAGGCATGGCCTTATTAGGATACAGAAGACAGAGTTGAGCTCTGAAAAGAGAAGAAAATACACTTGTTTGGAAGTTAGAAGAAGAGACTGTAAGCCCATGCTTGGACAAGCATGTGACTGTAAATATTATGTTTTAATTCAGCCATAACTAAAAGTTTCTGCAAGTAACGTTTTTGAATGTTAAAGTCTGGACATTGGTCTAATTTCCAAAGGAGAGTGTCAGTTATATGTATATAAGACTACAATAAGGAAGGAACATGACAGAGATGCATGAAGTAGGAAGAAAAAGGTTTTCCTCCCTCTCTCATAATATTGGAATTTGGGTACCTCTAATGAAGCTGAATATTGGAAGACTCGGAACAAGTGAAAATACCTCTTCACACAGCGCATAATTAAAACCAAGGAAATGCCTTTGAGCCTGATGGCAGGGACCATTTTAGCACTGTTTTTTGTAAGTCACTCTGAAAGGCTTTTTTGCTAATGGGTGAGGAATAAATTCCATAAATAAATAAGATACACAATTCTAATTCAGCCATCCTTCATTATTTCAATACTGTATATTATTTTCCAATGTTCACAGACATAAAATTTCCTGTATTTTAGATATTTATATGTATAAGAAGGGAAGTCGGCCACATCTGTAAATAAATCAGGCATGCATTGATTTAATTGCCTGCTCTTCGGGATCATAAAATAATAAATAAATAAATAAATAAATAAATAAATAAATAAATAAATATATTATTATTATTATTATTATTATTATTATTATTATTATTAATACCCCGCCCATCTGACTGGGTTTTGGCTCCCAACAGAATATTAAATAGAATGAAACTTCAAACATAAAAAACTTCCCAAAACATCTTATTTGGCCTTCTGTCTCTATAAGAGAATAGATGCATTTATTTTCCTTTTTTTTAAAAAATGCTCTTTTTCTGCCACAACGGGACATACTTGAGGCTTGTGGCTGGTTCCTGAGACCTGGTGCAGCTGCTCACAGGACACACTAGGAATCAGGTTCCGGAATCCCGGAACAAGAGGTACCAGAAGCCTCACACTGCCAGTTGTTGCTTCCCTGCTGCAATGCAAAAGAGTCCGTAAGAACACTGCAAATCAGGGAGAGCTTGGATAGACAAGGGCTGCTGCTCTATGGAAGAACATCTGCTTTGCATGCAAAAAGGTTCCAGTTCAAACTCTTATGTGCCTTTTGCTTGCCTGGATGGATGATAGAGAAGGGCGTGTGACTGTTCTGCAGTGTAAAAGGAATGTTAGAAATGGAACAGGAGCACTAGCATTACAATCGGGAAAACAAACACTATAAACCCCACATCTGAATGCAGCCCACATTTGTGCAAGATTGCAGCCTAAGGCTTCTGCAAATGAAGGAAGAGTGGGAGACAATAGAAAATGGAGCTCAGTTCCACTAGCCAAAGGCAAACTAGAATGAGCATGGTCCTTAACATTTCTACCTCTTTGCCTGTGGTGTAGATCCCCCTGTTGCATAAGCTCTCCCTTGGGAGGCCCACCGGGCCTCACAGTTGTATAACTTCAGCTGCATAGCAAACATCTGCCTTTGAGAATCTGCCTATCTTGAGCATTGATTGAATTTACTGATTTCCCCGACGCTTTAAAAAAAATGTTCCTTGTAACATTCTGTGCTTTTTGACCTATTCTGAATTTATTTTTCTTTTTTAGCTCTGCTAGTGAAAGAAAGACATGATAAAATAAGTTTAATAAATTATCTACCAGCACTAGCAGTGCAAAGCTTCACTTTGGCTAAAACCACGCTAGACTTTTCAATATCACAGAGAGAGAGAGAGAGAGAGAGAGAGAGAGAGAGAGAGAGAGAGAGAGAGTCTGTCTCTCTCTCTCTCTCTCTCTCTCTCTGTGTGTGTGTGTGTGTTATGAAAGATAACAAATGCAAGTTATGTTAACTAATAGCCAGAATTGGCCCAAGCCTATGTACTTACAGGAAACTTAAAGCAGGAACAACAAGCACTTCTCAGACTCTTTACAATGTGTCCCTCAGCTACGAGATTTAATTCTGATAATCCTCCAAAAAATCAAGGAAGAAGGAAATTAATAGTTCCAGAGAAACTATTATCTTGGCTTCTGCAAACATTGGCTACAAATGTTTGTTAGTGTAACAGCTTTAGCTCAGTGGAGCTGGAAGCCTCCTTCAGTCTTGGTCAGATTCTTTCACACAATCCAGTAGTTGAGCAACGCTTTATACCCCAGGGCAGTTTTCCTTCCAAGCATTTCCATCACTACGCAAGGGATTTCTGCAACAAAGCACACGCTTCTTCTTCTTTTTTAAAGGCTTCGCTTAATGTCCCCCGTGCCCCACTTATTGCATGTGTTTTTAAATATATATTTTTAATGGAACATTTAAGGAAACAGCTGTCCTGAGCATGCATGAGATCCTGTTAGAATCCACCTGCACAGTGGTCCCCCCCCTCCCACATCTACTGTAACCCCCCCCTCCCCATCCCAGGGGATTATTAACTCTCGTCTTGTTTACTCCAGGGAAAGTGCCTTAAGCAAACTGATAGATGGCCAATCTACTTTCAACTAACATGAAAGCCGTCTGCGGGAGACACCTGGACCTGATCCCAGTTGCTACCTGTCTGGACCTGATTTCAGACCTAACAATGACAAGAGCTGCCTTCCCCAATCTTGATTCTGCAAACGCAACTCATACTCTGGCTAGCTCCTGACATTCTCTATATGAACCTAAACCACCCATCTTCCTATACTGGGTATCTTCAACCTAGGACTCTCCAAATGTTTTGGCCTACAACTCCAATCAACCCAAGCCAGCATGGCCCATCCACATGAAGGATGGAGCTGTAGTTCAAAACATTGGAAGAGGCTATCCCAGGCAGGGAAAGGCAAGGGAAACAACAGCAAAATAGTGTTGGGAGGTGGGGTAAAGCTTATTCTTGCATTAGTCTTCCCAAAAGCTGGTACCCATGATGGGTCTTTTCGGGGATGGTGCCAAGATGATACAATGCCATCACTTGGAGATCTGTTGTGCCTCTTTAAACACTGAGATGTCCCTTTAGCATACCGAAAACTGATTTGTTTCAGCAAGCCTTTGGCTCTTGAGTTTTTATCACAATGTTTTTATCTACCTAGTATTTTAATCTGTGCGGCTGTCTTTGTTTTCACAATTATGTTTATAGTGTCATCCTATGCATATCTACTAAGAACTAAGCCCGGTTGAGTTCAATGGGTATTGCGGCTTTAGGACACAACCCTATATACCCTGATGTGGAAATCTTAGTCAACCCAATGGTAAATATGTACAGAATGTTTCAATTGCGTAGGCTGCTTTGTGCATCGAAGAACAGAAAAGCAGGGTGAAATTGACGCATGAGACAGAAACTATTCTTTCTCTGACATTCTATACAGTCAAAACAAAATACAAAATAAAAAAATTCCTTCCAGTAGCACCTTAGAGACCAACTAAGTTTGTTCTTGGTATGAGCTTTCGTGTGCATGCACACTTCTTTATATAATTAATAATTTAATTAATAATTAATCATTTAATTATTATTATTTTTTAAATTATTTTTTATTTTGTTTTGACTATGGCAGACCAACACGGCTACCTGCCTGTAACTGATTCTATACAGTATTCTTAATTTAGTGGACTGATATTTTTTAGGGTGGGTATGTGCCCACACATGACTTTCCTGGTACCATCTATGCCCAAGAGGCTTCAGGTGCAAGAAAATATCCATGTCCTCCTTTTCTTTGCTCTTCCCTCGCATTCCCAGGTAGGACAGGGAAAGACACCCCTCTGAAACTTTGCAGAGCCACTGTCAATCAACGTAGACCAGACGTCACCAACCTGGTGTGAGCCAAGTGTCTTGGACTATGACATCCATTGGCCCCAGCCAGTGCAACTGGCATAGACAATAGTGACTCAGATGGACCGCTGGTCTTTTTGGTAGAGACCTTTAAAAATATGAGAAACTTCACTCGAGTTCTGGAAATGTATACATCCATATATAACTGAGAGCTGATTTACTTCAATTCAAGAGATCTGAATATAGATGCCAACCTGGTAATTGAAGCTATAAACTGTCCAAATTCTCACAGGGGTGCATATTCTCTGCATCAGGGTTGAGGTACATCTGGAGGGTAATTGAATATTCCACCTGCCATTTAACTGTTCCAAGGTTAAAGACTATTTCAGTCTTCAACAACAAAGGCTGACTAAGCGCCAATATCCTTTTCTAGAAGGGCAGAGCTTAAGTATATCACTGAATTAACTGTCCGGAGATTATCTTGAAGTCTGACTCACCAAGTATGACACAGAAAAAGCAATTGGAGATGTTCAAAAATATCTTTTCATTGTGCGAGGGTTTTTTGTTTTTTTTTAAGCATCTCTGGATTTTTCCATCAACAGTTTTGTCATCTCCCTGAAAAAGGAGTAAAATTACCAGTCTTATAAAAGTGGTGCTGATCTCGTTGGATGATATGATATGTTCAACATTTAGAATTGCCACCAAGCGATATGAAATTCAAGGTGGACGTGGAGTGTTCTGATCAGCCAAAACAGCTCTGGCAGTTCTGAGGGAAGGTAAAATTATTTTGATGTCTATGGAAATGTCAAATGTGTGTTTTCAAGACCTGCAGTCAAAACAAGAGGAGAAACCTAGCTTTGAAGAAATGTCAACTTTTGGGTAGTGCCCGTATTTGCATAAATGACAAATCTAGTTCTTTGAAACATTTTTCTTTCTTTCTTGAAGAATATTGTTGATATTGGTATTGGTATTGCAGTGTGGCCCAGAGGATGGAGCTTAACGAAATACCTGCTTTATTGATTCTGTAGAACACAAGCCTTGGCCTGTACATCTTAATAGAAAAAGCCACAGAGAAGAGGCAAAACCAAAGACATGCAGAACTGAAGAACAATTCTTATTTTGAATTTGTTTAATGTGAATTACTATTGTTGCCACTTTCTTTCTAGCAGATATTCAAAAGGTGCACCAGTTGATTTCCTGCTAGTTATGTAGCATAAGGTAAAGGTAAAGGGACCCCTGACCATTAGGTCCAGTCGCGGACGACTCTGGGGTTGTGGCGCTCATCTCGCTTTACTGGCCGAGGGAGCCAGCGTACAACTTCCGGGTCATGTGGCCAGCATGACTAAGCCGAACCAGAGCAGAGCATAAGGAGGCTGCTAAAATTAATTTCTAGGTTCCACCGCAGAAGCTGAAGGAAAAGTGGACTTTAAAAAAATGCATCTAACAAAATACTAAGTTATTTCTCTTCTAAAGTGAACTGGAACAGGTTTTTAAAATGCTTTCCTAGTCTTCTTATGGGAGGGATCAGCAACCTGGCAGCCTATAGCCTATTGTCAGGGTTGCCCCGAAACTGTTGAGTTTTCCCAATGCCTGATTTGGATATAATAAGTGTTTCTGAATACTGACAAGAAAGTGTTTCTAGCCTAGCCTTCCTGACTGCAAAGATATACATGGAGGTACAAATGATGCACTTTCATTCTTTCCTTTAATTCAAGTTCTTCATTTCACAATAAATTTTCCGTTTCATAAATTCATTAGAATCAACAAATCACAGAATTGTAGAGTTGGAAGGGACCATGAGGGTCATCTAGTCCAACCCCCTGCAATGCAGGAATCTTTTGCCCAACATGGACCTCAAACCCATGGCCCTGAGATTAAGAGGCTCATGCTCTTCCAAATGAGCTAGATTTTATACATGTGTTTTCGCTCCTCCATTATGTAGTACATTGTAGATTTAGCAGCCATATATATAGCTGCTTCCACCCACAGTTATTCTAACCTGGGAGTATTCTCTCGCAGTCGCACCTCACATGGGCGTTGTAGTCTTAAAGCTGTATAAACAAGTGCTTAATATGTATGCATGCTTATCTCATTCCAGGCTGTGCTTCATATTATGAGATTTGGCAAAGTAACAAGAGATGGTTTGGCACCAAAAGTTTTAAAACATAGTGAATTTGCAGATGTTGCCAGAAGCCATAATGCTTGTTGATGAAAGTATGACAGGTATAAAGGTGAGCATCTGCCAGATCTGTTTTTGTATTTAATTATTTGTGCAATTTTCATAAAATAACAAAAAAGAAGGCAGCACAATTTGTTTCACCAGAAAAAGGAATTACAACGTACTAAATCTTTATTGTAAGCTATTTTTTAATAACATAATAGTTTACTGGGCACTTTGAAGCTATTTGTCCTATGCAGGTAAACTTTATTTCTTCCAGTGTTTTGCAGTCAATATGCAACTCGTGAGACTTCAGCTGACTACTAATATCTGATGTCCTTTTTTATATAGATGGTTGAAACAGTCTAAGCAACAACAGGACTTCAGGGTTTAAAGTTACGATTTGTCCTGTAGTCTGATTAGTAATGTTTCCAAAAATTTATGGGCTGTATTCACCTAACCTTTTGCACTAGTGCAAAAATTAGCACTAGCACAAGGGGATTTCTCCCCAAAACACAGGGCTTGCTCTGCAAAACAACTGCAAAACTTTGGCGCCAGCTTGGAAAAGATCCCAGATTTCAGGGTTTGTAGATAATGAAGCTCAATCTTTGGGCATATTTGAAATTTAGGGAGTGCATTGCAGTAGGAGAAAAGGTTCTGTCGTAATTGGTTGGTTGGAACATTCAATTAATTAAGACTGCTTTGACTATAACCCTCAGGCTTAGATTACCAGTAGATGTGCTTTAAACCTGCTCTCTGTTCTTTGCATTCCCAATAACATTAATTGGCTAATGTGTGTATTTTAAAATAATTTTAAGGGTGTCATACCTCAAATACATCATCTCAATGAAACTTTCCTTCGACTTTGCATCTATCAACTGATTTATAGTCACTTTATGAATGTTTGTCCATTATTACAATATGTACATGTTTATTCTTTGTAAGCTGCTTTGAGATCCAGATAAGGTGAAATGAAGGGTATACATCTTTAAAAATAAATAAATATATTATCATATTACGCTTCTCTTCTGATTTTTTAGGTATCTATAATCGGGAATCTTTAACTTTAGAATAATCGCACCAATTTGTGACAGTGCAACTTACTGTGATTTTGCTGCTTAACAAAATATTTTTGAAGGTTATTCCTGTTCTATAAATATTTCTAGTTCTGCCCAACTCTAGTAAATACTGATCAAAGAGAATTAGTACTCAATCTTATATATTTAAACTTAATTGGAGGTCACTTGGACTTCAATTACCGTACAAAGAGGTAAGCATCATCAGAAGAGAAGGCAAACTAAAATTGTATATGGTTATACACACACACACACACACACACACACACAGAGAGAGAGAGAGAGAGAGAGAGAGAGAGAGAGAGAGAGAGAGAGAGAGAGAGAGAGAGATGCTAATGCAGAAGAAATAATTGCTGTAAATAGAAATGCTATGTATTTCACCATAGTGGGGAAGATGGTGACCTGTGTGCCTGCTCAGTCTGCTAAATGCAGGTGGGTAACTTCTATTCCTGTTGTCTTTGTCCATGGAGTTTTCTTGGCAGGGATACTGGAGTGGCTTGCCAGTTCCTGCTCCAGGTGGATCACGTTTAGTCAAAACTCTCCACTATGACCTGTCCATCTTGGTTGGCCCTGCACGGCATAGCTCATAGCTTCTCTGAGTTATTCAAGCCTCTTCGCCACGACAAGGCAGTGATCCATGAAGGAAAAGCAATGACAAACCTAGACAGCATCTTAAAAAGCAGAGACATCACCTTGCCGACAAAGGTCCGTATAGTTAAAGCTATGGTTTTCTCAGTAGTGATGTATGGAAGTGAGAGCTGGACCATAAAGAAGGCTGGTCGCCAAAGAATTGATGCTTTTGAACTATTGTGCTGGAGGAGACTCTTGAGAGTCCCGTGGACTGCAAGAAGATCAAACCTATCCATTCTTAAGGAAATCAGCACTGGAAGGACAGATCCTGAAGCTGAGGCTCCAATACTTTGGCTACCTCATGAGAAGAGAAGACTCCCTGGAAAAGACCCTGATGTTGGGAAAGATTGAGGGCACAAGGAGAAGGGGATGACAGAAGACGAGATGGTTGGACAGTGTTCTCGAAGCTACCAACATGAGTTTGACCAAACTGCGGGAGGCAGTGGAAGACAGGAGTGCCTGGTGTGCTCTGGTCCATGGGGTCACAGAGAGTCGGACACGACTAAACGACTAAACAACAACAACTACCATTCCTATGTCTCTTTATCTTCAAACTAGATTAGGACTGGACAGCCTTTGAAACAGAGGATGCCTTCAAAGAGAGGACTGCCCTCTACAAGGTAGGACATATGTCCTCCCTATTCAGCATACGTTACTCCTGCATTATTCTTAACCTGTTTCTGGTCACATACCCTCCAACATTTCTCTGAGGAAAATACGGAGAAATTTACTATTTACTATTTATACCCCACACATCAGGCATAGGCAACCTCCAGATGTTTTGGACTACCATTCCCATCATCCCTGACCACTGGTCCTGTTAGCTAGGGATCATGGGAGTTGTAAGCCAAAACATCTGGAGGGCCGAAGGTTGCCTATGCCTGCCACACATCTTACTGGGTTGCCCTAGCCACTCATACAGTGGTACCTCGGTTTTCAAGGTACCACTTATAGAAAACTCAATACAGAAGCCACGTAGCATGTTTGACTTCCGAAAATGGTCCAAAAACTGAAGGATATACTTCCGGGTTTTAGGGGTTCAAAAACTGAAACGTTCGACATCGGAGACGTTTGAAAACCAAGGTACCACTGTATATATATAAAATAATAAAACATTAAACATTTTAAAAAACCTTCTCTATATAGGATTGGGACGCGGGTGGCGCTGTGGGTTAAACCACAGAGCCTAGGGCTTGCCGATCAGAAGGTCAGAGGTTCAAATCCCCACAACGGGGTGAGCTCCCATTGCTTGGTCCCTGCTCCTGCCAACCTAGCAGTTCGAAAGCATGTCAAAGTGCAAATAGATAAATAGGTACCACTGCAGCGGGAAGGTAAACGGTGTTTCCGTGCGCTGCTCTGGTTCACCAGAAGTGGCTTTGTCATGCTGACCACATGACCTGGAAGCTGTACGCTCGCTCCCTCGGCCAATAATGCGAGATGAGCGCTGCAACCCCAGAGTCGGTCACGACTGGATCTAATGGTCAGGGGTCCCTTTACCTTTATATAGGATTGGCTTCAGACGGCTGGGGGTCAGATAACTCCATACATTTCTCCAATGAAAATAGGGACGTCTTAAGGAAAAGCACATTATGAGATCAAATCAGAAATTGGGACGGCTTCTGTAAATCTGAGACTGTCCTTGGAAAGAGGGACACTTGGAGGGTCTATAAATCCACAGTCCAAATTAGAATGATTTCTGGCAACGTTAAATCACAGTGAAGCGATTGCAGAAACACAAGTTGAAACCTGCATCTTCCCCCCATACTTTCATAATTGCTTTGCATATGACATTATTTAATAATGTTTTCATTTGGTATCTTTTCCCCGCTAGCCAGATCCAAAAGGACAAAGGGATTTCTATACCAACTCAACAATTATTCTCTCAGCCGCCGAGGGTGCCAGATTTGTTGAAATCACAGCAAGGTTGGCATTGCCACATGGTGTTCCGGATCAGGAAGTTTTCCTCTTGTCAGTATTCAGAAACCATTCTGCAAATACTAGGCCACTCGGAAGGGAAATGCATAGCCTACTGACTGAATACTGAGAAGAGGAAAACTTCCTGATCCAGAGCAGCATGGGGCTCTAAAAGGGACACATCTATGGTGAGATGTGTTATGTCACCATGGCGTGACAAACACAAAAATACATAAAAAGGGATTTAAGGATGGTTGGGTGCCCCTTTTAGAGCAGGAAAAGCCATCGCAAACGTGCACTGACTTATCCCTGCCTAGGGTTGCCAAAACTTAGTTTTGCAAAATAATAATAATACATTATATATAGTTTTTGAACCATTTTTGAGGAAGTTCGGCAAAATCTAGACTTCTGACACGGGTTGCCATACATCTGGATTTTCCAGGACATTCCAGCAATTTCCGCCCAGACAATGCTTCTGACTGCCATTTTCCGGCTATTTCCAGACGTACGGCAACCCTACCCCCTGCCCATCGTCCCTCAGACCATGTGGTGGGCCGGACTATATTTTGGAAAAAGAATTGAACGAATTCCTATGCCCCACAAATAACCCAGAGATGCATTTTAAATAAAATGACACATTCTACTCATGTAAAAACACGCTGATTCCAGGACCGTCCGTGGGCCGGACTGAGAAGGCGATTGGGGCCGCATCTGGCCCACGGGCCTTAGGTTGCCTACCCCTGCTCAAGAGGGTAGGGAGGACGCTTGATGCTGGGAAAACGTTACTTGCTCTCCCTCCCACCCCTTCTCTGTTCTCAGTTGACCTCACCGGCTGCAGCTTTTCCTGCTGTAAAAAGCTATCCTTAGCTACACGCTTATCATTACGTGTGTGTTGCACTGTAGCATATAGTTTGGGGTCCGACGCACAAAGAAGCGCAGGCAAACTCTGTCAGCTCTGCGCCTGCCAACCGTTCTGAGCCTTTAATTTTTCAGGAATGCTTTCAAGTTATATTTAGGGGAGCTAAATTCGGGATAACTAGAGTGCCGAGCACATTGTATATAGGAGCACTTTACCATTCTTGTTTCGCAAAGCGCACGTCCTATGCCAAATCCAGGGGGTACACGGGCTTTCGCCGACAGACAAATATCAACCACTGTTCTCTGACTTGGCTGGTGGCACTTTGAAGGAAGACCAGACAGGTCTCTGTAACGTATTTTCTTGAAAATGATGTTTGGGTTAGAGCAGAATTAGACACTTTCCTTAGTTTAGGCCAATAAAAGTTTCCTTGCCTTATGAGGGACTGCATTTTTGACAGCTAGTTTCCAGACATCTTGGCCCTGAGATAGTTTGCATTTGGCATTAGCCGTCCTATTTTTTTATTTTTTTATTTGGTATTGCTTTGGTGTTGAAGGGCCAAATTACACTGCCGTGAAGTGTGTTACATCGGCCTATTTTTAAAACAGTGTTAAGCCGTCTGGTCCCCGCCCTTGAGACCAACAGCAAAGAACAAACCGAGCAAAGGCCCAATGGGAGGCTTAGCTCTATTTAAAGGGAGAAGAGCTACCAGCAGGAATATTATCATCATTTATGAATCTCTTGCGAAAAAGCTTCGCAAAGCTTGTGCAGAGAAACTTCTCCGTCTCTTTTGTTTATTGTTTTATGTTGTGCACTGCTTAGATTTTTTAAAAAATAACCCAGCATTTTATAAATGTTTTGAAATAAATAAATAGTGATGATAAAATAAATATTTATTTACGCTTTAAAATAAATAAATAGTAATGTTGGTAAGCTGCCCAATCATTCCCTGCAATTAGAGAAGCATTCTTAGGGCGAATTCTAATTCGCAGAGCAACATTCTTTGCAAAAGTGTTGTGAAAAGTAGCTTTTTAAAGGACACCACCGAAATTGCTAAGCTTTCTTAAGGAAAACCCAAAAGCTGTTGAGTTGGGTTTGTTTGTTTTTTATTACAAAAACACGATTTTTCGATTGACTTGCCTAAGATCCAGGACAAAGCGCCGCCTTTCGGAAATTCTCCCCAGACATCAATTCCGCCTTTGAAATCCCAATAACGTCTGGGAAAAACCGGACGTATGGCAGCCCTATGAAAAGGGTTCCTCAGGGTACAATTTTTTAAAACACATGCACAAACACACACACACAAACCACGAACTAATTTCAATGGCAAGAGGAATATTCCTACCAAACAGAAAACAGATAATCAGATCAAACCATTTATCTTATTTAGACTCCTAGGAACTTGTTTGGGTGTCTCGTTTGGAGGGAAAGCTCAACGTCCAGGAAATCGTTAGCAAAGTTTCTCGAGACCTCTCCTTATCACCAGACAAGGAGACACTAGGTTCATAAACTCACTGTTTAGTTTTTTTTAAAAAAATGACTGCTGCTATCGCAAAGTTTATAATGAGGAAAAAACAGCTGGCATAAAGGCATGCCTTTCAGGGGCCCTTCCCCTCTCCTTCTCCCCAATTATTTCTGGAACATTTGCTCTGCGATCCCACATTGAGGGAGTATTCACGCTGAACTCCTGGTCTGCGCTCAGATAAATAGTGCCGAGTGTTTACTGGCCTAGGTTCAACATGACTTAATCCAGCGTTAAAAGAGATGCATGCAAAGACACCTTGGATCGAGTCACAAAGTATTTTTAGAGAGAACATTCGCCTCGTTGGGCTGAACGAATTTTCTCCACTTATGCCTCTGAGGCTTAAAGTAATAATTAGGGCAAGCCGTTCGCGTTGGGAGGCATTAGCGCTTTTGACTTCTAAGGGAAAGGCAACTTTTGTGAGCGAGCGCTGGCTGCGCTCGTGTTTGGATGGCAAGCGCAGATGCTAGGAGGCCAACACACACATTTCAGAGGCCTACCTCAGAAGATAATGGACCCACAGTGCTGCCTTGATTGGATACTGGCGCAGATGGCAAAGCAAACAGCAAACAGGAAGAGAAAGGTTAAACTAAGATTAAGCATATTGCTGCAGTCAAGGATGTGCAAATCATCTGAGAATCTAACCTCCCCCCCCTTCTTTCGATTTTTGTTGTTGTTGTAGGAAAGCAAGTTGAAAAGCTGGTCTAAAACAAATAACATACAGTCAACTTTTTGTATTCTGAAAGGGGAGTGGGTCAAAATCCTACTATGCTTGTTGTATTACATTCCTTCTTGCCGATTGCATTTATATAAAACCCTTTATGGATGTGCATATAATTATGCCCTTTTTCTCCCTCCTATAAAACCAAAGAAAACAGGATAATAGGAAGAGATCAGGACGTTCCTGGACAACAGGACTCAAGCTGGCTCTATAGCATATCCTCCCACATGTTTTGGAAGTTCATTTTCTGGAGATGTAAGCAATACTAACATGCTTCAGAAGCTCATGGTGCACCAGCCTCCTCGGTGAAGACCTTGAATTAACCTTCAGCTCTGCACACCTTGCAAATTTATGCCACCTCATATCTCCTTCTCTAACCTTCCCTTGACTCCCTTTCACCTTTCCATTACTGCCGTTCTGACACTTCCAGACTGTCCGTATTTTGTGGCAGAGACTAAAGGGCACACCGGAAATTTAGATTTCCGCAATTTAAGTGGATTAAGGCACTCTGTTGCCCTGATGCAACAAATCTACATTAAAAGAAAACTTTTTGCGGTTAGGAAAGTGATGGGGAAATACACTGAAAAGTGAATGAATGATTAACGGGAAGACATATAAACACTGCACAAGCAAATCAGGACAGACATCATTGTCATATAAACTCCCCACAAACCAATCAGAATGCTCAATAAAGACTAGACATAGTCTGACCTCCAGGTAAGCCTTGTGCAAACCAATCAAAATGAATACTCAGTAACATGGAGAAACCGTGATACCCTTAAATCCTAATCCCAGATCTGAAACCTGTTTGGAATAGTCAATGAAAGGCAAAGATTTGTCACTCAGTTGCAAACCTCCCTTTCCTCTAGGAGACTGGATTTGTAGGAGGTGCAACAGATAAACGGTTTCTGGGTCTCTAGCATGGAGGAACCCTAAACATTTGTTTTTCGAAAAGCACTGAAAGACTTTCAAGTAATATTTATTAGTTCCCAGGGAAAAGGTGCCAGATCTCCTGAATGGGAAAAGCAAAGAAACACACAGACAGAGCAAGGTATTAGATTATGAGGGAGAACTTCAGGTGTTGGACTGACATTCAATGGATCTCGTATAGCACTGCATTCCTTACTTAACATCACATTTACGGAGCGTCTCCACCCCCATCGTTCTGCCTGGACACTGAGGTCCAGCGCCGAGGGCCTTCTGGCGGTTCCCTCACTGCGAGAAGTGAAGCTACAGGGAACCAGGCAGAGGGCCTTCTCGGTAGTGGCACCTGCCCTGTGGAATGCCCTCCCATAAGATGTCAAGGAAATAAACAACTATCTGACTTTTAGAAGACATCTGAAGGCAGCCATGTTTAGGGAAGTTTTTAATGTTTGAAGTATTGTTCTGTTTGTAGTGTTCTCTTGGGAGCCGCCCAGAGTGGCTGGGGAAACCCAGCCAGATGGGTGGGGAATAAATAATAAAATTATTATGATTATGATTATTATTTACTCCAAAGAAAGTATTGTTGTGCTCAATGGGGCTTGCTCCTTAGTAAGTATGCTGGTCTACGCATGTGGCTGTGCAATCATTCCTGCAAAATCTACAGCTGCCTCTATCTATGCAGAAAAATTACATGGAGGAATGCAGAGATGGTAGAGTGGACTGTACCCATTCAGACAGCAGGTGAGTGATCACATTGTTGAAAAAGTCCCTGCAAGTAGAAAACCAGCACAGTGGGCGCTGGGATCTAGTAACTCCCTGATGTACTGGTTTTCTTTTTGCATGGGGATTTTTAGAAGGGGGAGGAAATTCAAAAGTGCTACCTGCACCCTGTGGTGGTGCTGTTATTGTTTCTCACAACCACAAGAAAGTAAGACCTGCTGAGGTAAGAACCTTCCCACCAAAGGGAGTTTTGCCAATTGCCTTTCAAACTTGAGAGTCAGCCATACCTGTATATGACCCTGATGAGTAATATGCACACATAATGAATAAAACGAAGACCATCGTTAGGCACTATCGATCCATAAAGTTTTATTATGACAACTAATAATACAGAAATGTTGTTCTCTGCCCTGTTCCTTGAGCTATAAATGCACCTTTAATGACTGGAGCAAGATTGTGAAATATTATCTCATACAGAATTATCGTAAAGGGGAAACAATCAAATCCTATAAACACGACCACATACCGTACCACTTATTTTTCATTAGGACTCATCAGTGGAACATTGCCTTATATTTCCTTGGCCTTATACTGTTACAACCTGCTTCAGGCCGAAATTAACATTTCGTTCCTCAGCAGCACCTTATATTTCAATTTTCAGTGGAAAAACACATTACGTCAATTGCCTCATGGCATGGTCAGGTGCCATTCGCATCGTGGAGATTAGCTGCTAATTTCTTGCCATATTTCAACAACAGTGCCTTGAACCTGTACCGTGCACAATCAACTATGAACATAAATTAGTAACCATTCGGAATACCTGACTGTACCCAAAATATGGTGATTCGGGTTAAGCCGAGAAGGGAATTACTGCTGGCCAAAGCTTTCTTAAGCCACAAAAAGCACACACCCCTTTTGGCAATCCCGCTAGGAGCTCAGAAGGTGCTGGAAGAATTGATGATGCAGTCTCAGAGCCATGCTACCTGCAGCAGAGACTTTTCGGTGTACATTCCCTTCCCTAGCACCAGGAGATAAAGCTCAGTGGTGTGAGCATCTCTGCATCCCCAATCAGATGTTGTTTACGTGATCAGAGGCGTAGGAAGCCTCTTGGCTACCCGGGGCGTTGCTGCGCGGAGGCACCCCCTGGGGGCGGGGCGTCCTGACGCATGCGTCAGGATGGACTGCGCATGCCCGGAAATCCTGGAATTTCCGGGCATGCGCAGTCCATCCGGGACAGCGCTGCTGCTCCCGCGGCAACCAAGCGAGCGCCAGTTCGTGGGGCTGCCCCGTTCGTCCGCATGGACGGGGTGCCGGGTGGTGGGCCTCGGCGGGAGGGGCCGCCGAGTGTCACCCCCTCTCCCCTGGAACCCAGGGCGCCCCGCCCCCTACGTCCCACCCTTCCTACACTACTGTACGCGATCTCTCCTGGAAGAGTATTCCACAGCATGAGACTGGTGTCACAAAATGCCCAGCTTTAATAATAATAATAATAATAATAATAATAATAATAATTTTATTATTTATTTATACCTCGTCCACTCTGGGTGACTTCCAACACACATAAAAATATAATAAAACAATACATATTGAAAAGCTTGCCTATACAGAGCTGCCTTCAGATGTCTTCTAAAAGTCAGATAGTTGTTTATTTCCTTGACATCTGATGGGAGGGCATTCCACAGGGCCACTACTGAGAAGGCCCTCTGCCTGGTTCCCTGTAACTTCACTTCTTACAGTGACGGACAGGGTACAAATAATAGGGGTGAGGTACAAATAGTAAAATTATTATTATACTATTAACATTTCCACAGTTCAAACCCATGCTCAGGGCAGCTTACAACATGAGAAAAAACACAACCCATAAATAAAACATTAAAAAATACACAGCCAAACTGAACCATTTCCACATAAATCACAACAAGATGTTAAATTGCATCAATGAGGAAATACAAGGGAATCCTCATCAGGACATGAGTGGGAATTCCACCCCCAGCCATGCCTCTAATACCCATCCTAAACAGTCAGGCCAGGTCAATGGCATCAAAACCTACTGAAGGAATAGAGTAACATGGTTACTCTCTCATAATAAAAGCTGTCCATCAGGGCGATCATGGAAGAGTCAGTCCCCAAACAAGGCTAACATGTCATCTAAACTTGCAATCCTAGGCACCACACTGGCTCTGCCAAGGAAGCAAAGCTTCTCTTCTCTGAAACAAGGCTCATGAATTAGCTGGTGTTTTTTCAGGGGCTGGGAGGACCTCTTTTTTGGTGATACAGCGCACAGAGCTGGAGTTTCAAAATTCCATCAAGGTGCTTGGATACAGTGCATAGGAATAAAACCTTCAAGGCCTGCCCTATGGCATTAGTCAGTAGGGCATGATTATATACTTAACTCAGGTCACTATCTTTCATTCAGGTCACATGTAAGGTCAGTGGCAAAGTTGAGGTCGTCTGCTTGGGCAATTTGAACTGCACCTGACCTGTGAATAAACAGGGTGACTTAGTATCTTTTGGAAGGACTTGCATCAGTCTTCACCTGCACAAATATATGCTCTAGTGAGAGACAAAAATGCTGTTTTCGAAAGAACAAGAAAGAAAGAAACGTCGGGTTCATTTGTCTATATTGCAACAGCTGTAGAACGCTGTTTACCCATGCTGGTTCACCAAACAGTTCACAGTAATAAAACCAGACTTATTGTCCTTACAATGCTAGGTGTTGAGAATACTAGGTGTCATCAGGACTTGCCATTGCCATTGGGCAAAGTGCGGTAGCCGCCTCAGGAGGCAGATGCTAAGGGGTGGCAGCAGTTCCCCTCTCCATTCTCCACAGGTCCTCTGCACCTCCTAAGCCAGTCTGCTGGCCTCAGGCATGGTGGAAGAAGTTGCCCCATTGCCAGAGCTGAAATAAGATCCAGCTCCCAGTCTGGTTGAATTATGCACATGGACTAAGAGATGCTATTTTGTCCTTTGCCCTAGGCAGCAAAATGTCTTGTTGTTATTGTTGTTGTAATTGTTAACACTTTTCTGAGAAAGGACTAAGAAAAGGTGTAAAATTGTAAATTGATACTAAAACAATATACATTTTAAAACTTGCAAATAAAATAGACCTGTAGGAATATCGGCATCTAAACCTGATAAAATTCAATGTGGCGGATATAATGCCAGAAAATATAAGTATCACAAACGTGCAGCACAAGGCTATGTATGTCTACTCAAAAGTAAGCCACACTGTATCAAAACTTCCAACATTTCTCTGATGAAAATAGGGACATCCTATTCAATAATAATAATAATAATAATAATAATAGTAATAGTAATAGTAATAGTAATAATAAAAAATTTATACCCCACCTATCTGACTGGGTTGCCCCAGTCACCTTCCAACATGTTTAAAAATATAATAAAACATTAATCATTTAAAAACTTTCCTATTCAGGGAACCTTCAGATGTCTTCTAAAGGTTGTATAGTTTCTTATCTCCTTGTCTCGGGGGTTGCTAAACTCCATATCCTCCAGCATTTCTCCAGTGAAAATAGGGATGTCCTAAGCAAAAGCAGGATATTTTGGGTTGACATCTGTAGATCCTGGACTGTTCCTGGAAAATAGGGACACTTGGGGGGTCTGCTGTATTCAATGGGGCTTGCTGTTTATTTTTAGAGGATGGTTGTTATTACCATCAATTCATTTATGGCCTTTCTAAACAACCGTCTCAAAGGCAAGGTACACTACCCTGGCAGAAGCTCCTCTGATGAAGATCAAAGCCTGCAAGTGGAGATTTAGGGCCCCTCCAGACGGGTGCTCCAATACTTTGGACACATCATGAGAAGAGAAGACTCCCTAGAAAAGACCCTGATGTTGGGAAAGATGGAGGGCACAAGGAGAAGGGGACGACAGAGGACAAGATGGTTGGGCAGTGTTCTCAAAGCTACCAACATGAGTCTGACTAAACTGCGGGAGGCAGTGGAAGACAGGAGAGCCTCGCGTGCTCTGGTCCATGGGGTCACGAAGAGTCGGACACGACTAAATGACTAAACAACAGCAGCAGCAGCAGACGGGTGCGTTATTGCAGGTATGTTCTGCAACCTGCTCTTGACTACAATAATGGTCCATTAGTGTTGGGTTTCTTCTTTCGTTTGTTCTGTGATGCTTCCTCAGTGCTACCACATTATTGCTGTGCGGAAGGGCTATAGCACAACAAAAGCAGGGCAAAAATAAAACCCGAACTTTTGTGGCATAACAAAAGTTGCGAAATTTCAGCAGGAAGTACGGGATGTGCACTGGTTGGAAATGAAGCAGCGTGACCATTTGGAATGGAGTGGAGTGGAATTTGCTGCCAAGGAGTGTGGTGGAGTCTCCTTCTATGGAGGTCTTTAAGCAGAGGCTTGACAGCCACCTGTCAGGAATGCTTTGATGGTGTTTCCTGATTGGCAGGGGGTTGGACTAGATGGCCCTTGTGGTCTCTTCCAACTCTATGATTCTATGATTCTATGAACACCCCAAAAACATTTTAGGTGTAAACAGTATCAAAAGTGGGATCACAAGTGGTCATCCCAATATCATCATGGACACAGATGGCCATGAATGTGCAATAAAAAAACCTGGGAAAGCTTCATAGGAGCCACTGCCTGCCTCACTCGAGTATAAGCCGAGGGCGGCTTTTTCAGCACAAAAAATGTGCTGAAAAACTAGGCTTATACTCGAGTATATAGGGTATATGACGTTCACTGTATTTCCCCACCCGATTCTGCAAGTCCCTCTTTCTGAGCAGCATCTGGCAACGAATCCAAGTAAGCTGAAAGAGCAGCAGCAGAGTTTTGCCTCCCCTGCGAACATGCTGGCAATGTCTCCCCCATGCTATAAAGCTCATCCTCTCTCTGCAAAGTGGCAAGTTTGAAAGCTATCAAACAAATGCCACACACCATTGTTTATCTTGTCATGCAACCTCCTAATCACAGACCTCTCCCAAGCACTGGGCAGATAACAAGGACAGTATCAGCCCTGTCATTATTGTGGGAAGTAATCCGCTACAGACTGAAGAGTTCACATAAACCACAGCGGCAGTGGTTCATGCGCCTCGTTGTAAAAGGGATTGCAGAGGCTTATCTATCCTTAAGGATTAAATTTGATTATGGACAAGATCTGTGTTTTGGGAGGGCAGCTTTGCTGACTCGACGGCTCTGTTGGGCTGGGTTCTTCCTATGAGCAGCATGTGTTTAAAAGTGGATAGCGCTCATGTGCAGAGCTTGTGCACGTGCTGCAATACCCCTGGGACAGGATCCAAGGAGCTTGCAGGCAAGGTTTCCACTTCCACGTAAGGGGACAGTGGGAGATGCCTTATACCAAGTCAGATTATGAGACCTTCAACACTAGGGATGGGCAAATTGGTCCATTTCAGTTTCTCCCCATTTCGAATTTTTCTAGGCTTATCTTCAGTTCTGCACACTTCCTCATCAGTTTGCATTTTTTTAAAAAAATGAAGCACACATGATGCACACATTTGCATGAAGTTTTCCCTAATGTAAAGTCTTATTGTATATTATTTTCATGGATATATACATTTTTACAAACACACACAACGTAACCGTGACTTAAACCGTTGTGTGATTGTGTTTGTGAATGTATTTTACGTTTTGTGTGTGTTTGTGAATGTATTTTACGTAACTTAGGTTTGATGTTGGTTTGCAATTTATATACATTTTTATGCACACTTTACCCCAGTAAATACATCTTTGTGCACAGTACTTGGCTGGAGAACTGCACTGCGAAATCTGAGGAAGTGTGAATGTCAGAGGATGGTGCTGTTTCAATTCACGTATTGTTTCAGAAAGTGTGAATTAGGTAGCTTTACCTTTAAATGCAGACTGAATCCTAATTTCCTATTCCAGAAACATCATTCAACATGCTCTAGGTGCTGCTTCATACCCTCCAACATTTCTCCGATGAAAATAGGGACGTCCCATTCCATAATGACAATTTTACTATTTATACCCCACACATCTTACTGAGTTGCCCCAGCCACTCCAGGCAACTTCCAATATACCGTATATAAAAACATATTGAAACAATAAACATGAAAGAAAACCTTCCCTATACAGGATTGCCTTCAGGCGGCTTAGGAGGTCAGATAACTCCATACCCTCCAACGTTTCTCCAATGAAAATAGGAATGTGCTAAGGAAAAGCAGGACATTATGGAATCAAATCAGAAACCGGGACGGCTTCTCTAAATCAGGGACATCCCTGGAAAATAGAGACACTTGGAGGGTCTGCTGCTTGTTCTAGTGTTTCTGAAATGAAACTGTCATGGGCTATCCACCCCACAGAACACGTACCACTGGTTTTTGGGAGGGCGATTGCACTAATGACAGGATATCTTCAGACTGAGAACCGTGGCGCTAAGCAACTGTCCTGTCTGTGCAAGGATTTACACCATAGCTGTCAACTTTTGGATTTGAAAATAAGGGATTTTCCCAAACTTTCAGATTTGAAAATAAGGGATGCCGCAAGGGCGGTGCAATGGCACCAAGTAGCCTCACCACCCTGTGCTCCAGAGGCTGCGCGTGAACGGGTGAGCGAAAGAGCGAGTGCATAGATGGCAGGCTGTCTGTCCGTCTGGTTGGGCGTGAGGGTCTGGCTGCACAAGGCATGCAAACTCCGCCCCCAGTCGGTCTCAGACTCCTTATTGGCAGCCAAGCAACGCAGCTGAGGAGCCTCCCTGGCAGGGAGGGAGAGGAGCTGCTTCCTTGGAAATCCAGGAAATTTAAGGGATAGCAACAATCCGGGATAGCAGCGGGAAACGGCATTGGAATAAGGGAGTTTCCCGCAAAAAAGGGAGGGTTGACAGCTATGATTTACAGTTGCGCAACGGGACTCTCCCTGTTCTTACCCCTCCCCCTGCACCATCCTCAGATCTGCTTCAGATTGGAAGGGGGTAAAACCTGGGAGTAGGCATGCCACTGTACACCCTTGTGCAAATTAATTGAAACAAACAATGTCATTTATTGTACTAAAGTCACATATACATGTACGAAACTCACATATACGCACATTAGTAACGGATATGACCTCCGCTATTTTTAAGCAGCATTTGAACACTGTTTGGCATGGAGTCTACTAGTTTCGAACAGTCACTGTTGATTTTCGGATCCCTGTACCACACTTGAATCAGCGCCTGAAATAGCTTCTCCATAGTTGTACAGTCTACAGCACGGAGGCGACTTTTGAATATAGCCCACAAATTCTCAATGGGATTTACGTCTGGGGAATTCCCTGGCCAATCAAGTACCTGTATTTGCTGCTCTGTCATGAATTTCTTCACCATCATCATTCCTTCTATTGGCTGCAGGCTTCCGACACCATAATGATCAACTGACTTTTCGTGCTTGTTTTGAGTACAGGATTACAAGTAAGATAGAAAACATGCTTTGTTTCAGTTAATTTGCACACGGGTGTAAATCAATCTTTCTACCTCCCTAATTTCTTTCAATTAACAAGGCTTTCTCATATTATTTAGAGTTATGTACATGGGATTCTTACATGTTTGCCCATTCAAATCCTCGGCACCGTAATCCTATGCACACTTAAAGGTAAAGGGACCCCTGACCATTAGGTCCAGTCGTGTCCGACTCTGGGGTTGCAGCGCTCATCTCGCTTTATTGGCCGAGAGCCGGCGTACAGCTTCCAGGTCATGTGGCCAGCATGACAAAGCCGCTTCTGGCGAACCAGAGCAGTGCATGGAAAGCCGTTTACCTTCCCGCCAGAGCGGTTCCTATTTATCTACTTTCACTTTGACGTGCTTTCGAACTGCTAGGTGGGCAGGAGCTGGGACCGAGCAATGGGACACTTACTTTTGGGTAAACATGCCTTGGACAGGCAACATTTTAAGTGGAAGGAAGTACCACTTGCTTGTGTTTCCTAATGCCCTATTTGTATAGAATACCTGGAATAGCTGCATGCAGACAAAGCTTTCAACATGTTAGCTCTATGTGCCTAATTTTCTGCAACTGCTCGTCCATGGTTGGAATTCCAGCTTGAGAGAGGAGAGACTAGCTTCATAAGGCTGCAACTGGACCTGAAGATAATACGTTCCAGCTCCCTGTCCTACGGCAATCGGCACATTCTCTCCTTCCCCTTTCTCATCCATTTAAGTCACATCCTTCGGATTACAGCATGCCACAGGGGGAAAAGCCAGAAAGGAACAAAGCGGCTCAGGCCTCTGCAGTTCAAAGAACAAAATGATAGCCATTGTTTGAAAGCTGCGTTATCGGCCACACGTGGTGGCGTTCTTAATTTTTGAAATACACAATCCCACACCACCACCTCCCCCCCCCAAGAAAAAAAATCTCACAGAGTTTTAGGATTATAAAATGCCAAGCGCTGCAGTTGTGTCAGAGGTCACCGAAGTTAAAGCAGGCTATGCCCACCCCCCTCAACCCCAGTGGAAGTGTGAACTTTCCCTGTTGGTTTTAATGAAGTGTTAACTGCAAACTGAGTCATTTGCAACTTCACATGGAGGGCCAAGTCACACATGAAGATCCGTTTTGGGATGTTTTAGACACCGCCTTATAAAAATATGAGCTTTAGATTTTTTCTTTGTTTTGCTTTCTGCCGCTTTTAATACATGCGTAATTTATTTATTGCTGTAAGTCACTTTGAGTAACTTTTGCAAAGGGGAAAAAGGGTGACTAATAAGTTTAATAAAATAATAGTAGTAATAACGCCACTGCTTGGGGGCTTGCATGGGACCCAGGTGGCGCTGTGGGTTAAACCACAGAGTCTAGGGCTTCCCAATCAGAAGGTCGGCGGTTCGAATCCCCACGACGGGGTGAGCTCCCATTGCTCAGTCCCTGGTCCTGCCAACCTAGCAGTTCGAAAGCACCTCAAAGTGCAAGTAGATAAATAGGTACCGCTCCAGCAGGAAGGTAAATGGCATTTCCGTGCGCTGCTCTGGTTTGCCAGAAGCGGCTTTGTCGTGCTGGCCACATGACCTGGAAGCTGTACGCCGGCTCTCGGCCAATAAAGCGAGATGAACACCGCAACCCCAGAGTCGGACACGACTGGACCTAATGGTTAGGGGCCCCTTTACCTTTTTGGGGGGGGGGGGGCTTGCAGAAGAGTGTGTGGAACTATCTCCATTAAAAAGAATCTAGTGCCTTGAGTAATATCTAGTTATATGATAACTCTGAAGAAGTGTGCATGCACACAAAAGCTCATACCAGTAACAAACTTAGTTGGTCTCTAAGGTGCTACTGGAAGGAATTGTTTTATTTTGTTTCGACTACGGCAGAGCAACACGGCTACCTACCTGTAATTATGATAACTCTGTTAGGGATGTGGGTGGTTGAAAACCAGGAACCTCATCATCTGAGCCTCAGGTCTAGCACAGTCTGGCTCACGTCTAGTGCAGTATGCCTCAGGTCTAGCAAAGCAGTGTGGACTGTGCACATCCAAGCATTGCTTTTGTGCCCTGTTTAGGTGCAGAAAGGGAGACAGCTATGCACCGCCAACAATAACTGGCAGACAATGAAGAATCTGGCTTGGGCAGGCCTGCTATAAACACCAAAAGCTTGTCATTCTGCCTGCTATGCTACAGGCACTAACCTCAGGGATCCTGTCTGGAGGCTAGATTGGTGCATGGTCACTGTTATCAATGTGAATGGGGAGGGTACTAAGAAACTAGGTTTTCTGGAGCAGTTTACACAGGCGAAACCGAGCCCCATTGTAGTTCAAGGGTGGATAATATTTTTCAGCCTTCTTGCTGGGCAAA
The DNA here is from genome assembly GCA_034641395.1 of Darevskia armeniaca. Classification (NCBI taxonomy): domain Eukaryota; kingdom Metazoa; phylum Chordata; class Lepidosauria; order Squamata; family Lacertidae; genus Darevskia; species Darevskia armeniaca. The sequence goes on from JAWWNF010000253.1 coordinate 696,368, forward strand.
CCTCCGGAAACCACATGCCAGGGGTGGCTGGGGCCAGAGGCAAAGGGCAAAATAATGGGTACGGCAGACTAGTTTTACACAAACCTGTGCACCCCTCCCTACCCATCCAGAGAAGCAAATGGCTTTATCAGAGACCAAGGGCACATTCTAGCCAGGCAAAAACATTCAGGGAGGTTCTGAATGCAGGGCCAAGGAGGGGTGTGGCCTAGGGAGAGTGGGCAGAGCTAGGAAGGGTATTTAGCCTGAGCTAAATCCCAAGGCCCATATTTAGCCCTCAGGTCTGAGTTTCCTCATTTATATTGGGAGTTCATGAAGCATTCGCCACTGGTTGAATGAAGGGAGTTGGTTCGCTTGACCAGCAGTGTCTTAATGGTGTCAGATGGGTGCATGCAATTTATTATAAAACCATGATCTTGTTTACTACCTTTGGTGAGGAGAGTGTCCACTCCATAGCTGTCAACTTTCGGATTTGAAAATAAGGGATTTTTTCAAACTTTCGGATTTGAAAATAAGGGATGCCGCGAGGGTGGTGCAATGGCACCAAGTAGCCTTGCCACCCTGCGCTCCAGAGGCTGCGTGCGAATGGGTGAGCGAAAGAGCGAGTGCATAGAAGAGAGAGGAGGGAGAGGAGCTGCTTCCTTTGAAATCCGGGAAATTTAAGGGATATCAACAATCCGGGATAGCAGCGGGAAACGGCATTGGAATAAGGGAGTTTGCCGCCAAAAAAGGGAAGGTTGACAGCTATGGTCCACTCCTTGGGGCTATTGACACCATGCAGCAAACAGCAGTGAACCGCTCATATTTGGAAGAAAAGGTCCTTCACTTTCTCGCCTTTTCTGCGGACTCGAAAATCCCAGTGTTTCTGGGATTCCTTTCCCATTGCTTCACCCTGACCTTGGTTTTTATCAGTTAATTGGAGCCGCTCTGCTGTTGCTTCCTCTTCCTAGACAGCAGCTCATTATTTTCAGGTAATTAGCTATAGCACCTGGTGAAACTGCCCCATCTCTGAAGGAAAACAACATTCCTTTTATGAAATGGCTCCCTTTCATTTATATATATTTTTAAAAACTGACAATGTCTGAAGCTTTCCCCATGCAGGCAGGCCCTTCACTCAAGCAGGCAAACAAAAGTATTTCCGTTTTCTATAGCTCCTTGTTTTCTCCAAACCAAGAAAGAACAGTTGACAGCTCCAGAGCAAGCAATGACATTAAACCATGGTTTGAAATTGGCTTGATATCCTGGTTTCTTCCAAAGCGGTTCAACATAGTTTGGATGCCTTCTTGGTTAGTTTGCTGGCTAGTGTGAAGTGAGGAACAAAACGGCTGCATGTGCAAGCAGATCTGTACAAAATGTGGAAACAACATGGAACAATGTAGAATTCCTACTATTCCACCTCAGAAAACCAGTGGTTAGAATGCCAGACTAGGACATGGGAGAGCAGGGTTCAAATCCCCACTCATCCATGGGGCTCAATTGGTGCCTTTGGGATAGCCAACACTTCTCGGCCTAACTTCACATGTTAATTGTGAGAATAAGATGGGGGAAAGGAGAACTATGGATGCCATCTTGAGCTCTTTGGAGGAAGAAATAATAATAATAATAATAATAATAATAATAATAATAATAATATGAAATCATAAATAAAACAATTCAGAACTCCAAAACCCAGAGATAAATTCAGGATTTGACCATTTTTAAGACTCCTCACCATGTATTGGTTTGCCCACAACTGCTACTAAAGCCAGAAGGTTGGTGCAATTTGGCAGGAACAAAGCAACTCTCTGGGCATCCATTACCTAGGGCAGCATTTTAAAAACCACGGGTGTAATCAACACACCTTCAAAAATCCATGTGGGTTGAGGCCACACATTAGTAACATGCAGAAAATAAAGCTTATTGCTATGCCATTTACTACTTTAGCATGCCGACAGGTTTGCTTTCACCGATGCAGAATGTTCCCACAACTAAGGCTCAGAAACACAACCACACACCACTGCTGTGGCCCAAGGAACAACACTCGTCTCATAAATGCAGCCACAAACTGCTGCAGGTGAGGAAACAGCCAGTCACAAGTATCTCTATGGCCAAGGGGACTTTAAGACAACTGGCAGGATTCAACAAGTAATTAAATCCAGCAAAAGCACCACAAAGCTTTCTTTGTTGATGGATGTAGAAAGTAACTGCACTGAGTGCATTTATATAACCAACAGGAGAATGAATGCCAGCTTTCCTTATTGCATATTGTAGCCTTCGCTACACCTTCGCTGGTGCCTTCCAGCTGTTTTGGCCCATAGCTCCCATCAGCAGGTAAGCAAAGACTTACTTATTGCTCACCTGAGGCCAGGGCAGTCACCAGAAGAGGACACAAATTTGTGTGAGATCGGCACATGCTAATTCATATGTACAGATGCAGATTTAGAAGTCATATAATTTAAAGAGGTGTTCAATCCTTCCCTCTCACCATAGTGGAAAGGACCGTGAACAGGGGCTGATGTGTGCCTGCTTAGTTCTCAGTTTAAAAAACCGAAAACTTCCCAGCTGAACTCTCAAAGCAGTTTACAAGGAGATAATTTAAACCAGCGAACCCTTCTAAAAATACAAAGCCATAACATTCTAAATTGCTAAGCACATTAAAAAAAAACCAGTCTTTTTATGACTTGGCCTTATTGTGCAAGACAACAAAACAAGCTGTTTGGTGGCATCTGCCACTCCGTTGCCAATGCCAAAGCATGATTTCTCTGTGCCCCTTCTCCCCGTCTACACAAGTCTCTTTGCCTGTCTTGAGAAATAGGAGGATAGTTTGGTGTCCTTCAGTTTCCTTCATAGAAACCACTCCTTACATTTCTGTCTGGCTGATTGGTATTTAGTGCTCATCACCCCCCCCCCAAAAAAAGGCAGTGCAGAATGCATATATATATATTAACTACACACAAGTGACAAATGTCTTTTAAGCACCATTCTCAATCACTGGGATCGGGTGCTCTTTTTTTCAATGCGCTCTGGAGACCAGAGGCTTAATTCATTTACTAGCATATATTATCAGGCTGATAAATACTATCAGCAGGGCTGACCTACCCTGACCGTGGTTCCCCCCCCCCCCAAAGGTCCTTGCCATAGCTGTCAACCCTCCCTTTTTTGGTGGGAAACTCCCTTATTCCAATGCCGTTTCCCGCTGCTATCCCGGATTGTTGATATCCCTTAAATTTCCCGGATTTCAAAGGAAGCAGCTCCTCTCCCTCCCTGCCGGCTAGGGAGGCTCCTCAGCTGCGTTGCTCAGCTGCCAGTAAGGAGTCTGAGACCGACTGGGGGCAGAGCTTGCATGCCTTGCGCAGCCAGACCCTCATGCCCAACCAGCCAGCCAGCCTGCCTGCCTGCCGTCTATGCGCTCGCTCTTTCGCTCACCCGTTCGCGCACAGCCTCTGGAGCGCAGGGTGGCGAGGCTACTTGGTGCCATTGCACCACCCTTGCGGCATCCCTTATTTTCAAATCCGAAAGTCTGGGAAAAATCCCTTATTTTCATATCCGAAAGTTGACAGCTATGGTCCTTGCTCCAGCCTCCTGCTCCCAGTCAGATATCACAGCTTGTTAGCTCCTAGTGCTTGCGTGCAGGAAATGCTAGCAGGAACTAAGGAACCCAGAAACTCATAGTCCCTGAGACACCATGTTGCATTGGGAGACACTCTGTTTCTTACACGCCTATAAGTCAGAATTTCCTGTACCAGCTCTCTATATTGAAAGAAGACCTAGGTGAGCAGCTCACTGTTCAACATGTTCCTTGTTTTTTCCCATAGGGCAGTTTGGATGAACTCTTCAGGGTTTGCTGTGGAACAGAGCAGGAGCTACCAGTCTTCCTCACACCAACCCTCTCTGTGTGGGTTTGGCTTCCGCACATAAAGCCCAGCGCAGGCGGCCCTCAGTAGTATGCCCCCCCTGTAAACATCAGTGATTTGACTGCCTGGTTGAGGTTTACAGTGGTACCTCTGGTTGCGAATGGGATCCGTTCCGGAGCCCTGTTCACAACATGAAAAGGCCGTAGCATGAAGCGCCGTATCTGCGCATGCTTGCTGCGCGACTTGGCGCTTCTGCGCGTGACGTCATTTTGCGCGTCTGCGCATGCGTGAATTGCCGAACCCAGAAGTAACCCGTTTCGGTACTTCCGGGTTTGGCACGTTCGTATCCCATGACGAACGCAACCTGAAGCAATCGTATCCAGAGGTATGACTGTATATGTGCCAGATTTTGGATGTGTAGCTCAGGTCTGGATTTGCCAGTCATACCGGTACTTCGGCATCTTGCAAGCTCTTACAGGGTCTGGACAGTCCGTATGGATATGGAGGAATAAGTAAACATTGTCAATCATGATCCACAAATTAATATCTCGATTTGTTCTTTTTTTGTAGTGGGCTTACAGCCCAGGCAAACCCCCGCCCAATGCTTGAGCCCTGTCTATTCCTCTCCATGCTTGAAAATGATTCTGAGCACACGCAGTCCTTGAGCGAGTTACTGCATTGCATTCCAGTCTTGGACCGATGAGATTCCTGAATCACACCCTGAATTCCCTGACTGCAGCTTGGATTTCAAGCATATGTGATTTTGCATTTGGGACCTAATAAATATATAGATAGATGCATAGCCAAAGGCTTAGTTCAAGGTACTGACTGTGATCTGCAAAATGCCTAGATGGCTGGTGGCCAACGTTTCCGAGAGAATTTCCTTCCCTGCATTCTGTCACGATGTCTGAAGCAGCAATATGAAGCATAGTAACTTAGAAGCAAATCCCCTTAAATCCATGGGAGTAATGATGGGTGGCAGCGATGGCAGGAGTATCGGCTCTATCGAACCCACACAGTGCTGGTATCCCTGTACAAAATGAGAGTGGGTTGTAGGATCAGGGGTAGGGAGTCTTTTTCAGCCTGAAGATCGCATTCCCATATTGCCAACCATTCAGGGTCCAAAGTGGGTGGGGCCAGAGCCAAAGCAGTGAAGCAACAGGTGTGACTCTTGCCTTCCTACATAGGCTACGTTCCAGCCAGGTAAAAGCATACCCTCCAAGTGCCCCAATTGTCCAGGGACAGTCCCAGAACCACAAAAGCCACCCCGGCTTCTGATTTGGTCCCAGAATGCCCCTGTTTCCCTGCCGGTGCTGCCGAGCTCAGGGAGAAGGATGAGCTGACACTTGTCCCAAGCGATGGCCCTTCTTCTGATAGGAAATGCTCTGCAGAGTTGGGGGACACAAAATATGGGGGATCAAGAAGGGCAAGAAGGGCGAAAACAGGAATGTCCCTGTTTTCATCTGAGGAATGTTGGAGATAGGGGGTATGACATAGGGAGTGTATCGAATGTGAGGCCTAACACACACACCCTTCATGCTCTAGAGCAGGGGTGTCAAACTCCGGCCCTCCAGATGTTTTGAGACTACAATTCCCATCATCCCTGACCACTGGTCCTGTTAGCTAGGGCTGATGGGAATTGTAGTTCCAAAACATCTGGAGGGCCGGAGTTTGACACCCGTGCTCTAGATTCTCATATAATACTTTGCTTATTTGGAGTTTGAGGTTCATTCTTGGTTCCTGCCAAGCCAGAAGCACTGTGAAAACAAGATCCAGAGCAAGCCAGGTAGAAGGCTTGTGCTGGGAACTGGAGGGAGAGAAGGAGGGCAGCTTTATTGGTTCTTCTGGAACCTCTCAAGCAGCTTAACCGTGTTTTTTTTTTTAGGTCACTGATTCCTGATACTTGGCACTGCCTTACAATTCTGGATCCTAATGTTTCCAGCCATTCACATCTCAGCTGGATCTCCTTCGGTTGTCTTCTTCCACCTCATGATGGCTATGACCTAAATGGAAGCATATACTTCAAACAAAATAAATATGTATGCCCAAAATAAATATGTCTTTCACATATGCTACGCCATAGGCATGTATGGGAGATGCCCATCTCAATTTATGCACAACCACGCCACACCCATGTACAGTCCTACTTGTTAGGGATAATCACACCTTCAAGTCCTTTTGTTTAATTTTACACACACACACACATGTACACACACAAATGAAGAAATACAGTAAACCCACAACTTACACAAGGGTTACCGTATATTCCAGGTTTCACACCTAAAACAAAAATTGTGTATAATCCAAACCCATTGGGTTCGATGACTTGTGGGAGTGCCAAAGTCATTTCTTCTAGAACCCCCACCTCCTTTCTGCCCTCTTTTTTAAAATTAAAGATTTTCTTGATTTACAAAGGTATGTGCAATGTCTCTCTCATATTTTTTCTATGTAACATTTTTACAAATCAGTTTTCTGCCCTCTTTTTAAATTTTTTTTTAATTGCCACACACATAAAGCTGAATACACACAAGCTAAATGTGTACAAGTTGTGGGCTTACTGTATTTCCTCTTCCATTCATAATTTAACCAACTGAAATACCGAATTAGAGACTTAAAAAAAGAAAAAGTCCTCCTCGGTCACATCCCTCCAAAAATACAGCAACACCCATGGGTGCCACCAACAATGATCCGTGGCGACACATTTCGGACGCGTGGGAGAGAATCTTGAGCAGATAACCAACTTGCAAATCCTATATAGACCCAGTGGAACGCGGGAGGGAGTCCTGTTTCTTGTTAGTTGCTGCCCTGATAACTGCTTGGGAAAAGGCAAGTACGTATTGTAAACAGAACAGCGTCACTATAGCAACGCGGCCGTTCAACTTTTAACTCCTCAAAACAGAAGTAATTAGTTCTCTCCGCTTTGTATTTCTGCATTTTCGTACCAGCAAAGGATTGCGCCACCCACTCCCCCAGCTAGACATGTCCTGGCAGTTAGGATCCAGCTGGGCTCAGATGTCCAGAGAGCATCTTGTCATTAAAACACCAGGAAATGCTCCCCCAGCCTGTCACACGCTTCTTTTAAGTACTCGGGAAGGAGGACAAGGCTAATGTCTCATCTTCACTGCTCTTTATAGTCGTTTAAAAACACACTCCCCATACTGCTTCAAAGGAGAGGGCCTGTCCTAGCTCCTACTGACCTTAGATATTTTGGGTGTGTCGGGGCCTTACGAGGTTCCCACCTGGCTTGTTGTAAATCACCCCAATAAAAGACATGCACATGCACGCACACACACACACACACACACACACACACACACACACACACACACCCTTTGCAGAAAGTGTGTGTGTGTGTGTGTGTGTGTGTGTGTGTGTGTGTGTGTGTGTGTGTAGATCTCATGCTCCATGCTAGCCAATGTGTACTCTTAAACTGGCGTACGTTTAAACGGGACTGACCGTTTTGATCTGTAGCCAAGTCCACCTCAAAGGCTCAGGGCGAAGCACAAACACATGGATAAAACAAAGCCAATGCAGATAAATATCTAGCAAGCGTTAGAACGACTACACCCACATTCAGGTCCCACAACGGCAACAAAACATATTGAATGAGATATTATCAACGTCCGGCATACATTTGGGTAAGTTAACCAAGGTGGATTTGCAGAATACGGAAACGGGGTGGCACAATGTGGAATTTGAGGCAGAACGTGAAACCCGAATCATTTCGCTTTTGGTTTTCGAAAGGCAAGCTCCAACTCCTAGCTATGCAGGACATTCCAGAAGCAAGTGGGCAGTGGAAAATGCATACCCTCCAAGTGCCCTTATTTTCCAGGGACAGTCCCAGAATTATGAAAGCCACCCCGGCTTCTGATTTGATCCCAGAATGTCCCTATTTCCCCTGCCAGTGCGACTGCTGCCAAGCTTGGGGAGGAGGATGAGCCAGCCCTTATCCTGAGTGAAAGCAGCGGTGGCAGCAGGGTGGGTGTGTGGAAATGCTCTGTGGGGTGTTCATGCAAAAATGGGTGAGAGAAAGAGGGGGGGAGGGTCAGTTGGTGGGGGGAGTGAAATGTTCCACTATGAGGAATGGATGAATCTATTCATTGTTGCTGTCTCCGTTTCTCGTTTTTCGAACCTTAAATTCAGGCCCCCACAATTCTGCATTAATGCGTGGTGTTAAAAAAATATTGACGAAAATTCTAGGCGATTTCTCCTGATGAACACATTTTTTTACGAAGGCGCACATTTTTGCAAACAGAACAGTCCTAAAATAACACATTTTTGTACATAATTTTCACTAATATATTCATTTTTAAGCACACTTCCCCTAATCTTTGTATTTCTGTGGATATTGGTTGGAGAACTGCGCTGCAAAATTTGCATAGCTGTGAATTTTGAAGGGTGACTGTGTTCCGGTTCTCATCTTCCTTTGGAAAGCGCAAATCTGGTAGATTCGGCTTTTAAGTGAGAATTGAATCTAACTTCTCCCCCCAGCCCAACCCCAGAAGGTCACCCTTGTGAGAATATGGCCCTCAGGCATCCAAAGCCGCCCCGCCCCCCGCCATCTTTGTGACTGGAATGGGATGCAGGATATTACACTCAACAAGAAGCTTACAAGCGTGGAAATGAGCCAGAACTTCTCAGCTGAAAGAGAGAAATGGCTCTACAGATGAGAACATCATCTGGGCATAGGATGAGATAAGCTGCTATACCGAAGGTCTTCATTCTCTTGAGGGCAACCTTCCAGATCCTGCATGCCAATGGTGGGTGTAAAGGTAAAGGTAAAGGGACTCTGGGGTTGCGGCGCTCATCTCGCTTTATTGGCCGAGGGAGCCAGCGTACAGCTTCCGGGTCATGTGGCCAGCATGACTAAGCCGCTTCTGGCGAACCAGAGCAGCGCACGGAAACGCCATTTACCTTCCCGCTGGAGCGGTACCTATTTATCTACTTGCACTTTAACGTGTTTTCAAACTGCTAGGTGGGCAGGAGCAGGGACCAAGCAACAGGAGCTCACCCCGTCGCAGGGATTTGAACCGCCGACCTTCTGATCAGCAAGCCCTAGGCTCTGTGGTTTAACCCACAGCGCCACCCGCGTCCCGTGGGTGTAGTCACAGGTAAAAGTGGGTTGGACTAGAGAGAAAGTGCACATATCACTGGCCTGTCCTTTGGTGCAATGTTCTAGCCATGCAAAGGTCAGAGCTTTCGAAACACCCACACCTCTCAATCTAGACAAACAGCTCCAGAACACCTTCCAGCCAGGCAAAGCAACTCAAGGAGATCATGTAGCATTTGCTAATAAAGATTTAACTCCAACTTGAAGGGTGCGGTTGACTGCCGACTTGCTCTTTGACACTTAGGTAGCATCAGCTACTAAGTCTACTGTCCCCATGCTGCCATGTTCCAATTGTTGCCGAAGCCTTTACAGCTGCAAGCTGTACCTAGTGTTTTCCAATCTATGCTTATAAAACAGGGATGAGGGGGACCGGTGGCTCTGCAGATGTTGTTGGAGTACAACTCCCATTATCCCTGACCATGGCTTGTGCTGGCTGAGTCCTGCAACATCTTGGGTGGGTGTGGTGATTAGGACACAGATTCCCCATCACTGTCACAAAGCAATTGAAAACTGTGCCTGTTGTTTTCTAAGGTTACTAGTATACAGAGACACACAATACATGCCACAGGTCACGACGGGAGGAGAAATGGTGGCTGGGGGAGTTGATAGAGGGCGAGAGATGCTGGCAACCTAATACGTTTCTCCTTCTAAGCAAGACCACCAAAGCCAGAATCCGTTCGGAGGAGGCGAAGCCAGCTTGGATAAAGTAAGTATTGACCCCGATTCCTCATACCAACAATCTGAAGCAAATCCAAAGCAAACTTTTCATTTGTGTCCTCAAATATTCCGTCCTGTTATTTTAGTATATTCTGCATAGCTCTGCACTTTCTGGTTTTGGCCTGAACTTTTATTTTCTATGAAAAAGGCAGTATACAAGTGCAGACAGACTAAAAGCAGGAGGCTCTAGTGAAATATGGACATAGAGCTGAGACACCTTGCCTTCGCACACAAGTCTCCTTTGAGTGCTTCACGCCAGCCTGTTCTTTCCGGGCTGCTGTACCTGCCTCCTCTCACGTACTTCATCACTGGACTGCAATGCTGCTGCCAAGATGCCCTACCTAGTAGTTGTTCCATCTACCATCTTACTATAGCAACCACTGACAACCAGGCACCCTCCAGACATTTGGGATTACAGTTCCCATCAATGTCAACCAGCATGGCCATGTTGGAGAAGAATGATTTACAAAAAAAATATGCTCTTGACCAGGGAGGAGCATGCAAGGTGCCTAATTATTAAGAGAGAGAGAGAGAGAGAGAGAGAGATACTGAAATTTCATGGGGGAAAATATCCAAGCGTTTTGTAATAATCATACAGGCACAAACACAAAATGGAAACATTATACTGAATTAAAACCACAGATCATCAGCTAACTTATTCCCAGGAAATGCTTGGTTATTACTGAATGTCCCTTCTGTTAGGAGAGACACATCAGGAGACCGATACCAACCTTTCCACATCTGCTGCAGCAAAACCCCAGTTCTTCCAGTTATCTCCAACATACTACATATACCTGCAGGAGCGTCTCCACACCCACCGTTCAGCCCGGACACTGAGGTCCAGCTCCGAGGGCCTTCTGGTGGTTCGCTCACTGTGAGAAGTGAGGTTACAGGGAACTAGGCAAAGGGCCTTCTAGGTAGTGGTGCCCGCCTTGTGGAACGCCCCCCCTCCATCAAATGTCAAGGAAATAAACAACTATCTGACTTTTAGAAGACATCTGAAGGCAGCCCTGTTTAGGAAAGTTTTTAATGTTTGATGTTTTATTGTGTTTTTATATTCTGTTGGGAGCCGCCCCGAGTGGCTGGGGAAACCCAGCCAGATGGGTGGGATATATATGTATAAATATTATTATTATTATTATTATTAATCTACCAATATAGGTTCTCTTTCTGCATTTACAATGATAATATCATGTGGTTAATGATTTGACAGTGTTGACAGACACCAGTTGTCATTCATCTAGAAGGAAAGTGAATGGAAGACGGGTACAAAACCAGGGAGAGCTGTTCAACAGTGGAACAAACTCCCTTGGGAGGTTGTGGACTCTCCTTCCTTGGAGGTTTTTAAGCAGAGGTTGGGTGGCCATCTGTCATGGATGCTTTAGCTGAGGTTCCTGCATTGGGGGGGGGTTGGACTAGATGACCTTTGTGTTCCTTCCAACTCCATGAATCTATGATTCTAGGGATCTCTGAGGCCTATTGGCACTATTATTTACTTGCTTAAGTTTCTGGGTTGTTTAGATGTTCCGTGAGTGAATGAGCTGAAAGGTGACTGTCCATCCCTCCCAATGCCAAGCTCTCCTCTCTCACTGCACTTTGCTTCTGCCAAAGCTAGGCTATGCATCTGTGCAGCTTCACCCAACAGAACTACAGCCCTATAGTCCAGAAACATACTAAGTGGGGGGGACTGCCAAATATTTTCGAGACCCGTCAGAGGCTGGATCAAGAGAGGAAGAGAAATTGCTTAAGAAAAACAAACCCATTCTTGGCCCAGAAACCCAGCACTCAATAAGGAAATTGGCAGTGCCAGTCTTGGCCTCAGGGGCAAGGCCCAGCTGCCTAAAGAAATGGTATCATAGCATATTTGGCTTCCTGTAACCCAATACCCAAAGCAGAAAAAGGATCACTCCATGTCACGTCCTGCACCGTGCAATGCTAATTTGTACTTTCTGAAATTCTCTATTTCCCTAAGCACAGGCTTTCCCTAAATACGTATTTTATCCACATTGCCTAAGTCAGGGCTGCGTACGCACTGTACATCATGAGGCACATTTAAAGTATATTCCCCTAAAGAATCCTGGGAGCTGTAATTTGTTAAGGGTGCTAGGAACTGTAGCTCTGTGGGAGTAAACTACAGTTCCCATGATTTGGGGGTGGGTTTGGGGAATGTGCCTTAAATGTGCAGTGCTTTTTTTTCCTTTAAAAACATTTCGGGGCACTCTCATTTTGACTCAAGAAAATCACCATTTTATAGTTCAAATTGGGAAAAATACAGTAAACGGCCAAAAGTACAAAGATTCATAAAATGTTTAGGGGTATGCGTACCTTCAGAAAAAAAGCACTGATCGTGTGTTTGCAGCCCAAGTGTCTCATATTTGAAAGCAGGGTTATTTTATTTCTTTTCTCTGCTTGTTCTAGAATAGATATTTCCTATTAGTAATGGGGTTTCTTTATTCAATAGGATATAATCTCAAGCGGGGAAGTGACCGGCCTTTTACAAACAAAATAGAGCTTCTGTTCTTTTTAAAAGCTACATTCTTGTTGATCTGTCCCAAAATTCCTAGATGATGTATGTATGTAAATATGTCCTAGGTAAATGTATACTTCAAAATCTTAAAGAAAATAAAGCCAACCTTGTAAAAACAAAACAAACTCTTTAGTTACGGTGTCAGAAATTTGTTCAGTGTTGACATTTAACAGTCAGTGTTAACATTGTAATAGACCTAGTGACAAGGGTCAGAAATCCTTGTATCGCAGAGCTTTGTTTTTGACATGTACAGCCATAGCCCAGTAAATGTCATTTAGCCAGAAATGAGGATGACATTTGGACATTTATTGGGGGAACTGCTGGCTTTGACGTCTAGCAGTAAATGTCAGAATCGTCTGATATTTCCCTCTGGGTCTATTAAAATCTCACAACCACAAAGTTTGTAATGCAAATACCCCCTTTTGCAGGTCAGCTTCTGAACCATTATTCTGTTCCGCTCCCAGGCATGCCTCATTTGAGACTAGGCTGAACATGAGAATTCATACATCGGACTTCCGAGAAGCATCAGACGGAAGACACTGATCTGTTAATCAGCTGGAATCAATAAAGTGAATTCCCAAGGATAGCAATAGATGAGGTAACATATTGCTTTTACGATTTCTGATTTATTCCTACTCTAGCAACAACTTACAGCCTGTCTAAGGCTGCAATGCAAAGCATAATCACTCAGCAGTTCAATGCAGAGGAAATACATTTAGGGTTTGAGCTATGGTCAGGTTAGGTTTATGGAATTTATATATCACTTCCCACACAAAAAAAAAAATCTGAAAGTGATTTTCAACTGAGTGAAAGATGCAATAATGAAAACCACACAAACCTATTTAAAGCAGATTTAACAATACAATAGAATTATTTTGCTGTTGATTTTAATTGTTTGAAACTGTTTTCATTGATAATTTAGGTATTTCTTGCAAACCGTTCATAGAAGTTTTATTGCAAGCAAGTGGTATCTACATTTTGTTAATAAAAATACATATAAATATCATTGGTGTTGCCCAAACGCTCGAAAAAACAAAAACGTATTTGCCAGGTGCCAGGCAGGCCTCCCTGTCATGAACTGGCTGGATGCCAAAGAGTGGTGGGAGGCAGCAGTTGCAGAACCCTCTAGGGAACCCCCAGGAGGAGAAGGCTCAGAACCAGGGGGTTGGTGGTGGGACGACAACAAATGGTCAGAGGGAGAAGAGGGAGCAGGCCGGGAGGTGGTGGTGTCAACAGCAGAAGAGGTGACAGGGTTTAGTGAGCAGGAAGAGGCTGTGGCAGACAGCAGTTCAGACTCTGAGGCTGAGGCAGAGGCTGGAGGGGAGGGTGGCCAAGGGGCAGAGTGGAGACAGGCTGCTGAAGAATCCAGGGAGTCTCCCCCTCCTGCTGTGACCACCTTCCCTCTTCCCTGGTCTCCAAGAACTCAAAGAGAAATGAAACGGGCAGAGTAGAGGGTGGCAGCCTGAGACTGCGTGGAAAAGACCCTGGAGGGGAGGAGTGTCAGCATATACCCCGCCTGGGGCAGTTAGTGAGACTGCCCCAAAGCCAGAGCACAGCTGTGCGCGCACATCCCTGGCTACAGAGAGTCCGGTGGCGCAGTAATATGTGATTGTTCCCAGCATGAAGAACAACACACACAAGCCTTAAATAAGGCTAAAACTATTTATTGTAGGAATAGTGCAGAGAAAACCTCTGCTGCCAGCTCATTAGGCAGAGCTGCCATAAAGACATCTTTCCAGCTGGAGGTCTAGCTAGAAGAGCTTAGCCCAAAGGCTAGGATTACAACAGTACAGCAAAACATAAACATTCCATGTAGGAAAAGATAAGGCAGCTTTCTCACGGTTCAGTGAGACAGTCAAAAGTTAAACCAGTCCTCGCTGCAGCTGTTGCCGCTCGGCTTGGACAAAAATCACAACAGGGTGGAGAGTAGAGGGTGGCAGCCTGAGACTGCGTGGAAAAGACCCTGGAGAGGAGGAGTCCTGGTGGACACTGGGAAGGTGGGGACCTTCAGCCCTCGCAACTGCTCTCGATGGGCACGATCTCCTGGAAAGACCACTAGGCCAAGACCACTAGGCCTGATCTGTGGTTGTTTCCTTGAACACAGAGTGAAGTTCATTGGCCTTGGGTGAGTTATTGCTTTGTTGATGGCCTATGTTGCGAACCCCCCTTTCTCCAGTCAGCCACTCCGTTACTAATTTATGATTTTCTCAAGGTGCGCAGGATATAACCTTATCCCCTTCCACCTTATCCTCCGAGGTTCGACTTTGTAACCAATCTCCCTTTAAACTGAGGGGATCCCAGTAACGTGAGTGCTCCCGTCCAGCTGCCGTGGCCTGTTATATTTCTTGCTCTGGGCTGTTAAGATGAAAAACCCCTATGCCTACAGTCTAGGGCCTCCTTCACTCTGGATCCCTCACTGTATCAGCTGTGGGGTAAACAAAAACAAAACCACAGTACAAGAGGACTCTGTGAAAACTGCACGGTGCCTGCATTCTTCCTCTACTGTTGAAGGCGGCATAGCTCCGAATACAAGTTGCTGGGAATCTCATAAGTACTCTGACTGCACTGGCTACCAATTAGTTTCCGGGCCCAAGTACTGGTTTTGACCTATAAAGCCGTAAATGGCTCAGGACCGCAATACCTCAAGGACTGCCTCTTTCCATATGAACCGACCCAGAGCCTGAGATCATCTGAGGCCCTCCTTTGTGTGCCTCCCCCTTGAGAGGTCCAGAGGCTGGCAACACGAGAACGGGCCTTTTAAGGGTACATTCTGTCTTTTCACTACAGTAGTTGCTTCAGTTCTGGCCACTTCTCCTCAAAATGGGTATCGTACAGATGGGAAAGGTTTAGAAAAGGGCAACTATACTAACGAAGGGGGCTGGAACAAATCTGTTACTGATGCTGTTGTTGCTAATATTATTTAGATTTGTTAGTCCCTTGTTATCTGGAAGTCTCCCAAGTGTCTCACAACACATTTAAAAGCATATATATATATATATAACATTATATCATAAGCAGAGGTTGTAGGGCCATTTGTCATGGATGCTTTAGCTGAGATTACTGCATTGCAGGGGGTTGGACTAGATGACCCTTGGGGTCCCTTCCAACTCTATAGCTCTATGATTCTATAAAGAACAGGGCAAAACAACACCCCTAACAGCCACAGGAAACCTGGCAGCATGCTAGCTCCCACTGTGGCCCAGCATTCAAACAGACACATTTCAGAGAAGTATAATGGTCCATTGGGCTGCTGATTGCAGTTCCATTGCAAGCAATAGAGGAGGCAATTACTTAAAGACACCAACACTATCAGATAAGCCCTAAAGTGAATTTTTAAAAAGATTTTCCTTCTCCCTCTCTCACCAATTTATTTTATGTGCCTCTCTATTATTATCCCCCGCCCCTTTTTTAACGGTCAAAACTTTGGCAGAATTCACATGACAGTGTATTCCATTTCCCTGATGTTTCCCGAACTACTTATTTCTGCGTTATATTTGTGTTTTCACAAAACATAAAAGCCACTACTGGAAAACAAAGGAATATAGGGCATGCTTAGCACTCATTTCCGTGCTATTTGATTCCTGGGGAAAAAAATCCAATCGCAGCCCCCTTATCCTGGAAAATTGCAGGAGTAAAAGGTGATGAAAGTTGAAAACTCTCTGCTTGGCACATCTGCATACAGTTCTTTCCTGCTGTTATCATGGGGGAACAGAAGCACATATGGGCAGAGAGGGTGGGGGACCAGTGATGTTGCGCACTAATGTTCATGGTTGTGCCACACCATCCCCACTGATATGAATGAAATTCCGTGTGACATGCCGGCATAGGGGGCTGGATAGCCACAGTTCCATAACACATTAGGAAAGTAACGTTAGAGAACAGGGCAGAAGCACTAGCATTATAACCAGGGAAACGAATGCAATACCCCCCATGTCTGAATGCACCCTGAGTTTAGATAGCTTTAGTTCAATCTGCTCGATTTTCCTCACAGTTCAAACTTGGAAGAGCACCCTGCAACCCAGCTAGCCAATGGACCTTAGCAGATACTGAAAGTACGTTCCATAAATGGTCACATGACTTCTGACCATAATAAACCATTTGCAGTGGCGTCGTGAGGAGGGGCGGGGGGCGATGTGCCCCGGATTCCAGGGTAGGGGGGGTGACACAGGCTGGCCTCGCCCCACCCGCCGGCGGGCCCCCAGTTTGTGGGATGTATAACACTGGTGCAGTCAATCACAACATTCCTAGAGTGTACACAAAAGGGGTCTTGGTCCTCCAGGTGGAGTTTCCTGTGCCAAGACTGAAATCATTTCCTTTGTGTGACCAGAAGTGGGAGTGGCCTCACCTGCAGTTACTGAAAGTCACAGGTGAAGCAGCCATTCTCTCTCTTCCCACCAGGACTTCGAAGATGCTACATCTCAAGAGAAGATGCTCTCTTGGCTTCCAGCCAAGAGAAGCCACATGGAGCCTTCTCCCTTAGGAGAGTCTCCACATGTATATACATTTAATCTAAGCTAGCCTGCCTTCTGAGATTTGTAACCTTGGAAGTCTGTGAGTAAAACCTTTATACTTTTATAAGCTTAAGTGTCGTGTATTTTCTGTTAAGAGGGAACCAGGGGATATATGCCAGGAATCTGCCTTGTTTTAGAAGTTCATAGGAACTTAAACGCCACGTTTCACTGCGCTTTATTGGGGATGAGAAACTCTGCTAGTGTGGAGCTTGTTAGCACAAGCTGGGATAGGAAATATTAATCAATATTCCCTCATCCACATTCCTACTCATCCCACAAAGGGTTCTGAGGCCCAGAAGCTGTGTATTTTGTGTATTTTTAAAGGATTGCTTTGGATTGTGATTTTTGGCTGAGTAGAATTTTTCTGTTTGCACTTCCTGGTAAGCACATGGTCTTTTGTTCTCCATTGTGCTGTGAAAAGGGGGATTAGCGACCCCTCCCCTCCCTCAGAGCTCACAGACCTCAGAGGCAGTGAAGATTAGTTTGCATTTTGAGATTTTTGAGTTTTGATTTTTAGCCATTTTTGGGAATTTTAAAATTTTGAAATTTTGGAAATTTTTTAAATTTTTGAGGATTAAGATGGCAAGCTCAGAATTTGATAGTGAAGCAAGATCAAACTTTATGCTGCTGAATGATAGTAATTTTGTGCAATGGAAGCAGCGCCTTTTAGTGCATCTTGGTGCAAAACGAGCTCTTAAAGCTGTGAAAGATCCCAAACCTGATTCAGCTGATTTAACCAAGACAGCAGATTGGGAAAGGCAAAATGCTGAAGCTAAACACATAATTTTGAGCAGTTTGAAAGATGAGCATTTATCTCTGATTGACTATGAAAGTGATGCATCTCAAATTCTAAAGGATATTGAGAGGGTTTATGCACAATCATCAGAGAACTCTTATAGACATTTATTGGATAAACTGCTGAAGTTAAAGATGAATTCTAGAGAAGAATTTACAGGGCATTTTAAGAACTTTAATGAAATTGTTCAAAGGATTGCCCTAACTCCCAGAGCTTTTGATGATGCAACCAAAGTGACTTTTATGCTGGCATCATTAGGAAAGGAATTTTCTTCATTTAAGAGTATAATGGATCACACCAGAGATTTGACTTTTAATGAACTAGCAAATCACTTAAGAGAGGAATGTAGAGATTACCTTGATTCTCCACAAAGGAATCCAAGGAAAATGGACACAAGTTATGTTTCTAAACAATTTCCCAAGTCTAAGGAAGTGTCCAAAGACATAATATGCCATAACTGCAATTTAAAGGGGCACATAGCAAGGAATTGCAAGAAGCCCAAGAATAAGTCCCGCCCCTTTCAACCAAAAGGTGAAGAGAAGGGGGGTCACGAGCGTACATTTCTACTGCAAGAAAAGAGTTTAAATGTGCAAAGAAATGAAAGGAAAAGTAACCAATTTATTTTAGATTCGGGAGCCACGTGCCATTTTGCGCATAAAAGAGAATATTTCAGAGAAATTAATGATAGTGAATGGACTGAAATCCAGATTGCTGATGGAAATGTTCTAAAATCACAAGGTACAGGTTCAATGCGTTTGAAATTCAAGGTGAACAATGAATCTCTTGAAACAACTGTGCCTAATGTTCAATATGTCCCAGAATTGAATTGTAACTTGCTTAGTGTGTCTGCTTTAGACAAGAAAGGTTTCAAGGTTACATTTGCCAATGGAAAATGCAATGTAACGAAAAATGGTGAGGTTTACGCTCAAGGGAAACTAATCAATGGTGTATATGAGATTAATGTTTCAGAAATCCAGTCAGCACAAGTGGCCCAATCCAAGCGGAAAGAAGAGGCAGATCTGGAGCTCTGGCATCGAAGACTGGGTCACAGGGATATCAGAGTCATCCAGGAACTGCAGAATGGAGATCTTGTGAGAGGTCTACAGGTAAACAAAAGTAACACACCCACACCAAAATGTGTAACTTGTATAAGTGAAAAAGGAGTCAAACCTTCTTTCCCACGTTGTGCAGAAAAGAGAAGCCCAAAAGTTCTGGACATTGTGTACACTGACCTAGCTGGACCTATGAATATACCTTCCTTAGGAGGAAATAAGTATATTCTTATATTTTTGGATGATTATTCAAGGTTTTGTGTGGGATACCTTCTCAAAGAGAAGAGTGAAACAGTGGAATTGTTCAAGCAATACGTAAGCATGGTCAAGAACAAATTCCAGCGAGCACCCACCACCCTAATGTCCGATAATGGTGGGGAGTTTTGCTCACGTGAAATGGAAGCCTTCATGGCTCAGGAAGGCATAGCACATGTGACCACTGTAAGCTACACACCTCAACAGAACTCTATTGCTGAGAGGAAATTTAGGTCCATCCTAGAGATGACAAGGTGTATGCTAAAAGGATCCAACTTGTCGAAGAAACTTTGGGGCGAGGCAGCAAATACTGCGATTTATATACAGAATAGGCTGCCAACAAAAGGCACAGAGCGCACGCCATTTGAACTTTGGCATGGAAGAGCCCCAAATTTGTCACACATACGTGTATTTGGAAGTTTGTGCTATTACCACGTGCCCAAGGAGCACAGACACAAACTTGACTCCAGAGCAAAGCCTGGTATCCTAGTTGGATATGCTTCTGGAGGAAAAGGCTACAGAGTTGTGGACTTACAAACAGGGAAAACAAGTTCACATCACGTGATTCATTTTGAGGAGTATGAAAAGGCTGACACAAGGAACACAGCAGTTGACTGTTCCAGTGAGCCACCAACAGAGGAGTTTGTAAGTTTTCCTTTTGAAGCCATACCAGAAACTAATCCACCTCCTAGTATTGTACCTCCTAGTGTTGTAGCACCCCCTACAGATGACACCCCAGAAGACGCGGAGGACCAGATGTCAGAAGGCTCCAGAGACGAAGAGGACCCGTACGAGGGGATGCCGCCATTGGAAGGAGATGAGGAAGCTGATGCGGTTCAACAAGAGCCAGAGGTCAGACGTTCCTCCAGGTCCAACAGAGGCGTTCCACCACTACGACTGTCCTACTTTGCAGGGCCGGCGCCACCACAGGAACCTTCCACGTGGGAAGCGATTCAACGGTTGCCAGCTGCTGAGGCCAGTCTCTGGAAGCAAGCCGCGCAGGAAGAGATGGATGCACTGCATCGCAACTAGACATGGACCCTGACAGAGCTACCTCCTGGTAAGAAGGCAATTGGGTCCAAGTGGTTGTTCAAGCTTAAGAAGGGGTCAGAAGGGGAGGTGCAACGCTACAAAGCTAGGCTTGTAGCACAAGGATTTTCACAACAGTATGGCGAAGATTATGATCAAGTATTTGCGCCTACAGTGCGACATAGCAGTATTAGATTACTTCTAAGTATTGCAGCATCTAAGGGCCTATCTGTCCGTCATGTCGACATAGCAACAGCTTTTCTTCATGGGACAATTTCTGAAGAGATTTATATGAAGCAGCCCAAAGGCTTTATCAAGCAAAATGAGGCACATCTTGTATGTAAACTTCAGAAAGGGATTTATGGTTTGAAACAAGCTGCAAGAGCATGGAACCAGAAATTACATGAAATGCTGGTTCAGCTTGGGTACAAGCAGTCAACAGCTGACAAGTGCCTGTACACTAAGAACAGAAATGGACAATTCTCTTACATTCTGGCTTTTGTCGATGATTTATTAATATCAACGTCCAATGACAGAGACTATAAAGACATAGTCAGACATCTCAACAAAGAGGTGGAAGTAAAGGAATTGGGACTTGTCCAGTATTACTTGGGAATTCAAATTGAGAGAGAAGAGGACGGCTCATTTCTTCTCAACCAGAAGCAGAAGATAATAGAACTGATTGAAAGCATGCAGATGCAAGGTGCACACCCTGTCGCGACACCCATGGCCACAGACTTTCTAAAGAATCAACAAGATTCGAAGCTGCTGCCAGACAACAGCGAATACAGGTCAGCGATTGGTAAACTTTTGTATTTGGTTACTACCAGCAGACCTGACATAGCAAGTGCAGTGGGGATCCTAAGCAGAAAAGTGAGTTCTCCCACTGAACATGACTTGGGTGGGGTCAAGAGGGTGGTGCGTTACCTCAAGGGTACAATGAATTGTAAATTAAAATTGCCAGCTGTAAGGGACCCTAAGTTGGTTGGGTACAGTGATGCAGACTGGGCTGGGGATAAGGCGGATTACAAATCCACAAGTGGTTATGTTTTTATGTTTGGAAATGCACCTATCATATGGGGCAGTTATAAACAGAAATGTGTAGCCTTATCGTCCACAGAGAGTGAATATATTTCAGCTTCGGAAGCATGCAGAGAGATCATCTGGCTGGATCAACTCCTGACAGACTTTGGTTTGCCGAGAAAAGGACCTGTCAGCTTGATGGAGGACAATCAAGGCTGCCTGCAGCTAGCGCAAACCGAAAAGTTCCTCGCACGTTCAAAGCGCATTGGGGTCAGGTATCACTTCATTCGCCAGATGATCCAAGATGGACTAGTAGAAATGTCCTACTGTAATACTCAGGAGATGACTGCGGACATTCTCACGAAACCCTTGCCACGAGAGAGTTTCCAGAACCTGCGTGTCAAGCTGGGACTCTGGGTGGTTGAATAAAGTTGTTTTATGTTTGTTAAATGTTGTTCAGACTGAGAAGGGGTTTGTGGGATGTATAACACTGGTGCAGTCAATCACAACATTCCTAGAGTGTACACAAAAGGGGTCTTGGTCCTCCAGGTGGAGTTTCCTGTGCCAAGACTGAAATCATTTCCTTTGTGTGACCAGAAGTGGGAGTGGCCTCACCTGCAGTTACTGAAAGTCACAGGTGAAGCAGCCATTCTCTCTCTTCCCACCAGGACTTCGAAGATGCTACATCTCAAGAGAAGATGCTCTCTTGGCTTCCAGCCAAGAGAAGCCACATGGAGCCTTCTCCCTTAGGAGAGTCTCCACATGTATATACATTTAATCTAAGCTAGCCTGCCTTCTGAGATTTGTAACCTTGGAAGTCTGTGAGTAAAACCTTTATACTTTTATAAGCTTAAGTGTCGTGTATTTTCTGTTAAGAGGGAACCAGGGGATATATGCCAGGAATCTGCCTTGTTTTAGAAGTTCATAGGAACTTAAACGCCACGTTTCACTGCGCTTTATTGGGGATGAGAAACTCTGCTAGTGTGGAGCTTGTTAGCACAAGCTGGGATAGGAAATATTAATCAATATTCCCTCATCCACATTCCTACTCATCCCACACAGTTATGGGGCAGCCTCGTGCGATCGGTGGCTCGTGGGGCTGCCCCGTCCGTGCTGCTTTAAAGCAGCACAGACGGGCAGCCCCACAAGCCGGCACTCGCTCGGTGGGTCACCGCGGGAGCAGCAACGCTGGCCAGGCTGGACTGCGCATGCCCGGAAATCCGGGCATGCGCAGTCCATCCATCCCAGCCGGCGCTGCTGCTTCCGCGGTGACCGGGAGAGCTGCCGAGCGAGCGCCGGCTCCTGGGGCTGCCCGTCCGTGCTGCTTTAAAGCAGCATGGATGGGGCAGCCCCGCGGCTCTCCCTTTGCCTCGGAAGCTGCAGCGCCGGCCAGGATGGACTGCGCATGCCCGGATTTTCCGGGCGTGTGTAGTCCGTCCTGATGCATGCGTTGTGAAGTCACGACGCATGCGTCAGGATGCCCCGCCCCCGGGGGATTCCTCCGCGCAGCAGCGCTGCCCCGGGTGGCGAAGAGGCTTCCTCCGCCACTGACCATTTGCTCCAATGACATTTCCCCCAACCAATCCCGTGCACCAATTGGGGAATTTCTTTTTTGGGGGAGCTACTTACTGAAGTGCAAGTAGATAAATAGGTACCGCTCCAGCGGGAAGGTAAACGGCGTTTACATGCGCTGCTCTGGTTCGCCAGAAGCGTCTTAGTCATGCTAGCCACATGACCTGGAAGCTGTACGCCGGCTCCCTCGGCCAGTAAAGCGAGATGAGCGCCACAACCCAGAGTCGTCCGCGACTGGACTTTAAGGTCAGGGGTCCCTTTACCTTTTACTTACTGCATGTGGATTTTGTTGTATTTTTTTCCTAGAAATCTGTGACCCCTGAGCTTTTAGCAACACAGGATTCATTGTTGTCAGAGACTCATATGAGCCTGGGGCATGGCCTCTGAATTGAGACAATATTAGCATATGGACTGACATCGTTTTTATAAAGCACTTAGGTGAAGCTAGGTCTGGCTTTTAAGACGGAGCAGTACACATTCCATTTCCCCTTTAGCTCCTCTCCATTTTACCCACCATTGCCCTTTTCCAATTTACTTTTGCCCTCCCCAAAATCCAGAGGCTCTGGGCTGTCTGTGTGACTGCTTTGACCTTGGTTTGCCCGCCTGCCACGAATTCTCCAGGAAACTGCCATTTTTCGCACAGCGCTGTTATCTGTCCCATTGAAACCAGGAGGGCTTTGTGAAGGAGTGAGAGCCAGATAGGCAAACATTTGCATTATGTCTATGTGACTCCCAGGGAGATAAAGCTCGTCTTTTCAATTAAAAATCCCCGTGCCCCCTTCTTAGACTCTACGGTGTCTTAGGAACACTGGCACACTTAGCAACAAGCACTTGCATAATCTCATTCCTATACCTGGAGTCTGTCACATTGGCTTGACATATTTGAAAGATAAGGGCTAGAAACAACTCTTGAGGAAGGAAATGAAGCCGGGACAGCAAATACAGCCTCCCAAAAATATGCAATGGAAGATGTAAAGTTGAAAACACTGGTGCAAGAACTTCTTGCCATGTGCAGAACCTCCAGAGTGAACATGGAGTTCCCCCATGTATGAGGGACTCCCTATTCATTGCAATACCAGGAAAGCTTTGCATGAATATACCGTATTGTGTGGAGTTGCTCCACCATGGCAGAGGGCCTTCTCAGCAGTGGCGCCCCCCTCCTTGTGCAATGCCCTCCCATCAAATGTCAAGGAGATAAAGAACTACACAACTTTTAGAAGACATGTGAAGGCAAGAAACCTGTATCGGGAAGTTTTTAATGTTTGACTTTATATATATTGCTCGAAGCTGTCCAGAATAGCTAGGGAAACCCAGCCAGATGGGTGGGGTATAAATAAAATGATGAAGAAGATGAATGGGAAAGCTCATGTGCACATTAGAGAGTCATGTGAAGCCATAGTCATAATTTTAAATCTGGTCCCTGCTAAAGGAAGGTGATTCCGGTGGGCAAACCAAAGCTAAACTTTCTACTTTTGCAAGGTGGAGAAACTGCTTGTTCCCTTCACAAAATAGGAAAAGACCAGTTTAAAATTAACCACCACTCATTTGGGGTCCATTGTTTTTCCTGTTCTTTTGCTGTTGCTTTTGAGCTTCTTTTTTAAAAAAGGTGTGCATGCAAAAGGTAAGCCTATACCTTTGTGGATGCCCACTCAGAGGGAAAACTATGGGAAGGCCATTCACAGATGAAGAAAAAGAGGACAAGCAAACAGACTGCCAGTATTTTGTGGGAGTGATTCAATCACACACCATACATTTGAAGTGGATTAAAGTGCTTTGTTGTGCAACAAATCCACTTGGGGGAAAAAATTCAAGTCTTAGAAATGAACAGATGATTACCTGGAAGGTGTCTGTACACCCCACAAGCAACTGATGATAAATGCAGGATGAATGCTCATTGTCGTATAACCGCCCTGAAATCAAATGAGAACGAAGGCACAAGGAAGACCAAACATAGCCTTAACTTTGTGCTGGTGATACAGGATGAGGAAGGGACACGGGTGGCGCTGTGGTCTAAACCACTGAGCCTCTTGTGCTTGCCGATCAGAAGTTTGGCGGTTCGAATCTCTGCGGTGGTGTGAGCTCCCGTTGCTCTGTCCCAGCTCCTGCCAACCTAGCCGTTCGAAAGCACACCAGTGCAAGTAGATAAATAGGTACAGTACCACTGCGGAGGGAAGGTAAATGGCATTTCCGTGTGCTCTGGCTTCCGTCATGGTGCCCCATTGTGCCAGAAGCGGTTTAGTCCTGCTGGCCACATGACCCAGAAAGCTGTCTGTGGACAAACATCGGCTCCCTCGGCCTGAAAGCAAGATGAGCGCCACAACCCCATAGTCGCCTTTGACGGGACTTAACTGTCCAGGGATCATTTACCTTTAACCTTTTTTTTTAACAGGATGAGGGCTTAATAAGTCTGGACTCTGGAGAGGTCCCTGTACAAGATCTGAAGCCGCACAAAGGTGGGTCTTTCAAGCACTTACTTGCACAGCCTGCCTACCTGTTTCCTCCCTAAGATTAGTAGTCCATGAAACGGACATGGATGTCGCCCTTCAGAATCCTTCAGAATCTACACATGCCTTTTTCGGGCAGTAATCACCCCATTATCATCACTGACAGGAGTGATAAATCTGTCAGCATCTGGGCTTGGCCAACTGTTCCTCCCCCCAACCCCTGCACTTTTGCTGAAGCCTCGAGGCACAAAAAGAGCTGTTTTCTAAAACTCTGCTTCCTGATCCAGGCAGAATAATAGCAGGCGCACCACCCCGTCCAGAGATCTGTGGGAACGAATCCCAATCAGCCGGAAAAGGTTATTACCGCAAACATGTTGCTGAAATCGAAAAGCCAGCTGGTCTTAAGGGCTGTGGGAAGTACCAAATGATCGATCTGCATTGCGTGGGGTGGGGGGCAGCTAGTTGGCAATGCAGAGTTTGGGACCCTGAGCTGATTGGGTGGGATTCTGTGAGTGATCATCTCTCCGTGGGGCCAGCCCCAGGCTGCAGGGGGTCCATGGCATGGGGCTGCCAATGCCCCCCTCCCCCAGCCAAGTTAAGGTCTGTCTCAGTGGTGGCAGGTGCCCTTTTGGAGTGATAGGGTGGAGACGGGGGCAAAAACCAATGACAGGCAGAACCAACTACAGTAATTCTAGATTTTGTCCCCATCCTCCTCCCTGATGAGTTAGACCTGGAATACTGTGTCCAGTTCTGGGCACCACAGTTCAAGAAGGATACTGACAAGCTGGAACGTGTCCAGAAGAGGGCAACCAAAATGGTCAAAGGCCTGGAAACAATGCCTTATGAGGAACGGCTTAGGGAGCTGGGTATGTTTAGCCTGGAGAAGAGAAGGTTAAGGGGTGATATGAAAGCCATGTTCAAATATATAAAAGGGTGTCATATAGAGGAGGGTGAAAGGTTGTTTTCTGCTGCTCCAGAGAAGCGGACACAGAGCAATGGATTCAAACTACAAGAAAGAAGATTCCACCTAAACATTAGAAAGAACTTCCTGACAGTAAGAGCTGTTCGACAGTGGAATTTGCTGCCAAGGAGTGTGGTAGAGTCTCCTTCTTTGGAGGTCTTTAAGCAGAGGCTTGACAGCCACCTGTCAGGAATGCTTTGATGGTGTTTCCTGCTTGGCAGGGGGTTGGACTGAATGGCCCTTGTGGTCTCTTCCAACTCTATGATTCTATTCTATATGAGTTCTATAAATAAATAAATAATAATAATAATAATAATAATAATAATAATTTATTATTTATACCCCGTCCATCTGGCTGGGTTTCCCCAGCCACTCTTGGCGGCTTCCAACCGAATCTTAAAAACAATACAGCATCAAACATTAAAAACTTCCCTAAACAGGGCTGCCTTCAGTTGTCTTTTAAAAGTGAAATAGCTGCTTAATGCCTTGACATCTGCTGGGAGGGCGTGCCACAGGGCAGGTGCCACTACTGAGAAGGCCCTCTGCCTGGTTCCCTGTAACCTCACCTCTCGCAGTGAGGGAACTGCCAGAAGGCCCTCGGCGCTGGACCTCAGTGTCCAGGCTGAACGATTGGGGTGGAGACGCTCCTTCAGGTATACAGGACCGAGGCCGTTTAGGGCTTTAAAGGTCAGCACCAACACTTTGAATTGTGCTTGGAAATGTATACGGGCAACACTGAGTCTAAGGAGGAAGAAGCTGATTCAGTAGAAAAGCTGGCAGGTAGGGACTGGCTGAAGGAAGTGGGGTTGTGGGGGCAGGGGCCTATAGTCTTGTCCCTACTGGGACTGTGTATCTATAAAATCTATCCATTTTATATATCTATGACACTACTGGGACTGTAGAAGTATAAAGGATGTAGATTTTATGGAGCTATCTGGTGGAGTATTGCAGACCCTCCAAGTGTACCTATTTTCCAGGGTTTCTGATTTGATCCTGGAATGTCCCACTTTTTCTTAGGACGTCCCTATTTTCATTGGAGAAATGTCGGAAGGTATGAAGTTATGTGACCCCCCCCCCAAGCCAAGGAGATAAGTACTGTACCATATTTACTCAAGTCTAATGTGCCATCAAATCTAATGCGCACCTCAGTTTTCAGAACCTTGAAACCGGAAAAAAGTATTTGCTGGCGAATGTACATGTGCTATCAAATCTAATGCACACTTTACTTTTCGCAACGTAATTTGGCCAAAAAAGGTGAGCATGAGATTCGAGTACCGGTAAATATGGGAACTATACAACTTTTAGAAGACATCTGAAGGCAGCCCTGTATAAGGAAGTTGTCGGTTTTGTTTTAATGTTTCGTGTTTTATTATGGAATAGGACATCCCTGTTTTCCACCGGAGAAATGTTGGAGGGTATGGTACTGCATTCTGGGTCATTAAACATGGCGGACAGCTACCACAGATGACAGCCAAGCTTGACTCCCATTCAGAAGTGGCAGCGTCGCCATTCCACAACTGAAATAGCTCTGGATCGGGGTGGTTTTTCCTATTTTGCCACTTGAGGTGAAACAGGAACATGCCACTCTCCCCACCCACTGCCGCCCTAACCCCCTTGCTGCTGTGCCGCTGCCACATTTCTATTACCGGCATGGCGGCAGCCATGAAGCACAAGAAGTTTCCAGCAAGGTCTCGCCGAAGTTTCACGAGACTTGGCAGAGCAGGGCTAGTTCCCGACCCGGCTGAGCTCTGGCGCTGGGCCTGCCTCTCAGCTCATTGTCTCTGTGTGCGATGAAGGCGAAACAGCAAACATTTCCTACCGAATTGTTGCGCCTTGAACATTGGAGGAGCTTATAAATTGAAAGAAGAAGCATTGTAGCTTTTCCTGTTCACTTAACAGCAGAGATTTTACTACTAGTCAGCAAGAGAACAATCAAGGAAAGGAAGGAAAAGAGGCCATGACCTGGATACTTAACTTCCTGGCACCTAAACAGACAGTAGCTAAAGTTGACACTTCAGCCCTAAGCCAAATGAGTGGCGCCACTGAAATTCAGTAATATGTGGCCTGAATGTGCAAGGTAGACTTATAAGCCGCTCTGAGAGTGTTTCCATGCTTTGAATGAATGTAGTGATGCAGTCAGGTTCTGCTGAAGCTAGCATGGGAGTCTGGAAACGAAGAGAAGGCCCTGTGAGCTTCTCAGAGGAAGAGAGGGGCACGAGTCATAAACAACTTACACAGCACATGGATCTCCACCAGTATATAGCAAATAGGCACCCATTTTCCTGAATTCCTTCTTTCCCAAACCCCTTCTCATTTAATGCGGTGTAGCGGTTAGAGCAGGGGTCAGCAAACATTTTCAGCAGGGGGCTGGTCCACTGTCCCTCAGACCTTGTGGGGGGTCGGACTACATTTTGGAAAAAAATGAATGAACGAATTCCCACAAATAACCCAGAGATGCATTTTAAATACAGTCATACCTCGGGTTACAGCCGCTTCAGCTGGCGTTTTTTCATGTTAAGAACGCGCCCAACCCAGAAGTGTTTACTTCCGGGTTTCGCCGCGCACGTATGCATGCACAGAAGCGTTCTGCGCGCTTGTGCGCCGCTCTGGTTGCGGACTTTTCGGGGTGCAAATGGCACCCCGGGACGGATCATGTCCGAAACCAGAGGTACCACTGTAAAAGGACACAGCATTCTATGCAAGAGCACCAGGCAGGCCCCACAAATAACCCAAAGATGCTTTTTTTAAAAAAGGACACATTCTACTCAGGTAAGCTATCCACCCCCCACGACTCTCCCCTGCCTTCTCCACAGCACCGGCTGAGCCCCGGTTGCTGCTTACCTGTGTCTTGCGAGCGAAAGGGCTCTGTAGACGGGCTGGCAGCAACAAAGCCCGAATTGAGCCTGCTTACAATAGCGGGCGCTTGAGCGCTAACGCTGCTGCTGGCACCAACAAAGCCCAGCCCCCTTCCTCTCGGCTCTAGGCAGGGCAGGGAGAAGCCAGGAGGAGGGAGGGAAGGAGGAGGTGATGTCGAATGTGCATACTAGCGCAGCCCGAACGATCAGGTCCACGCCGTTCCACTCAGCGATTCCCGGACTGTCCGCGGGCTGGAACCAGAAGGCAACTGGGCCGGATCTAGCCCCTGGGTCTTAGTTTGCTTACCCATGGGTTTGAGTGTTGAGCCTGGGTGACCTGAGTTCACATCTGCACTCAACCATGAAGCCCACTAGGAGACCTTGTGTGCTGGCCCGAGGGTATCCGGGAAGCAAGGTCCAGGTCCGGTCCAGGGTTCAAAGAGTCAGTGAGGAGTCAGTCCAGAAGAGTCAAGGCAGGGAATGGAGCAGAGAACCAGGCAAGGTCAGGTACAGGAACACAGGCAGGATCAGGCAAACAGCAATATTGCTCCCACAACCTGGGGCAGGGTCCGGCAGCCTTTTATCTCTGACAAGGTAATGACCGGTCCCGATCCCCCGACGACTCACCACCCTGTCTCGCCCGAAGGCAAGCACTCCTCCTGCGAGTACTCAGGTCTCTCCTTCTTTCAGACCTGAGTCTGCAGCTCAGGAGACGCCAGTGGGTTACTAGACCCAGGGGCCGCCTCAGCCTCTCCTGACCCAGCCGGTAGTGGAGCAGCTGACAGTGATGGCCCAGCTGACGGCAATGAGGTTTTCTCCGCACCTGGAGCCAGGACAGGCTCAGGCCCCTGACTCGGCTCAGCTGGTGCTTGTTGCAGGGGAACCTGTGCAGACTGGGGCTCCCCAGGATCAGGCTCCAGACTTGGTTTAGAAGATGTCTGGGGCAGAGGATTCTGTGCAGACTGAGACTCCTCTGGTTCCGAGTCCGAATCCCAGGCCATCACATACCCTCTCTTATCCTAAACTTCCTCACAGGGTTGTTGCTGGGATAAGATGGGAAGGAGGCACAAAGCATGTACGTCGCCTTTAGCTCCTTGGAGAGAAGTTGGTATATAAGTGTAACACTAAATAAGGAAAATATACAGAGGATGAGTCTGGGGCCTGCAACAGCAGGTTGGGAACAGTTAACCCTTGTTAACCCATGAAAGATGCCGTTGTCGATCTCTTCTCATCAGGATTTTTTAAAAACAAGAGCAGCAACAACTTCCAGGTCTAACACACCCTGAACACTTTCTGATTAAAGCTTTTAAAAATAATACACAAGCAGCATTTTGTTGGTTGCTACTAGGTTTCTGGGTTTTTTTAACGGTAAGCTAAGCTTTAGGAAATAATATTGGTTTTGCCATTGGCGTCACAAAGCTGCAAAGTTGTGTTTGTTTACTCATGTGTATGTCTGAGCCGGGCTTTCTGATTTAATGCTGCAAATTAGCAGGCCTGAAGTTTGAAGCGTCCCTTTATTCACAAAGCAGGATTGATGTTGAAAGGAACAGCCCCAGCTTTTATGCCCACCCTGGTGCCACAGAAGTGACTCACAGGAAGCAGTCCAGCAGGATGCTTAACTGCCATCAGCTGGTAATATCTCTCGGTCAGCCGCGCTGAATCCCAGGCTGAATCCGAACAAACAGCCCACAGGGTAAGGCACCTTAATTAATTTTCCACAATTAAAACGTTTAAAGACCTTTCCGATGCCACTTCTGTTTCTCTAACTCACAGCCAACGTGCATTGGGGCAGAAGGGTGGGTGATTAATCCTCACTGGGGTTCAATTAATTTGCCGCTTCGAAAACAAATACATGCTGTAAAGAGGGATGCAGAGGGTAGGATCTCTCTCTCTCTCTCTCTCTCTCTCTCTCTCTCTCTCTCTCTCTCTCTCTCTCTCACACACACACACACACACACACACATTTTCTACTGTAAGTCTTTTGGCAAGGGGGACAGCTAACATCTTTTCCATGGTATTGGGTTCATAAAGCACACATAGAGCAAAGTAGTGCTCCAGGCCGGCCCAACCATTAGGCAAAGTGAAACAGCTACCTCAGGGAACAGATTTCACCTCCTAAGCTAGCCTGCTGTCTCTTGGTACAGTGGAGGCGACTCACTGTCCCACTGCCAGCCCAGCTGGATTCTATATGTGAAACGAGAGGGGGCCACCTATCCTTTGCCTCATGCAGCAAAAGTGTGGCATTCAGCAAACTTTTTCTCAGAGTAGCCCCATTGGAATGAAAAACCTTGATGAAGTTAGGTTTATTAATTTAAATGAGCCTACTCTGAGTGATAAGGGACGTGGGTGGTGCTGTGGGTTAAACCACAGAGCCTAGGGCTTGCCAATCAGAAGGTCGGCGGTTCGAATCCCCATGACGGGGTGAGCTTCCGTTGCTCGGTCCCAGCTCCTGCCCACCTAGCAGTTCGAAAGCATGTCAAATTGCAAGTAGAAAGATAGGTACCGCTCCGGCGGGAAGGTAAACGGTGTTTCCGTGCGCTGCTCTGGTTCGCCAGAAGCGGCTTAGTCATGCTGGCCACATGACCCGGAAGCTGTACGCCGGCTCCCTCGACCAATAAAGCGAGATGAGCGCCGCAACCCCAGAGGAGTCCGCGACTGGACCTAATGGTCAGGGGTCCCTTTACCTTTACCTTTACTCTGAGTGATGCTAAGTTGTAGGCTCTGGAAACCGAGCCTTACGAGGAACGGTTGAAGGAACTGGATATGTTTAGTCTGGAAAACGAGGAGACTGAGAGGAGATATGATAGCCATCTTCAAATATCTGAAGGGCTGTCACATGGAAGATGGAATGGACTTGTTTTCTCCTGCTCTTCTAACCAATGGCTTCAAGTTACAAGAAAGGAGATTCTGACTAAACATCAGGAAGAACCTTCTGACAGTAAGAGCTTGTTCAACAGTGGAACAGTCTCCCACAAGAGGTGGCAGACTCTCCTTTCTTGGAGATTTGTAAGCGGAGGTTGGATGTCCATCTGTCATGGATGCTCTAGCTGAGATTCCTGCATTGCAGCGGGTTGGATTAGATAACCCTTGGAGTCCCTTCCAATTCTGTGAATATGACCTAAAATGTCTAGGCCTAGGGACCACCCTGAAGGAGCTCTGTAATGTGACTATCCATTTAAGACATTTTTGGTAACACCCACCAGTATTCCACGCAACCCTCTCCCCTTGTGTGGGGATTGGAGCAACTTTAGCTAAAGGCCTTGCATACAGAGACAGTCCCAGGCTCAGGGCACTTCCAGGCTGTTGCTGTTTTTTCGAGTCGGATTCAATCACGTGCTGGAAAATTCAGGTTGCAAAATTACAGTTGATTGAAAGGTCTCGTGAAACGAACCTGCTTCCCGGAAAGATTGGCCTTTTTGAGATAAGGATAGTGGGGCAGGGGGAATGGCACCGGAAAGTGTGGGATAGCATTGTTTGATGCAATGGTGTCTAATCCCTGCCCCCAAACAAATAAAGGCGCTTGTCGAATAGCCAGTTTTGTCTAACCTTCTTGCAATCAGGATGAATGCTTTGATAAACAGGTCACCTGGAAATGTCCTCCCGCCTCTCAGCCCCTGAAAATATCAAGTAGCATAGCGCTGGGGGACCTGCAGCACTCCATCTTCTCTGACATTGGCCACACTGGTTGGAGTTGAGGGGTTTGGAGATGTCTGAAAGGCCACAGGTTCCCCATCACTGAAGGAGGCCTTCCCTGAGATGTGACCCAGGCTTTTAAAGGAATGATAATCATGCCATTGTAGAAATGGGTTTATTTCCTTTTAGTTTCATGGGTTTGTAATCGTTTACATTTCTATCTTACTCTTTCATTGCAAACCACACCGGTAACTTAGGCAGTTTATAAATCTGCAAATAAAATAAAAATAAAACAAATGGGAAAAGACCTCTGCCTAAAACCCTGGAGAACCACTGCCAGTCAGAGTAGACAATGTTAGGCTAGATGCATGACTAGCCTGACCTAAGGCAACTCCCATTGTTTCTTCCCATTCCTGTATTGCAGGGGGTTGGACTGGATGGCCCTTGGGGTACCTTCCAGCGCTGCAATTCTATGATTCTGTGGCAAAGTTTTGCTACCTGAGCTGTTTAAAACCAACCAACCAACCAACCAACCAACCAACCAACCAACCAACAGTGCTTCTAGACAGCCTGTTTGCCGAACATTCATCCCAACTGCTTTGCAAAGTTGCCTATTTAGTGACCATTCACATCTTGATTTGTTTACAGGGAGGTTAGCCAGTGTTGCATCTAGCACGTTTCATCCCATGCTTTCCAGTGTATTTTCCTCCCCATGGCAAAAAAAGAACAAAACAAAAACCCAGTCTCTTGCAGAAGTTGGGTTTGTTTGTTCAAGACCTCCTAATCAGCTGCCATTGTGCAACCTGAATTTGGAGCGAAGTGATTGAATCCCAGCCAAAAATAGTGATGGCAGAACCGGTATTCCCCACCCCCACCCCAGTACAGTTTAGCTTCTGTGCAACGAGGACAGAGAAATGTTTTTTCTCCTTCTCTCATACCACTAGAATTCAATCCAATGAAGCTGAATGGTGGGAGATTTTGGCAGAGCATAGTCGAACGATGGAATTCGCTCCCACGAGAGGCAGTAATGACCACCAACTTCGGGCGGCTTTAAAAAAGGACTAGACAAATTTGAGGAGAGGGCTATCAATGGCTTCTAGCCATGATGGCTATGTTCTGCCTCCACAGTTGGAGCCAGCAATGCTTCCGAATAGCTGGAAACCACAGGAGGGAAGAGTGTTCTTGTGCTCATTTTCTGTTCCTTGATTTCCTACAAGTGCCTGGTTGGCTGCCATGAGAGCAGGATGCTGGACAAGATGGGCTGTTGGCATGATCCAGCAAGCTATTCCTATGTTATTAACAAGCGGCAATCTTTAAGACCCCAGAAGGCCAGGCGACAGATTGTGTTGGACTCAAGACCTCAAGAGATATGTCAGCTTTTAGTGTGGGCGTTGCAAAGAAGCTAAACTGCACTTAGGGAATAATATTGGTTCTGTTCTTCATTAGCAGGAATTTAAAACTCTGAGTCAGCAAACCCTGTTAGTAAGCAATGCCCTGACCTAATATAAGGCTGCTTCCTATATTTCTGGATAAACTATCCAACCACTTTAAAACCTGACACTGCAAACAATAAGAGGGGAGGGGAATGTAAAGCAACCGAGGAAAACAGTTCTCTCTGTCCTATTAAATCATCAACCTTTGGCTTGAGGACTGTGCTTAATGCAGCAAAAACTCCCCGTTGAAAGCCCTGGCCTCAAATTCTACACAGAAAGGGCAAGAGAAATTTTCCATCCTGTTGATGTGGCAGACAGTCTAAAGAACATTATATATGATCTCAGAACCGCCCAGTAGTGTCACAATTCTGGCTTTTGTTCATTATCAGCTTGGTTTCTAAGCCTTGCAATTTATAATGCTCTCCAAATGCTCTCTTCAATCCCATAGAATCATAGAGTTGGAAGGGATCCTGAGAGTCATCTAGTCCAACCCCCTGCAATGCATGAATTTCAATGAACTGTGAAAGGGATTAGCCTGCCAAAACTTGACAGGTGAAATTGCTGCTTCCCTAGAGCTTCTTCACACATTATACAGAAACACAGGTTCAAGCTGTCTCTATACACGTACAAGTCTCTGTGTGAGCGACTGTACACTTGTTGATTTGTACAGCTCACCTGCCGTATGCTCAGGTACCCAAACTGTACACTTATTGAGTAAAAAGGTAAAGGGACCCCTGACCATTAGGTCCAGTCATGACCGACTCTGGGGTTGCGGTGCTAATCTCGCATTATTGGCCAAGAGAGCCGGCATACAGCTTCTAGGTCATGTGGCCAGCATGACTAAGTCGCTTCTGGCGAACCAGAGCAGCGCACGGAAATGCCGTTTACCTTCCTGCTGCAGCGGTACCTATTGATCTACTTGCACTTTGACGTGCTTTCGAACTGCTAGGTTGGCAGGAGCTGGGACCAAGCAACGGAGATCACCCCGTCGCAGGGATTCGAACCGCCGACCTTCTGATCGGCAAGCCCTAGGCTCTGTGGTTTAACCCACAGCGCCACCCGCGTACTTATTGAGTAGTGCACCTGAATCATTATGAATGCACATCTCATTGATTTGTGTCCATATTGTATACCTGTTAGGGGTAGTACCTCTGGATGGGGACATGCTGTGCCCCTTCTGAGCTAGTCTGTCCACCTTTGGTCCTGCTCCACGCTCAGCTCTCACCTGTGGCTCCTAGAATTGACAGCATGCAGCATCAGCCACACCCAGGAAACAGCTTTGGCTGGCCAGCTAAACCAGGTGAGGGCAGCTGATGGGTCTCAAACCCTCGGTGAGTTAGGGATTTCCCCTGCAGGCGAATACAGGCTCTGGCGGGTTGAGTGGATGAGAGCAATAGTGGGTCCAACGGTCAACAAGGTGGTTTCTGCACGTACTGTAGAGGGAAGTGAGGGACAGATGGGGCTCATCAACCTGGGAACATAGCTCATCTAAGACTGTGATCCTAACCCTCCACTGCCTTGCAAGATATATTCAGGAAAAGAAAAGGCTAAGGAATAAACCCTACACAAATCCAGAGTGGAGTCTCTAAGGCAGTTGGATGGCACCTTGTACGCCTCCTTCCGGCAACTCCTGCAGCTAAACTGGCGCCAAACACATTGCAAGGCCAAGAGTGGGGTCTTGTAATCTGGGCAGTCCAGGACCTCCATACACACTGCCCAGGCTTGCCCCCTGGGGAGGTCACTTTGGCGCTGCTAACACAGTGGTTTGACTTCACCCCCGGAGGAGCACTCCATTGTCTCCTGAGTCAGCCAGTTACCAACAACAACACCCCTCAGACCAGTGCTATCTGACCACACTATCAGAGGACTCTTATAGACAGAGAAAACAAGAAGATGGACATCATATACTCTAGGACCTTTGTTTAACTCAGAGATAATCAGCTTAACTGTTCAACATGAACAAACAGAAGAATTATCAGACCAACTTGCACGACACTTGTTTTTATCTTTGTCTCCCCCCACCCCTGAAAAGTCCTTACTTCCCCTTGTCCCGAATAGATTGCCATAAGTTTATTTTTTCCTCCCACTATCTGTTGCAAGTAAATTTATTTACCCTCCCTCCCTTACTTTTTGGCTGAATGTTTAGGTTCAGAATGGACATGATGTAGGACATCTGTGATTAAATTTCCTCCTTCAAAGCTAAACCTGTGATTCAATTCCACCCTTCTCAGCTAAACTTTAAACTTCAAAGCAGCCATGGTGGGGGTGGGTGATCTTAGGCTAGATCCAGAGGGTCATGATGGACACGTTGCGGGAAATCCATGATTCAATTTCCCCCCTTTAAAGGAAACTTTAAACCGTTGCGAAGGTGGGTGATTGGATCAAGACTGGGGAGTGGAGAGGGGTTAAGCCTCACTTTCTTTGCCATTTCCCTGGTCAAAATCACTCCTCTCCTAAAGCTCCTAATCAGCCCTACCTTTGAGCTCCTCACAGCTTGATGGGAAGGACAGTTTCAATCAAGGTAATGGCATGGGGAGGGGAAGGATTTAACCCCACCACCACTTTTGGCCCAATCCAGCTCAGTCTCCCACAGTAGCAGCTGCTTTTATTATTATTACTTATTTTTAAAGTTGGAAGATCTGATCATAGCTCTCCAGTGTCACATCCGTACCAACTCTAAGTTGTCAAATCGTTTACATTAACTTGCTGGTGTTTTAGAAGGCAACAACAACAACAACAACGCATAAAAGCACCGTGTCTTTTAAAACTGGGGTCAACAGATGTAAACCGCAATGAAACTTTGTTTAAAAATGAATTGGAATTGTTTTCTCCATGTCTGCAGCATGCCAGTTTGCAGCAATCATTACAATCATGCAGCTCCCACACATTTATAGATCAACCCTTAGGGTGTAGATGAACTTTGCTGAGAATAGTAATTGATGATGATGATGATGATGATGAACTGAAACAACCAACCCATCGTGTCAAATCGTGGCCTCCTGCAGGCCTTCGTTCAGTACCTAATGGTCAGGGGTCCTTTTACCTTTACCTTTTACCCTGGCCAAACGTACGGCAAAAAGACTGAAGTGTTTTGGAGGCTACGGTACTCTGTTTAATAAATCTGCACGTGTCTCAATATTAAGAATAGCCAAAATGGTGCCCTCAGGATGTTGTGGACTACAGCTTCCATCACCCATGACCATTAGCCAAGCTGCCCAGGACTGATGGGAGTTGTAGTCCATAACACTGGAGGGCACCATGTTAGCTACCCCTGGGCAGATGTATATGTGTACAGTAACAAAAATCAACTGAGAATTAACAAATTTTCTAAATACTTCCGTTGTTTTCTGCTAACCTAATATAATTAAGAGCCTAAATATTGAGACTCTGTGAAAATATTCCTAGGCAGTCTGTAATATCCTTCCCCGGACATTGTTGTTCAGTCGTTCAGTCGTGTCTGACTCTTCGTGACCCCATGGACCAGAGCACGCCAGGCACGCCTATCCTTCACTGCCTCTCGCAGTTTGGTCAGACTCATGTTAGTAGCTTCGAGAACACTGTCCAACCATCTCATCCTCTGCCGT
This sequence comes from Darevskia armeniaca, assembly GCA_034641395.1. Taxonomy (NCBI): domain Eukaryota; kingdom Metazoa; phylum Chordata; class Lepidosauria; order Squamata; family Lacertidae; genus Darevskia; species Darevskia armeniaca. The sequence continues at coordinate 733,700 of JAWWNF010000253.1, forward strand.
CCCCTTCTCCTTGTGCCCTCAATCTTTCCCAACATCAGGGACTTTTCTAGGGAGTCTTCTCTTCTCATGAGGTGGCCAAAGTACTGGAGCCTCAAAGTACTGGAGCCTCCCCGGACATTACTGGGATATCAAAGGCGGAATTGACGAATTTCCGAAAGGTGGCACTTTGTCCTGGCAAGTCAACTGAAAAATTGTGGGTTGTTTTGGCATTTTTGTATTTTAAAAAAACCTCAACAACTTCCGGGTCTTCAATTTTGTGGTGTCCTGGTTTTTACTTTTTGAAATAGTTTTATACAAGTACTAGCGGGCCCGGCCACGCTTTGCTGTGGCTGATTTTATGCTTATTACCATCAGCAGCAGCCGCAGCCAGAATAAACCCCCACCTACCCCCGCCGGCGTCGTGTGCACTCTGCACGTGCTCAGGTGCCCTCTCGCAGCCTGTGGCAGAAAAAGCCGAGGATGGAGGCCTCTGACGCCGTCTGAGGGAAAAGCACTATGGAAACACACAGATAAAAAACACACCTCGGGAGATCACTGAGGGACGATCACGGTGGCCATTTCCTGGCGTGTCTTGCCTGTGGCCTTTTCAAGGGGAAAAGTGCTAGTAACCCTCAACAGAGAGGATTTGATTCCATTTCCCAGAGTGCCTTGAGCGAGCAGTTGGTTGGGATAATAAGCCCACCGTTTCCCAGCATGCCTTGCGGTTTGGGCGAAAGAGCTTAGTTCACCCATAGGGCGCCTTGACTCCATTTCCCAGCATGCCTTGCTGGTCCAGCCTAGTTAACTGCGAGAGGCAGTGGCCTCCATTTCCCAGCGTGCCTTTGACAAAAGAGATATTTACATTTCCCTGTATCCCAGCCAATTTAATCACATCCTTGTCTTGCACTCAGGTACCAGGAAGCCACTAACACAATCAACCCCTCCTTCCTTGCAGAGAAACAGTTTGTCAGTTTGGGAGTGAAAATAGAGACAGGCCTGCTGTTGGTAGAGGGCGAGGTTTTGCTGTGAGGTCATATTTGTGCACCAATGTCTTGCTTTTTTAGCTGTAGTACCAGCATAGCTGTCGCTAGAGGGCGCTGTTTTGCTGGTGGTGTCATATGTGTGGGACAGAATTTTTTGCGGGTTTTCTTTATTTTAGGTATGACAGGTGTGGTTTTTCTGAATTTTTATTACGCCAGATCCTTCCTTGATGGTCATGCTACGATGTGTCCTAAATTTGATGCGATTCGGTCCAGCGGTTACGGAGCACGGTTGGGTCCGCCGCGCACGCAATGGGAACATTTTTATATATAGAGATTAATAGATTGCCCACTTACCAGTAATATAATGTATTCCAACCATTATTTTGACTTTAGAATTTCTATCATGCTTGCCTCCCAAATCTTTATCAGGATGAAATCATGTGAGCACAATTGTTGTATACCTTACACGGTGGCCCTAATTTATTATTATTTTCCACACAGAGTCTTCATGTTATCCTCTCAACAGAGCCCCCTGAGACAGATTACCGGTACTGTGGACACCAAGGTTATGCAGTGAGTTCCATGGCTTCTCTTATGACTTGCACATTTTGGGGGCTGTGTACACATTATAACTTTAAAGCACATTGAAAGCACATTTCCCCCCTCAAAGAATTCTGGGTACTGTAGTTTGTTAAGGGCGGCTGGGAACTGTAATTCTGTGAGGGGCAAACTACAGTGCGCAGAATTCTCTGAGGGGGGAAATGCGTTTCGAATGTGCCTTAAAGGCACAGTGTGTACGTTAAGGAGTGTGTTGACCTAATATAAAATGACCATTTCTCTCAGAGAAAAGAAAACAAGAGGTCATTGCTCATTTGTAGATGCCAAATAATTATAAATTAGCCTAAAGCGTAACGCGCAGAAAACAAGACAATAAAGTTAAACTGCAAGGCTAGTTCAGTTTATCTTCTTTAAATTAGAGGTGGGAAGGAGGGAAAATAGACATGGCTAAACCTTGGACATTTCTTCTCTTTAATCGGAATTTCATGTCAGAGGTTAGCGACTGAACCGTAGCTCTAGGAGAGAGACCAAAACATGGTGGAATTTCTGTGGAAATTTAAGCTTTGAGGATTTGTGTTGCTTATTTTAACCCCAGGGGCCATTTCTGGAAAACTCTTGTCAGTAGCAATGTGTTCTCTGATAGTCTGATAATAACACATGCCAATTAAAGCAGAAAATAATGCTGACAAGTTCTTGATGAACTATAATTGTCTGATTTCCCTGCAGGCTCATTAAAATGGGAAAGACCCCTTTTCCACTCTGGAATCAAGAGGGACAACCTATTTATCTGAATGTTTCGTGGTGAATTTGTGAAAAGGGCCCCTCCAGCCACCCCCAGGCTGTCTAATTCCTAGCTTATTTCATTATTGTTATTATTTTTACAAGCTATTTATTTAACTGTCATTCTGTGAGAACCTTTCAACACCTGAAGGTATTTCTGCATGTTTACAAGTGAAACCTGATATTTTTGCTAGCCTTAAGTAAGTAAATATAATTCTCCGCCTATCTGCTTCTCCCATCCCCAAGCAGATTGCTTGCCAAGGAACCTCCTCCAATGTTAGGCATTTGACAGTGATATTTCATTACATTTATGACTTCCCATGCATCTTAATTATCTGTGCTTTTAGCCGGAGAGGGTAATATGCAAAAACAGAACTTACATTTCCTAACCAGATTGAAAAGGTTTGCAGAAAAATTAGATTCCTTTGAGGTCATGGTTCTATGAAAAGCCTTGTATCAAAACAAAGCAAATCATTCATTTACACACACCCCTCAAGTAGATGCCTCCTCATGAGAAGTTCTTCCCAGCCCTACCTGGGGAGTCCAGGGATTTAACCTGGGACCTGATAAATGCAGGGCAGACGCTCTACCAGTGAGCCACAGCCTTCCCCCCATGGCTGGCGCAGGGAGTCCAGCAGGTCACTGGCTCAACCCTGGAGTCGCCATTTTGCATTGGACTTCGTTTGATGGGCTTCGAAGTCCAGTAAAAGACCAAATAGATCCCACAAGCATGAGGTCTGTCCACCCCATGCCAAAAGGAATGAACAAAGTAATTGCTCGATTGATCAGGTAACAGTCCATCTTATTCTGAATCCCTTTTCCATATCTGTCAACATTTTTCCGATGAAAATAGGGATATCCTAAGGCAGTGATGGCTAACCTTGACACTCCAGATGTTTTGGAACTACAACTCCCATCATCCCTAGCTAACAGGACCAGTGGTCAGGGATGATGGGAGTTGTAGTCCCAAAACATCTGGAGTGTCAAGGTTAGCCATCAATGTCCTAAGGGAAAGCACAATGTTCTGAGATCATATCAGAAATTGGGACGGCTTCTGTAAATCCGGAACTGTAAATAGGGACACTTGGAGGGTCCAACATGAGGTAGCCTCTGAATGCTCACATGTGGATTGTAACCATTTGTCTCCAATGGCCCCTAAAATATGGAGCCATTTTATTAGCGTTATCAGTATTATTTAGTGTGGTGATCTGCGCTTTTGAGGAAGTATACAATATCAGCTTTGGAAAGAGAACCAGGGGAACAAAGAAGGAATGCTCTCGTGGGTTTGAAAAACTGAACGCGTACCTCCAGACTTTCTTTCTTTCTTTCCTTCCTTCCTTCCTTCCTTCCTTCCTTCCTTCCTTCCTTCCTTTCTTTCTTTCTTTCTTTCTTTCTTTCTGTGTCTTCTTTATTGAACAAATTCATATTTTACAATAATAAACATCATTATAATATAATACTTTCATGTCTCTTATTGTACATCTCATTTGTTCACTAATACAGAGTATCTAATATCTCTAGGGTATCTCATGCCAATAAAGAAAACAGCAGGGGGGGGGAGGAAAGGAAGAAAGAAAGAAAAGAAAGGGGGGAAGGAGAAAAGAAGAAACGAAAAATAAAAGAAGAAGAAAGAAAAGAATAAGACTTTCAGTATTTTACCAGAGAAATTCAAGTGCATACCGGGAAATTGAGGTTTGTGCAATTATCGTGGATTAAAGCTGTCTGCTGCTGTAGCGCAACAATTTTTTTTTTTTTTTTTTTTTTAGAAAAAGAAACCTCCATTTTGTGGTTAGGGAAGTGATAGGCAAATGCATTGAACAGTGTGGAATAAGCAAATGATTAACGGGAAGATGCTACAAGCAGATTAGGAGGAAGGCTCATTGTGGTGTAACCTCCCTGTAAACAAATCAGAAGGAATGCTCAATAAGGACAGGATATAATCTTACATCCACATAAACTTTGTGGAAGCCAGTCAGGATGAATAATCAATAAGCAGTGTGGGTGTAGAGCTGTGTAGTATAGTGGTTAGAGAAACCAGAAACCACAACCAGAAACCTCACTGCATGGCCCTGGGCCAGTCACAATTTTGTAGGCCACCCCACCTCGCAGGGTTGTTGTGACAACAAAAGAGGGGGGAAATCATGAACACAGACTTGAGCTCCTTGGAGGGAAGGTGGGATACAAATGTAATCATTATAAAAATAATCAATTTGAAGGGGCCCAAAGCACACAGAGGTTATGGCAAGGGTCAGCAACCTTTTCAAGCCGTGGGCCGGTCCACTGTCCCTCAGATCATGTGGTGGGCCGGACTATTTTTTGGGGGGGAGGGGAATTAACAAATTCCTATGCCCCACAAATAACCCACAGATGCATTTTAAATAAAAGCACATATTCTATTCATGTAAAAACATCAGGCAGGCCCCACAAATAACCCAGAGATGCATTTTAAATAAAAGGACACATTCCACTCCTGTAAAAACACGCTGATTCCCGGACTGTCCGCGGGCCGGATTGAGAAGGCGATTGGGCCGCATCCGGCCCATGGGCCTTAGGTTGCCTACCCCTGGTTTATGGTTAGCAAAGCTGTTGCTGCTTGACAAGGCTTCACACGTCACAGTGAGCAAACAAAAAGGGGGAAATTGCCATGAGCTTCTCCATAGTTTCCATGTGGTATGGTGCCCTGAATTCTTGATCTGGGTGATCAAGCCGTTAGGCCTTAAAATTACAGATCCATCTCACAGCGCCAAGATAAACATTTATCTACCGGACCTGATGCCAAAGAGTCCTTTTGGAACTACCAGGCGGTGCTCTTAAGCAATGAAGAGTTTCTTTATTATCAAGGCCTCTCTCTCCCCCCCCCCACTCCCCCTGTTCCCAACTGAAACAGGGACCTGGGTAAAACTTAGCTAAAGTGGGTCATCTAAATGTCCCCACCTTTACCCCCCCGTTTCTTGTATCTCAAAAAGCGCAAGACATGATTCAGCTGTGTTTCCTTTTGATCTCTAAAACAGCTGGCATACGGAGTCTATGACTAGAGGTTATTTTTGGTGGAGTGAAGTCACCTTAATTGCAAGCACCTTTCTGTAGAATTGGATCAGGCTTACCCACAACGCCCGGCGAAAGCTTTGATATTTCAAGGGTACGCCATGCTTGCTGCTTCGTCTCCCTTCCTCCCCCCCCCCGCCCCCCTCCCTGGATGCAGCTGCATATTATAAGAACCACATTCACTGGACCCTTCTTCTTCACTCAGCTGTTGTCTTCTTCAAAGGGATTTTTCTGTTTTGTTTTAGGAAAGTGTTGCCATTAGCAGACAGCCTTAAAAACCTTTGATCATTGCGAAGGAATTTCCACCCCCCCAGCGTTGATGACTTCATTGTATTATTATCTTTTTCGCGCATTTCCACCAGCCCCCCCCCACCTCCCCACGTTGCACGCATACAGAATTGTTCTTAGGTTCTTAGCTCTCAGTTAAGTATCAGACAAGCTACACAAAAATTGCATTTTGGGGGGACATATTAGACATATATGTGTGCGTATATATCACCGTAAATGCTGATAAATGCTACTTTCTTTCATGTGGTTCAACTTTAAACTCAATCGCCCTACAGGCAAAAGATGAGAGCAGATGAACAAATTCTTGCGACGGACGGGCTGTTGAAGGAAAGTTTGATGTTGAGTCAAGGCAGGAACTAGTTTGTCAATAATAAATCATTAGCAGGTGTCTCAGAGAGGGAAAAGGTTGAATGAGGGTCTTTAATAAGGATGGTGTTTTTTGTTTTTTTTTAGGTTATTACTATCTCTGGCCTCAAGGATTAATGTTTCAGCGTTCACCAACATAGGACAAAAGCGAATGCTTGTTCATGGACAAAAGAGACTGGTAGTCATTGGAGAGAGGTTGGTGACGTGGAGATTGGCTAACAAGACCAGAGGAATAATGGCTATTTTAGGCCATTTAATATTTTAGGCTGTTTAATATTTTCATTTTGGTTGGAGAACTTCACCACAAAATTCAGATAAGTGCGAATTTGTCTGTGTTTCTGTTCCCACGTTGCTTCAGAAAGTTCAGATTTCATAGATTCAGCTTTAAATGCAAAATGAATTGAATCCCCAACCCCCCAAATACCTAAATTGCAGTCTTAGGCACATTTTTGTATGTATTTCCGATGCAGTGGACAACATCGTTTCTCCTTTGGAACTCTTTTAGGTAGTAAAATAGGGGAGGGGAGAATCACTTGTTGTGCTCCGAGACTTCAGTGAAGAAGCAAATGGAATTTAAATGGAACAGGGACATACATTTACAGAAGGCTCAGATGGGCTTTACCGCCCGGACAGCAAACATTTGTTGGAAGGGATAAAGAGGTAGCCTCACATTGTCCTCACGTGGATACTTTTCTCATTATCTTCAAAGCCCTTACGTAAAATTCATTATTTGCTGGTGCAAATGTTGCTGAATCCTTTCTAAAAACACACACACATGGGTCACGATTCTGTCCATCCAATATATGTGGCAAAGGAATAGGAGTGAAGTGCGAACGCTTATATACAAAGCCACTTACTCCTTTGGTTCAGGGGATATCCCTTCACTCATGACGTTTTCTGGGTGACCTTGGGCCAGTCACACACTCCCAGCCTAGTCTACCTCACAGGGGTGTTGTGAGGATAAACTGGGAAAGCACCATGCCTGTTGCCTTTAGCTGCTTATTAAGAAAAATAATTTAATTTAAGTATCGATAAGATCGCTCTCAGGGCAAACCCTCGCATCCTGCTCAGTACAATCACTGAAAAGAAATACGTTGTTAAACTGTTAAACTTTTCTTTATTGATTGCTGGAGTTAAAGGCATAGCAACCCCAGTTGCAACTAAACCACCCTCATCACACCTTATTCCTGTTCTATCTATGGCCCTCTTGAATAAAAACGCATTATGACTGTTATGTATTAAGTTCTCACCCTAGGCCACTAGGGGTGTTGTGTGTATGAAGTTTCCACTCAGGTCCCCGTCAGTTAGTTTAGGCGGGAAACCCTGGGTTGTGTTGTTACAATGTTGTCAGCCAGCTGCCTATATAAGCAGGCCGGCTAAGCTATTCAGTTCAGTTCTGTTCCAGCCTGAGAATAAAGAGAGCTGCTTGAAAACAGGGGCGTAGCAACGGGGGGGCGGGGGGGGCCGCCCCGGGTTCCACCCTAGAGGGGGGTGACACTTAAAAAATTTTTTTTTTAATTTTTTTTTTAATTTTAACTTCATTGAAAAAAAGAGATAATACACACACACACACACAACCCCCCGCACCTCACAAAGAGGGGGGTGACACTTTTTAATTTTTTAATTTTTTTATTTTTTATTTTTTTATCATTTATTATTATTTTTTATTTTAACTTTATTGAAAAAAAGAGATAACACACACACACACACACACACACACACACACACACACACACACACACACACACAACCCCCCGCACCTCACAAAGTGGCACCATCAGAGGGGGGTGACACTTTTTAATTTTTTATTTTTTTTATTTTTTTTATTTTTATCATTTATTATTATTATTATTTATTTTAACTTTATTGAAAAAAAGAGATAATACACACACACACACACACACACACACACACACACACACACACACACACACAACCCCCCGCACCTCACAAAGTGGCACCATCAGAGGGGGGTGACACTTTTTAATTTTTTTAATTTTTTTTTAATTTTTATCATTTATTATTATTATTATTTATTTTAACTTTATTGAAAAAAAGAGATCACACACACACACACACACACACACACACACACACAACCCCCCACATCTCACAAAGTGGCACCATCAGAGGGGGGTGACACTTTTTAATTTTTTTTAATTTTAATTTTAATTTTTTATTTTTTTTATTTTAACTTTATTGAAAAAAGAGATAATAGACACACACACACAAAACCCCCACACCTCACAAAGTGGCACCATCAGAGGGGGGTGGCACTTTTTATTTATTTATTTATTTATTTATTTATTTATTTATTTATTTATTACATTATTATTATTATTATTATTATTATTAACTATTGAAAAAAAGAGATAATAGACACACACACACAAAACCCCCACACCTCGCAAAGTGGCACCATCAGAGGGTGGTGACACTTTTTAATTTTTTTTAAAAAAATTAAAATTAAAGTGGGGGGGGGGTGACAAAAAAATTTCTGCCCCGGGTACCACCTGGGCTTGCTACGCCTCTGCTTGAAAATCACTGTGCCGTCTACTTTGTCCACCCACTATTCAACAATGACGGTTGCACAATTTTGGCAGCTCACAAACGTAAATGCTTGGAGAGTACCCAGACAGTCCCCATGTTTACAGAGATCACACTTCCATGTAAGACAGGGGTGCCCAAACTTTTTTCAAAGAGGGCCAGATTTGATGAAGTGAACTTGCGTGGGGGCCGACCAAAGTTGTTGAGTTTTTTTCAGGATTTTACCCCAGGAAATATACTGCCACAGGGGCCAGATTAAACTGACTGACGGGCTGGATTGGGCCCCCTGGCCGGACTTTGGACATACCTGATGTGAGAGCTGCTCAGCAGCAACCCTGCAACGCACACACCCGCCACACACAAAAGACGCACGCATGCATCCCCGGAGGGTGGGATGCTCACCTGGGGGGGCTGCTTTAGGTGTGTGAACTGTCTCGGCGTGCACAACAGAGGTGTGTTAGCTTGGACAAACAATAGAAACAAGACGCCCCGCCAGTTCAAAACTCCAGAAGCTTTGATCTCTGTGCAGCAACAGCTTGTGATCTTGAAAAGGTCAGAGCCATATATTTAGATTAAACTGTACTTGCAGCATGTGGTTGACAGGTGAAAAAGAAGAAGGGGGAACAGCCTGCTTTTGAAAGGTACACACACCAACTGCACCTCCCCCTGTTTCTTAAGGGTGTGTACACACACGGCCGTAAAAGTTCACTCTCTGCTTTTCACAGACACTTTTTTTTTGTCAGTCTGCATGCTGTTGGCCTATCGTTATTTTGGTTTTTCGAAAGCAACCCTTCGGCAGAGCAGGTACATTTTACAGCGCATTATGACGTGTCTCTTGCCTTGTGTGGAAGCAGAGAGCACCTTCCAAGGGAACCTCGTATTGGTGAGGGATTTCCAAGTCTGTTGGGCTATACTTGTGCAGTCATTCCCCCCCCCCCACCTCTGTGCAGACTAATTTGCAAGACGCTGCAGCCATTGGGTGTGCTGGAGTCCCTCGGAGATGATCAAGTCGGTCTTTTAAAGTAATTTCCCCTATGCATATTAGTGTAATGATAATTTACATCCTTGGAGAACTGTATAGGGCATAAGAAAGCTGTTTTCTGCTCAAGGGTAATCTCTCTCTGTGGGGGGGGGGCACCACTCCTTCTCTTTCTCTCCCCCCCCCCGCACCAGACTGCCTGGAGACAGATCACTTTTGCCACAGGTCTGATCTGGTAATTTCCCATCACTCCATCCATTACAGCTTTCCACCCCAATTCCATTTTCCACTCCTCGCCAGAAGTCTGAATCGATCGCTTTCAGAGAGGTTCCCCACATCTTCCCATTGCTTCCTCTGTATTGGCTTGTTGCAGAATTTTCCCACTCTTGTCATCTTTCTCTCCCACCTGGACTTTCCCCACTTGCATGAAATAAGGCCAAGAGCGGCATGAAATCAGGTGCAGGTTCGCCAACCCTCGTGGTGTGGGTGTTGGGAAACAGAGTAAGATCAAGACAGAGGAACTCACCTATTTATAGGCGCTGAGACTGCTTATGAGACCCATATCCCTCTCAGAGAGCTGCAGTGTACAGGGCAATTTAACAACCGACCCCTTTCTTGCTAGGGAACTCTGGCAATCATAGATCATTGGGGAGGCTATTCCGGTGCATTTGCATGGCACTGTAAACAAAACATTCCCTTCTCATTTTGCCCTCTCCTCAGCTTCCTTTTTTCCTGAGCTCAGAAAATCTGACCTTTAAAAACTCAGCGGAACGAGAACACACAGGTGTAGATCATAGTAATAATAATCAATAATAATTTATTATTTGTACCCCGCCCATCTGGCTGGGTCTCCCCAGCCACTCTAGGCAGCTTCCAACAAATATCAAAATACATTAAAATATCACAGAATAAAAACTTCCCTAAACAGAATCCCTAACAAATAGAATCTGATTTGATCCCGGAATGTCCTATTTTCCTTAGCACATCCCTATTTTAATCGGAGAAATGTTGGAGGGTATGGAATAGGACATCTCCAGGGCTTTAGCTGGAACTCACTGGAACTCAGTTACAGCACCTCTCTGGTGGGGCACCATTGCCATTTGAAGAGAACAAGGGAGAGGTGTTCATGGTGAGTTCTGGCACCTCTTTTTCTAGAAAAATAGCGCTGGATGTCCCTATTTTCATCGGAGAAACATTGGAGGGTAAGATCACAGGCCAACTGAGAAGGGAGGTAGGAAGCAACAGGAGCCTGGGAACTGGTGATGGCAAACAATGGGTCCATGTCCCAGGTGCCGGCTCCAGGGGGCTGAGACTGTTTGGGCCCCTTCAATCTTTTTTATTGAGTAAGTTCTAAAAAAACAAAAGCATGTGGATGTCGAGCTGTAGCAAAATGCATTTCATGTAGTTTAGCCTCCAAACACTCATAACCAGGGCACATCGCAAGGCCCCGTGAAAGTGCCTCGCTTTTTCGCTAATATATTATTAAATCTATCGTAAGTGGCTCCATTTTCTCTCTTGCCTGAGCCACCACATTGTTGACCCTCTGGAGCATAAAGATGGGTTTTGGAGCAACTCATCTTGCACCCTGAGCTGGAAAAGGTGGAGCAGATGCACTCAGATGCCACCCCTTTGAGTCCATCACTCCAGATAGCTTGAGCAAGGGCTTCAGCAAGAGGTCAAGTGGAGTGCAACATTACTGTGTTGATTTTCCCCTGCAAGCCGAGACAGCACCAGGTCACTAACATGCTCCAGAGAGCCCAATGTTGACCTTTGCCCTGGCATCTTGGTGTCGAGTTGCTGCGATGTGCCTTAACTCAATTCAGTGGCATTCGCTACACAGGCTGGGTGGTGAAATGCGGTTGCTTTAACCCTTGTCGCACCCGACAGCAGAAAGAGATCTGATCCTGGCTCATCAATAAGACACCGAGCATGGCAGCTTGCACTTATGGGGTGGGGTGAACAGGTCTCCTGAGATGCAGTTCGGGAGATGGGGTGTGCCTCAAGGTGGCTGGCTGGGAGGTCGGGACTAGAATACCCTCCAAGATTCCTCAGCTAAAAATAGGGACATTTAGGGTATTGGATTGCAACAGCAGAAAGGCTGTGACGGACACTTTAAGTTGCTGTTTCCGTATGGACTGGGATGACATCTCCCAGCATCCCTGCTGCCAAAATGAAGCTATTAACATCTGGAAGAGACCTCCCCACGCTGCAGAAATAGACATTAATATAATAATTTTTCTGCAGAGGATGCTGGGATACCGTATGTATCCCCATGCCATTGCCTCTGACACTTCCCAGAGGCTGCTCAGCAATTGCTGTGCTAGCTGCCCAGCAGATGCATTGTTGCTGCTTAGCTGGAGGGAGAAGGGTGGTGCAAACACACAGACAGGGGAGATGTATTGGCTGCACTAGCGCGTTTGCACCGCCTCGCCTCGCTTCCTCATCTCCCTTCCAGTAAGCAACAGTGGCTCACTGTTTCAGCAGCATCGCACCCCCTCTAGTGAACCTGGCACCGTCCAGATCCAGATCAGCCCCCAACCAGCTGACAGGGCAGATAGGAGCCGCAGTGCAGACCATCTGCTGCAGTTAAGTTCTCGAGCTCCTGAGCGCCTCATCTCATCACAGGCTGTTTGGCAATCAGATGCTCAGTCATGTGAGAGATGGAGTATCCTGCCTTTCAAGGCACTTAAGCCCAGCGCTTGGCTTCAAGGGCAGGAGCAGCGGCCGCAGGGGTTCACATTGCATGGCCGGCAACGAGAGAGGCAGAGGGTTAATCCTGCAGCTGGAGCAGGGAGCAGGAAAAGGGGGACCAGAGGAGAAACCAGTGACCCTGGTAATGGCAAAGCGTCAGCTGAGGTCCTCTGATGAGACCGGAGAGGACAGAAAATTTAGGAACAATATAAATAAGGCCCCTGGGAGATATAAACAGCTGCCTGCTTTTCTGCACTGCAGATTTCCCGTCCTTGTTTCCAAACGCCCATCTCTTTAACTCAAAAGTGTCCTCGTCAAGCTTTTCTTCCTCCACATGCCCCAGATAAATGGAAGCAATAGTGTTTTGCTTTGTTTTCCTATTTAATAAGGGCATCCTAACAAATAAAGTGAATTAAGTCTTCTTTCACCCCAGGAGATAGTGGCCAAACCAGATTTGGGGTTTTTCCAGTGGTCCCAGGTTCAGTTAAAGGGCTGCTAGACAAAGAAGAGATCTTCAAATCTCAGATGCAGTGATTTCAGCAAGCCAGGAGGAGTGTGTGGCCATTCCCTAAGTTAACTTAGAGCACAATCCTGAGGATCTGGCAGCAGAGGGGCCTGTCAATTAGTCAGATTAATTTGCCAAAAGCCATTCATCATCACACATGCAAAACATACAATTAAGTTGAGGCACATTTTAGGAGAAGTAGTCCCAGCACAATGGACACCATGTTTATTTCTATTTTATTTTTTTTAACAAAAACTATACACCACTTGATTGTAATAAAATATCAAAGCAGTTTACAAAAAAACACAACAAAACCCCACACCGTTAAAATAATCAACGGAAGACAGTTAAAAACAGGTATTTTCAAATATTTTTAAAAAACCCTGTTAAAATCAGCAATGAACTAAAAACAGACTGAAACCCATGTAACTTCTAAATGATTGGCTCAGCTTGCCTAAACAAAAAAAGTTTTAAGCAGGTACTGGAAAGAGAACAGCAAAGGCACCGGCCTAGTGTCAAAGGGCAGGGAGTTCCACAGTGTAGCTGCTGCCAAAATATTGATTTCGTACAACTGTGGAACGATTATTATATGCAAACTGGTCCCAAGCTGTTAAGGCGTTTGCATACAAACAGTCAGCCAAAGATGATTCAGTTCCAGTAACATTAGATCAGGCCTTCGCAACTTGAGATCCACTGTCAAGCATGAGACTTTTCATCTCAAAGTTGTGGGTTTGAGCCCCACGTTGGGTGAAAGATTTCTGCATTGCAGGGGGCTGGACTCGAATGATCCTTGTGGTCCCTTCCACCTCTGTATGTCATGCCCTGGAGGTGCTTATAGCCCTTCCAGGTCAGTGGGAGCCAATGGGAAGCTTGGGTCGGCAATGTCAATTTGAAGCCTAAGAATCCTTTAGCTTTCAGGAGATGGTCCAACCCTGGAAGAAGAAGAAGAAGAAGAAGAAGAAGAAGAAGAAGAAGAAGAAGAAGAAGAAGAAGAAGAAGAAGAGTTTGGATTGGATATCCAGCTTTATCACTACCCGAAGGAGTCTCAAAGCGACTAACATTCTCCTTTCCCTTCACCCCCCACAACAAACACTCTGTGAGGTGAGTGGGGCTGAGAGACTTCAGAGAAGTGTGACTAGCCCAAGGTCACCCAGCAGCTGCATGTGGAGGAGCGGAGACGTGAACCCGGTTCACCAGATTACGAGTCTATCGCTCTTAACCACTACACCACACTGGCCACACAAGACAGCAACCTACAAGACTGATACCTTTCTGCTTCTAATGCTGGCAGCTCCTGACGTCCTCCAGGCTATAAATGCAGCCTGAAACCCATGTGACGTGGCAGCTCAGCTCGGTTGTCTTTGCTTGTTGGCTTCTCCCTATGGAGATGATACACCGTTAGTGGGCAGTGCCTGGTATGCTGGGTCACAATTTTTTGCAGGACCAAAGACCAGCATAAAAACCAAACAAAACAACTTCCAGTGTAGTGTGTTGGGCCAGAACCTGGGAGACCACTGCTTGACATTGGGCCTGTCACAGTCTCTCAGCCTAAACCTACTTTGCAGGGTTGTTGTGAGGATAAAACAAAGAAGGGGTGTGCCACCTTGAGCTCCTTGGAGGCCAGGGTTCAAATCCTTGCTCCACCACGAAGCTTCCTGGGTGACCTTGGGCCAATCACTGCTTCTCAGCCTAGCCTACCTCACAGGGTTGTTGTGGGGAAACGGGGAAACCAAAAGCTCCATGGAGAAAGGATATAAGTGCAATGCAATGCAATAAAAGATGGGCATTAAATGGAATAAATGAAACAAACAAATAAGAATACTTATATGCTGCTCTTAATCATTACTTCCCTGCCACTGAGTAATACTCACATTTAAGTGTCCCAACTGGAGCAGTCTTGCTGTGAGCTTGATCACAATGGCCAAGGATGCAGAGAGCATGGCAAGACTGGAGCAAATGTCTAGTATCTGCAGCGCCAGGTGATACCACTCGTAGCCTGCGGGGTCCTTGCACACGGAAGCAAACTTGCCGTAAGGAAAGGGCAAAAGGACAGCATAACCGAGGTAGTTCGCACCCGAAACTCCGGCGAAAGAGTAGTAGCAATAAGGTCCAAGAAGGAGGGATGCAAAGGCAATGGCACCTTGAACCGGAGAGCTGATGATGTTCAAGATGCCAAAGGTGAAAGCGGCTTCCCACTGGAATGGAAACAGAAGTATCTTGTCATATCTTGCTAATGTAAGAGATATATTACATGCTTTAGACTGAGGAATAGGGACGCGGGTGGCGCTGTGGTATAAACCGATCAGAAGGTCAGCGGTTCGAATCCCCACAATGGGGTGAGCTCCCATTGCTCGGTCCCTGCTCCTGCCAACCTAGCAGTTCAAAAGCACATCAAAGTGCAAGTAGATAAATAGGTACCGCTCTGGCGGGAAGGTAAACGGTGTTTCCGTGCGCTGCTCTGGTTCGCCAGAAGCGGCTTAGTCATGCTGGCCACATGACCCGGAAGCTGTCTGTGGTCAAACGCCGGCTCCCTTGGCCTATAGAGCAAGATGAGCGCCGTAACCCCAGAGTCGTCCACGACTGGACCTAATGGTCAGGGATACCTTTACCTTTTAGACTGAGGAATGGTGTGAATCTGCCCTAACCTTTCCCCCCCTACAAACCCAGACTCCTTCACAGCAGTCTTACTGCGATCCTAGAACAGAATAATGCTCAGTTAAGCAAGCCATTGACCCATCTCTCTTAGACTGTGTACAGACTATACTTTTAAAGCATGTTTGAATCACAATGCCGCCCTCAAAGAATTCCGGGCACTGCGGTTTACCCCCTCACAATTCCCAGAAATCCTTAGTAAACTCTAGAGCCTAGAATTCTTTGAAGAAAGAAAATGTGCTTGGTATGCGCTTTCAAAGTTATGGTGCGTACACAGCCTTCTGTACCAGTATTGACTCCTCTAACTTAACCAGGGTCTCAGAAGAAGTCTGCCCCAGCTCTGCTTCCAGAAGGCAGCTTATTATTATTATTTTTAAAAAGGATACTAAGAAGCCTCTATGACAGCAATACTAATTAAATCCAATCAATAAACATTAACAATAAATGGCAGGGGAGGGTAGCAGTGCAAAAAAAAAACCCCAACAACAACATATGCATTGTTTATGGGGCATTTGTTGGGGGTAAAGTATAATCTCTTTCTTCAAAACAACCACTACCTTTTGTTACGGCAGAAAAAGAGATGTACCCAAACCTGTAAAAACCCCATAAGGATCATTTTGTGAGGATGGGGTTATTATTTATGCACTTTCCATATATCAAGGAAACTGAAAAATAATTAAAAGAAGAAGAAGGTTCCACTAGTTTGATGGATTTTATTGGTTCTAACAACATTCCCTTCTTTCAAGTCAGGAAATATCTCTGGATCCTGCTCAGTCTTGTAAATCTGGTAGAATGTTTTAAAGTGTGCCTGCTTTAAACCCTGTATTCTTTATCTGATCTGTAGCTTAAGGCTACAGCTGTGTGCCTTTTCTTCCTCTCGAGAGCCTATGCCTGGATTAACTCTGCCTGCCTGCTGCCTAGAATGTGGCACTGTATAGAATAACCACATAAATTTACCAGGTATCTCTGGGTCCATTGTTTTTCAGCCAGAGCAACGAGTGCACCTGCAATAACAGCCTGTAGACAGAGGGGAAAACATATGGTTACACATAATAAACTTAGTAATGTTAATAGGCCTTTGTTCTCTCCAAAGGACTTTGCAAAACAGACTCCTTTAAAAAAAATCACAAATCCACTATGTGTAACATGCAAAGACAGAAGCTGATGAAAAATAATTCATTCTATTTTTAAGAAAGCCCTTCTATAGGTTACTACTATAGGACAGATAGATCCTGTTTAAGGGAGTAATCCTATGCACAAAAAGCTGGCATAAAGGATAGCTCAGTTGGCAAAGCATGAGACTCTTAATCTCAGGGTCGTGGGTTTGAGCCCCATGTTGGGCAAAAGTTTCCTGCATTCCCAGATTTTGCGATGCAGTTCTCCAGCCAAATAATGTTTACAGAAATGCATATATTAGTGGATAAAGGTAAAGGTAAAAGGAACCCCTGACCATTAGGTCCAGTCGCGGATGACTCTGGGATTGCGGCGCTCATCTCGCTTTATTGGCCGAGGGAGCCGGCGTTTGTCTACAGACAGCTTTCGGGTCATGTGGCCAGCACGACTAAGCCGCTTCTGGAAAACCAGAGTAGCGCACGGAAATGCCATTTACCATCCCACCGGAGCGGTACCTATTTATCTACTTGCACTTTGACGTGCTTTTGAACTGCTAGATTGACAGGAGAAGGGACCGAGCAATGGGAGCTCACCCCATTGGGGGGATTCGAACCGCCGACCTTCCGATCGGCAAGCCCTAGGCACCCACAGTGCCACCCGCATAACTGTATTAGTGGATAATGTGCATAAAAGTGAACATGCTAGTGAAAACTGCATACGAAAAATGCATGAGATTAGGAGAAATTGCTTGCAAAATGCGTACAATTGTTTAAATTGCGTACAAAAATATGTTTAGGAAAAGAAATTTGCACCAAAATGTTTGAAGAATCTTTGCGAGCATTTTTTCTTAAAGCAAGCAAACCGCGAATTGCTGCAGAAATGCAGAGAACAGACTTTAAGATTGGAAAAATGAGAAACCGAAAGAACGGAAATTGACCGATTCCCCCCCCCCTCACCGCTGCTGCTGCTGCCCAAGCCTTTGGATGAAATTCCCCAACACTTTCAAGCAGTTTCCTCTTTCAAGAAGCCTTTTAAGCTGAGATCTTCCCAGACTGCATCTGTATTGGAATCGTATTAAATATGCTTTAAAAACAATTTAACTGCAGTATTGCTTGTTGCTTGCCCTCTCCCCCTGAGCTCTCTTGGGATGAAGGGCAGGATATAAATTTAATAAATAAAGTATGTAAGGGCAATGCAGACCCCATAACACACAGGGTGGAGCACAACTTCCCCAGCCCTGCCCTCTGAGAACAGAAGTTTGAACAGAGTTCTTAGGCAAAATGGGAGCCTGAAATTGAGGTCTTGGCACCATGTACTTCTGTAGAGAGTTCCCAGGAACGAAAGCAGAAACATCTAGAGAAACTGTGCTGGCTGGGGCTGATGGATGCTGTAGTCCAAAACATCTGGAGGGCACCAGGTTGGGGAAGGCTAATCTGGAGTCGCGGGGAACGGTTGGCAAAATTCTTCAGGCAGAAAGAAAGGGAGAAAGGTTGCACAGGGTCCAAGAGGGGTTCTAGCCAGAACAAATAACACAGCAACGTAAGAACACTGGGACGAGCCAATGTAGGAGGCAAGAGTGGCCAAACCTCTTTTCCCATCTGCTTTTCCAAGCGAGACTCCCTCAATTTACACATGCGGTGGAGGGAACAGAGAGAAACAAAGCCAGGAGGGATTAGTTCATCCTCAGAACTGGGCCAACTCCAGCCGGGGAGTTTCAACTATTAGATGATCAATGTCAACTTTGCTGCAAATGCGCTGCCCAGCAATCTTGTTTTCTCTCCCAAACTTTGCAAAACTGCACTTGTTTACAGATAATGCTGTTGCTTTTTCTCCCCTCGAGCCCTAACATTTTGTTTTCATCTCTAAACACAAAGGGAGAGGAGGGACCCAACACTGCGTCAAAGCCCTTAGCGGTGTACTAGTTGCCCTAAGCGCAATGGCTTGTGCGAAAGAAGCCAGTGTGGTTCTTGTGGCTGGCTGTGCAATGGATTGCCCTGGTCCCTACACTTCCTGTCGCAACAACCGGCTGCACAACCATGGAGCTCTTGCATCTGATGTCATATTGTGCAGCCGTGATTCTTTCCCTTATGCTAGTGCAACAGCCCTTGCACCAGCAGTCAGAGAACATTCAGTCCAGGCCAAAGGCTTCCAAAATAACATAGGAGTATAGACCAGAAGCTGGCGATTGGGTGGGATATTTCAAATCGATATGGAAAATTCAGGGGAGATGTCTGTAGCTATGTGCATTCACCCTCTCTCACATAGGAGCCAACTCATGGGGCGCCGAGCTCCCTTCGCCCCCCAATAAAATATTTGAGGGGGCCAGGCCCCCCAAGGTTCATGGACATAGCCATTCAAATTGTGTGTGTGTGCCTCATCTTGTGATAGAGGCCTATCAATGGCTACTAGCCATGTAGATTACATTCAGCAAGGATTTGTTTCACCCATTCTTGAAATTCCAGAACCTTAAAAGGTTCCAGATTATATGTCAGCAACAAGGCTGATCAGCAGCAACATTACTATCCTTTCCCAGTCATACAGCTATATAAATTTAGATATAATTCTGTTCTGCCTACCAAAGCTCCGCTCCAGATGGGAGAAGCAATGCGAACGCTCCATCCGGCAAACCACGGTTTATATGAAAAAACAGGGAAGAAGGCAATAATTCCAGAGACGATGCTTAGAATCCCAAAGGAAATCAGCATTCTTCCAGTCACCACAAAAAGGCAGCCTGCGTTCATTATGAGCTTCTCGCTCTCTGCCTACTCTCTACTCGCACCAAGGTTTTGCAATAGGAGCTTGGGCACACCAAGTGTCTTGGAGACAGTAGTCAGGATACTTTCTCGTTGTTTGCTTCCTTGAATGAAACACGCCCAAGGCATTGAAAAAGATTCGGACAGCATTCTTAGTACACCCTATAAAGAATGTGATCCATCCCCTGGGCACAATTTTGTGTCTGGGTGGGGATTCGCACAGATAGTGTAGCAGACCCTCCAAGTGTCCCTATTTTCCAGGGACAGTCCTGGATTTACAGAAGCTACCCCAGTTTCTGATTTGATCCTGGAATGTCCAGCTTTTCCTTAAAGGGTAAAGTTACAGGGACCCCTGACCATTAGGTCCAGTTGCGGACGACTGGGATTGTGGCGCTCATCTCGCTTTATTGGCCGAGGGAGCCGGCGTACAGCTTCCGGGTCATGTGGCCAGCATGACTAAGCTGCTTCTGGCGAACCAGAGCAGCGCACAGAAACGCCGTTTACCTTCCCGCCGGAGCAGTACCTAACTTTGACGTGCTTTCGAACTGCTAGGTGGGCAGGAGCAGGGACCGAGCAACAGGAGCTCACCCCATTGCAGGGATTCAAACCGCCGACCTTCTGATCAGCAAGCCCTAGGCTCTGTGGTTTAGACCACAGCGCCACCCGCGTCCCTATTTTCATTGGAGAAATGTTGGAGGGTATGGAGTTATGTGACCCCCGAGCCAAGGAGATAAGTATCTATACAACCTTTAGAAGACATCTGAAGGCAGCCCTGTATAGGGAAGTTTTTTAATGTTTAATTTTTTAAACATTATATGTTGGAAGCCACCCAGAGTGGCTGGGCAAACCAATCAGATGGGGTATTATTATTATTATTATTATTATTATTATTATTAAATAGGACAAGTGCTTCTTTTCCTTAAAAAAATATTTAGGGTTACTCTCATTTTCCTACTCATATTGAAATACTGCCCCTCAATGAGGCCAAACTTAGATTCACAAAATGTTTAGGGGTATGCGTACCCCTGCATCCCCCCAGAAAAAAACACTGAATAGGACATCCCTATTTTCTTTGGAGAAATGTTGGAGGGTACGGTGTTGTCCCCTTCCACTGACCCTCAGCCAGGATGTTTTTGCTGCCAGATAATTCAATGAAAGTGAGGCTTCTCTTTGCCCTTCACAGAGTATTCAATGCCATGCTCCTCTTCCAGGTTATCCATGTGCACAGGGATCTGGAGGCAAGGAAGCTGCTGAATGCATCCATGTGGGGTTAAGTCCAGTACAGGAAAGCTTCTTCACACACAAGGTGCGGAAGACCCTCACAATCACGGCAAGGGCCATGCTCATTGTGGCATGTTTGGCATTAACATATGCATACTTGGGAAATAGAAATAGGGGCGTGTTTAGTAGTACTCCCTATGGGGACCCTCCCCCCCCCATGGGCAGCTCAAGGTGGGTCTAGTGTTGGAAGTACAACAGGAAGGACCATCTAGTCTGTAACTTGGGGGTAATTCTGCTATTGGTCTGGCTGACAGCAGGCTATTGGCATCTGAAGGCAGTTGGGAATTAGCTGTCAGTGAGGAAGACAGTTGAGATTTAACAGCTGGAGGATTTGGGGCGGGGGGAGTGGTTCTGAACTAGTTTTTTTCCTGTGTAGGCCTGACCTAAGAAAGAAAAAACCTTTGGTTTATTCCTCTGCATCTTATATGCTGTTTTTGTTCAGTTTACCTCAGTGAAGTATTATCAGTTTCTTTTCTCCCCGCACTCCATCTACTTTATCCCAGTCACTCTGCTAATACCTAGATGGGTTGTGTTCGAAGTGTTTTTGTAAAATCCGGTTTTGTTTTCAAACTGCAACTGCAACCCCCCCCCCCAAAAAAACCACGTCATTTAGGTGATGATTAAATGATCCTCATGCAGCAGAGCACCATCAGAAATACTATCATTCCAGCTTGGTTCAAACAAGGGTTAACACAAATTCCAAATGAAAATGGAAATCGTAACATTAATAGAATCAGGATGTTTGGACCATGTGTTCTGTCTTGAGTTACAAATAATTTAAGATTACTAGTGAAAAGCAATGAACTTAAGACACAGTCATCCTTAACTTGGCTGATTTATTGTGCAAACCTTTTTGCCCATTTTCCCATGAGGAGTGACCACTTCCTGGTGTACACAGAGTTATTGACACTCCGGCTGAGTCACAGCCATTGTTTCCAATTATGCTCTGCGGAGCTAAGATGAAAAACCAACATCCTATGTGTCCAAATAAGCCAATAATACTGACTGACAGAAAAGCAGGAAAATGAAAGTATGTTCTCAGCTTGAGATAGCACTCGCTTGTCGTTATTAAATATAAAAGCTTGGTTAAGGGAGCCTCAGAGAGAATGTTGCTTTCTCGTGTTTTATGTTTACCGCCGGCTGTCTCTGCTCAGTACACGAAGCATTCTTCTTTGGGCCTTAGAGATGTGAAAGCCAGGGGGGGACGGGACATATTTTTCCATGGCTTCAAAATTTCCAGAAGTGTTGCATCTCTATTTGGGCCAACATCAAAATTAATCTTAGAGCAGCTTTCCCTGGCATGGCACTCGCCAGATGTTTTGGACTACAGTTCCCATCAGCCTCAGCCAGCACGAGAAACGGAGAACAAGGCTTCTCATTGCTGCAAAGTGGAGAATTATGGCAGGCGCCGCATCAGAGATAAGCTGTAGTTCCTGAAATTCTCTCTCAAGAGCCCCGTCCGCCTGCGGTTCTGCTCAGAAGTTCTCAAAGTCTAGGGCTTGGCCTTGGCCTGGATTCAAGTAGGCCGGAGCCTAAAAGGAACTATGGGTCTTGTGTTGGGAAAAAGCTCCACAGCTCCTGCTTTTGAGAAGGAGCAGGCTCATGTCATCCCCTGGGCCAGCCTGCAGAAGGGATGCAGACCCTCCAGGTGTAGCCGGACTACAAATCCCATCATCCTTGCTTTCTGGCCATGCTGCCTGGAGCAGATGGTTTGGAACAGTGATGGGGAACGGAAGGGGTTGCTCTCTGAGGGCTCAGGTTCAGTTCTTGGGTTAAAAGTATCTCTAGGCATAAGGAATCTGTGTTGTTGGACTGTTAACTCCCATGCGTCTGCCCATGATGGGAGCTGTAGTCCTACAAACTTCTGGAAGGCCACAGGTTCTGTGGTAGATCCTAATTTACAGATCTCTTGTTCTGCTTCTGACAACATAAGAGCCCAGCTAGATCAATCCAAAGGCCTAGCAACTCCAGCCATGTAGTAACCTTCAAAAGCCTATGCTCTGTGAATTTGTCTAACGGTGGGAATTATAGTTCCAAAACATTTAGTGGGCCACAGAATGCATGCCCCTGGTCTACTGGGATTTTATGTCCCAATGCTTCACACACCACACATATTTAAAGTGCATACTCCCCCCCCCCCCGAGAATCCTGGGAGCTGTATTTTGGCCCTTACAAGGCTACAATTCCCAGCACCCTAAACAAACTACAGCTCCCAGGATTCTTGGGGGAAAGTCATGTGCTTTGATTGTGTGCTTTAACTGTTCAATGACGCCCACAACATGAAGATTTCTATGCAAATGTTGGGTAGTCTGCTTTCTTCTTACATTATTAGTTGTTTCTTCTCACCGTAACATATCAAAACCCACAAAGATAGCTTCATCCTTGTCAGTCAAATGCAAAAGTCCCGGTCTTAATTAAACGACACTTAGCAAGCCCCCTACCGTTTCAGGCGATGTTCACGCATTCATGCACTCGCAAACGTGCGTTTTGTGCTCTTCAGACTTAATCATAAATTCTCTCTTCAATTAGCACGTTGGTAAAGCGATCCACGCGGAAAATGATAACTTTAGCGACTCTGTTAGAAGCAGATCTTTTACACAAGACTGCACACACGCTCAGATAGGCAGGCCAGAGACCCAAGAGGCCACGACCCCTTTGAAAGATGCAGAAATGTCACATGCAGATTGGAAATGTAATTTCATGCCTTCACTGGGAGCAGCAGGGGAGATAAGCAGAAGAGAAGACCCATTCGCTTAGTATGGCTTTGCACGTCCCATATAGCCTAACCACTAGTCATCCATGCGCTGACAGCCTCCAGGCTGGACGACTGCAATGCGCTCTGTGTGGGGCTGCCCTTGAGGCTGGCCCAGAAGCTGCAGCTACTGCAATATGTGGCAGCTTAACTGCTCACTGGGCCAGGATATCACCACTACATTCTACTGCCTCTGAAACAATTGCACTGGCTGCTAATTAGCTCTTGGGCTAAGTTCAAGGTGATGGTTTTGGTGTAAAGAAAGTGATACAACTGGAGTTCAGGATGCTTGAAAGATCATTTCACCCTTTATGTAGCCAGCTGATCACTGTGTACTGCAGGTGAGACCTTATTGCAGATACAGTGATACCTTGGTTCTCAAATTTAATCCGTTCCGGAAGTCTGTTCCAAAACCAAAGTGTTCCAAAACCAAGGCACACTTTCCCATAGAAAGTAATGCAAAACAGATTAATCCATTCCAGACTTTTAAAAACAAGCCCTAAAATAGCAATTTAACATGGATTGTACTATCTAACGAGACTATTGATCTCCATAAAAGATCATAAAATGAAAGCAAAAATCAATGTATTGTACTTTAAAATAAATAAGACAGTATTGTAGATGATAAAAAAAAAATTAAAAAAAATTTCTTACCTGCACTGATGATAGTCATTGTTTGGATGGGGGGCTTTTATCCATTTCCACAGTCACATAACCAATCAGTAGCTGACTGGGTTCCAGTCCCAAAAGCAAAAACGCAAAATAAATAGCAAAAACAAAAGCGCCAAACTTAATCCATTCCAGAAGTCTGTTTGACTTCCGAAATGTTCGAAAACCAAGGCACAGCTTCTGATTCTTGCAGGCGCCCAGGAAACAAGAGCCGACAGCTTTCGAAAACCGGAACACTTACTTCCAGGTTTTCAGCGTTTGGGAACCAAGGTGTGACGGACCTGCCCCAAGTTAGGAGGTTTATATGAAAGAGTTAAAGTTCACTCCAAGGTTGAATGGCAGTTCACTCAAGGGAGGCGGGACATTCCGCACTTTAAAAGGGAGGGAACAGCCATTGGGAAGTTGAGAAGAGGGCGGGAGTGAGTGGTGACTGGAAGAAGAGGGAGTGGGGACCAGGATAGTGGTGGGTAGGCTAGGTTAGGCTAGGTTAGAAGAAAATACAGGTTGATAACCTGAATATGTTGATGTTTTGAAAAAGGAAACTGAAAGAATAAACTACTGACAAGTTATGTTCTGTTTGAAATAAAAACTTACGTTTAATAAACCCGGATGAAATTGTGGTTTGTGTGGTCCAGCGGTGTATGTGTGCGTATGAAGAGGTAAACTCAGGGAAGAGGCAAAACATCCAGGCAAATAGGGATAGTTTGTGCCTCAGAGTTTGGACTCAGGAGGGGCAAGTGGGGTGAAACCTTAGTAAGGCAACACAGTAGCTAAGGTAGTAGCTGACTGGTGCAGTAAAAGGATCTGTGGAGGCAGAGGCCTAATACTGGAAGCTGAGAGGTATTTTAAAACCACAAGCCCAAAGCATAGCGCGGACCCATAACACGTTGGCCGGACAGGAAAACCCCTGTGACTAGGTGTCCCAGCGAGTTTAAAAGGAAGGGACAGAGCACACAGACGAGCCTCCGGGACTGAGGTGTGCAGTGAAGAGAGTTTCTGTCACAGAACACCCCAGCTGTATACATATATATAATTAATAACAGTCAGAGGGGTTAAAAGAAAAAAAAAATAGTAGAGAGGTGGGGAGGTTCGTCGCATTATTGGTGGCAGCGTCGCGATTCGAATACAAAGCCCACGCGTCAGTATTAATCCAGCGGGGTATCAGAGGTCACTAAAGTGTATACTCAGGAAGGGGAATAAAATAACCTGGATAAACCGGTGCTGATAGGCAACGATATTGAAAAGCACAGAAATAAAATCCTAGTTGTTAACAGAGCCCAAAGCCACACCTCAGAAAATCAGTTAGATACCACTAGTGAGGCCCCATTTGATATGGCAGTTAGTGATGGAATATTGGCAAAGATGGCAGTTGAGAATAAACCCAGAACCCAGTGCCTGAATGGGAAACAAAGTAATGAGCCTTTAGTTTGGGAGAAGGATCCAGGGCAGGAGGCATCTGTGGACAAGCCCTGTGTGATTATTAATAAAGAAGACCTGTCAGGAGTATGTGAAGTTAAGCATATGGAAACGACAGTTAAGCGGAACCAAACTAGGGAGCTGACTGAGAATGATGACAAGTCTCAGAGCAAGTTAATTAAAACAGACTATATGGATCAACTGAATGATTGGCCTGTTTTATTTGGTTATCGTGAGGTGCCAAATGAGAAAACAAGTTTTAGCCCAGTTGGATTATTATTTGAGAGCCAACCTTGTGAGCCGCGTGACGTACAGAAGGATGCGTGGACAGGACATGAGGAGATCGAGAGCCCTGATACAGCAGCCTCGGTGCAAGAGCCTCAGGACGGACTACAACATCCGAAAGAGCAAGCTGCAAGTAAAGATCGGTGTGCCCAGAAGAAATCAAAGACATGGAACGGCAAGCGAGCATGGAACAGAACTTTTAAGCCAGGAGATAGCATCTTGATGAGGAGGAACAGACGACAGAAGAGATCGAAGAGTGCTTGGGACATTTGTTTCCGAATAGTTGAGAAGCTGTTGGCGGTAGATTATCTTGTAGAGGTTGAAATGAAAGGTGGGAGGAGCAAGGTGGGACGTGTCAATCTGCTTAAGCTCTATTTTATTGGTAGTGATGAAATTTTAAAGGTTGAAAGTGAGAGTAAACCAAACATGAAATTGGAGGGATGGGGGAAAATAAACCCAGGAACATCCCTCAGTAAAGTGTCTTTCAACAGGGAAATGACACGGAATCAAGGAAAGTACTTAAAATGTATGTTGGGTGGAGGTATGGTCAAACCTGATACTGGTGGAGTTAACACAGTACAAGCAGGACTGAAACCTTCTACCCAAAAGCAGGTAAAGGGTACAAAGAATCAGATGATATGGTGGAGAATACAGCTACCAGAAATACTACACCTGCGGTATCGAACAAAGAAAGGGGAAGGTTAATGTAATTGTTGACATATTATCCGGATATTTCCTGATAGGACCAGTGTATATATGATCATCTGTGTTTAAAATTGTCAAGATATGTTAAGGTGCAAGAGTGATATGTAATATATGTATTAAATGGTTGTGGTCAGATAAATGTAGGTATAGATTCAGAAACCATTGCCTTGCTGCGGTATTACTCTGCTGTGTTAAGAGCAATACCTGCGCAATTTCTTTGGGGTGGGGAGATATGTGACGGACCTGCCCCAAGTTAGGAGGTTTATATGAAAGAGTTAAAGTTCACTCCAAGGTTGAATGGCAGTTCACTCAAGGGAGGCGGGACATTCCGCACTTTAAAAGGGAGGGAACAGCCATTGGGAAGTTGAGAAGAGGGCGGGAGTGAGTGGTGACTGGAAGAAGAGGGAGTGGGGACCAGGATAGTGGTGGGTAGGCTAGGTTAGGCTAGGTTAGAAGAAAATACAGGTTGATAACCTGAATATGTTGATGTTTTGAAAAAGGAAACTGAAAGAATAAACTACTGACAAGTTATGTTCTGTTTGAAATAAAAACTTACGTTTAATAAACCCGGATGAAATTGTGGTTTGTGTGGTCCAGCGGTGTATGTGTGCGTATGAAGAGGTAAACTCAGGGAAGAGGCAAAACATCCAGGCAAATAGGGATAGTTTGTGCCTCAGAGTTTGGACTCAGGAGGGGCAAGTGGGGTGAAACCTTAGTAAGGCAACACAGTAGCTAAGGTAGTAGCTGACTGGTGCAGTAAAAGGATCTGTGGAGGCAGAGGCCTAATACTGGAAGCTGAGAGGTATTTTAAAACCACAAGCCCAAAGCATAGCGCGGACCCATAACACGTTGGCCGGACAGGAAAACCCCTGTGACTAGGTGTCCCAGCGAGTTTAAAAGGAAGGGACAGAGCACACAGACGAGCCTCCGGGACTGAGGTGTGCAGTGAAGAGAGTTTCTGTCACAGAACACCCCAGCTGTATACATATATATAATTAATAACAGTCAGAGGGGTTAAAAGAAAAAAAAAATAGTAGAGAGGTGGGGAGGTTCGTCGCACAAGGCGTTTGAGAACCAAGGTACCACTGTACCATATTATCAGGAGATCCACTCATCGATAGCTCAGTTGGTTAGAGCGTGGTACTCATAATGCCAAGGCTACAGATTCAATCCCTGTAAGGGGCCGCTGCATATTCCTGCATTGTAGGGGGCTGGACTAGATGAGCCTAAGGGTGTCTTCCAACTATATGATTCTGCGCAATATTCAAGTTTTGTGGCACCTACGTGCAATTCCCTCCTGTGAAACATCTCCAATGTCTTTTCAGCACCACCCACTTCTAACAAGCCCTTTAAGCAGAGATGTTACCCAGTCCTGCACCTGTGTTGGAATTGTTTTAATTGTTTTGCCATTTGTGTGTTTGCCTCTCTGGGCTCCTTTTGGAAGAAGGAGTGGGATACAAATTTTAAATACCTAATATAATTCACTTTTGAGTGACAGCTGATCCACGGTTATTTGGTGTACCTTTGTGGACATTTGACTTGGTAATGTATCTGTTATTGTATCACAACCCGTTATAGAATATGCAGGTATGTCATTTCAATCACTGTGTTTTATTGTAATGGATTTTATTTTATATCATTGCCAGCTGATGAACATTTATTGAAACAGTCTATTATCCTGAAAGGACTGTTCTGTTGCTGTTGCTGTGTTTGGAGCACCTACCATCATTCTTCTGCGTTGCTGTGCTTATAGCATCATCTCGCTCCAGCTCACTCTTGGCAAAATTCTGTATAGAATTTGGAAGGCTTTTAGCCTCAATATTCGATGATTCTTTACAGTCAGATACTAATCTGCTCATTTCTTTTCATAGAATATCTACTTGACTCATATTAGTTCGTGACTCCATGTACATATTGTATGTTTTCTGATTGTGAATTAAGAAACAGTTCGATAGGTAAAGGTAAAGGGACCCCTGACCATTAGGTCCAGTCGTGTCCGACTCTGGGGTTGCGGCGCTCATCTTGCTTTATTGGCCGAGAGCTGGCGTACAGCTTCCAGGTCATGTGGCCAGCATGACAAAGCCGCTTCTGGAGAACCAGAGCAGCACACTGAAACGGCGTTTACCTTCCCACCAGAGCGGTTCCTATTTATCTACTTGCACTTTGATGTGCTTTCGAACTGCTAGGTGGGCAGGAGCTGGGACCGAGCAACGGGAGCTCACCCCATTGCAGGGATTTGAACCGCCAACCTTCTGATCGGCAAGCCCTAGGCTCTGTGGTTTAACCCACAGCGCCACCTGGGTCCCACAACAGTTCGATAGTGTTATATAAATATTGTTAGTGTACTGTTAGCCTACGTGTTGCTTTGTGTTTGTCAGATTCTTTGTAATGGCAGTGAGCATTCAACTGGGCTTCCTTCTGCCGGGATGATTCTCCCCTTCTTTCCCTTTATAGTTTCAGTCATCAGAGAGCTGAGCTCTGTTCCCAGACACTTGGAGACTTTCATACAGGGAGCTGGCAAGGATTTAGCCCTTGCTTTGCTCTGAAACACACCTTGCCTTCAGTG
The DNA here is from genome assembly GCA_034641395.1 of Darevskia armeniaca. Lineage (NCBI taxonomy): Eukaryota > Metazoa > Chordata > Lepidosauria > Squamata > Lacertidae > Darevskia > Darevskia armeniaca. Next base: position 762,613 of record JAWWNF010000253.1, read on the forward strand.
GAGGTTAAACGCAACCAGGCACATCAATAGAGATGAGAGATCACAGATACCTGCTGCACGTGGGTTTTTTAAATGAGAAAAAAATAACTTGTGCTAGTATCTGGTGGCTGCAGCTGTTGCCCCCAGTTGGATCAGTATGGTTACTGAATTGAGTCAGTCTAGGAACCATAGAATCTTAGAGTTGGAAGGGACCCAAGGATCATCTAGTCCAACCCCCTGAAATGCAGGAATCTCAACCATAGCATCTGTGACAGTTGGGCATCCAACCTCTGCTTAAAAACCTGCAAGGAAGGAGAGTCCACAACCTCGCGAGGGAGTTTGTTGTGCTGTTGAATAGCTCTTAACCATCAGAAAATTCTTCTTGACGTTTAGTCAAAATTTCCCATCCCATTCCCCCTCCCGCCCTGCTTTCCGATACCCCTTCTGATACAGCCAGTCTAAGCATGTTCAGACCTGCTGACCACTGCTCTCCCTGGAAGATCCTTTGTGCTTTTGCAAACCTTGGTGCTTCCTGGAGTCTGGAGTCTTGGGTGCGTGGGTGGTGCTGTTTTGGCTACATCAGCTGCAGCACTCTTCCCCTGAAGCCTGGAAATAGAGGGAATGATCCTGTGGCGGCAGTGTGCGACCCTGCCACGCTTGGAAGTGATTCAGCACCACTGTATGTATGAATGGGTCATTGGCGAGACTCGCATAGCTGTCAACTTTTCCCTTTTTTTGTGGGAAATTCCCTTATTCCGAATAGGATTCCTCGCGAGAAAAGGGAAAGGTTGACAGCTACCGGTATACGAGAGACCCAGCCATGTTTGGAAGTCCTCCCTGGCAACCTCTGAATCTGAACCAGAATCAATCCATGGCCCCAAAATAAAAACCGCGGTGTTGTGATCTCACCCTAGCTCAGGGTAGTATCAATTTTAGCTCCAGTTTATCTAGTATCCCTTTCACAGGAGGCTTATAAAATGTGGAAATATTTAAGAAGAACACTAGGTGTCACTGCATCAATGCATTTGAGATGTATATCCTCCTGCTGCAGCCCTCTACATCCAGCAGTATCCTCACGAATTTAAAGTTTTGCTTGGTGCTTAGAATCATAGAATTGTAGAGTTGGACGGGAACGCGGGGGCCATCTAGGCCTCGAACACATGACCCTGAGATTAAGAGTCTTGTGCTCTACCAACTGAGCTATCCCTTCTCTTTACAGTGGTACCTCAGGTTACATACGCATCAGGTTACAGACTCTGCTAACCCAGAAATATCACCTCGGGTTAAGAACTTTGCTTCAGGATGAGAACAGAAATCGTGCTCTGGCTGCGCAGCGGCAGCAGGAGGCCCCATTAGCTAAAGTGGTGCTTCAGGTTAAGAACGTTTTCAGGTTAAGAACGGACCTCCGGAACAAATTAAGTACGTAACCAGAGGTACCACTGTATTGTGATGCCGTAATGCACATTAAGCTGATCGACAAGTTTCACATCTTGGGATTGCTTGCATTACGTCTCCCGCCAGTGCCCAGCAGTGGGGTGCCGTGTTACCAACCTCACTCTGCCATCAGCCAGACCCCCAACCTGCCTGTCCTTTGACTTGGCCTGTCTAGGGGTAACATCTTCCTCCTTAGTCTCAGTTCTGCTCTCCTGGAAATCAGCAGGGAGGAGGGAGAAAACGAAACTTACCTGTTGTTGGCTGTGGCTCCGCCTCTCGCTGGCTGTGGCCCCGCCCACTCTTGACCTCCCTGCCCTTCCAATCCCAATGGCACAACTGGCTCCCAGAATACTGAAAAAGCAGTTATATATCCATGTCCCCCCACCCTACAATTCCCTGACCAGTTTAAGTAATGAAATTAAGCCGAATGTTTTACAGTACATTGCTTTGTTTCAAATATTTACTTAAACTCTGCTTAAAAGAATTTTTGCAAGCTGAGGGGAATGACACCATTAATTTGATGGTTCTTGGAACCGTCCCATGGCGTTGCAAGGCCAGAAAGAGAGTTTGCTTATTTTTGGAGGGGGGGGGGGAGAGGCAACAACAACAACAACAATTTTAAAGAAAAGGTTTGGCTCTGCTGGGCTTTTGACTCCCACACATTTGAGTGGGAGAAAGGACAAATTTCTAGGACACTGAGTTCCCCATGGCAACGGAAAACGGAAGTGACTTTAACCCTATGTAGCGACGGGTGACTCATTCTTGTTCATGTTCTAAGCACAGTAATAGCACTGTATTGGTGAAAGACAGTAGAAAAGCTCTGTTACAAGCTCTGTTGCAAAGCTGGACCAAGACAATCTGGTGCCTGAGGCAGAAAATCCAATTGTCCCTTCTGGTTCAGAAAATATAATAATGAATGAAATAATGGGTAATTTTCTATCTTTTTAAGGTGCCCTAAGATCTGCCACACAAGGGACGCAGGTGGCGCTGTGGTCTAAACCACTGAGCCTAGGGCTTGCCGATCAGAAGGTTGGCAGTTCGAATCCCCGCGACGGGGTAAGCTCCCGTTGCTCGGTCCCTGCTCCTGCCAACCTAGCAGTTCGAAAGCAGGTCAAAATGCAAGTAGATAAATAGGTACTGCTGCAGCGGGAAGGTAAACGGCGTTTCTGTGCGCTGCTCTGGTTCGCCAGAAGCGGCTTAGTCATGCTGGCCACATGACCCGGAAGCTGTACGCTGGCTCCCTTGGCCAGTAAAGTGAGATGAGCGTCGCAACCCCAGAGTTGTCCACGACTGGACCTAATGGTCAGGGGTCCCTTTAAGATCTGCCACTTGAGTTCCCAAAGTCAGCTTCTTGGTCAAGACAGTCCTGGCCTATGGTCCTGGATCGCTTTCAGATTGCTAGTGTTTTGCAGATAGCATTCACGTGCATAGCAGAAATCTAGTGCAAAAAATTCTCATTTTTAAAATTGACATTTTGCTGGTAGGAAAGTGATTTGAAAAATGATCCACTGCAGAGTTTAGGGTGCAAATGATGAACATGAAGATGTATAAACACTGTGCTAGCAAATCAGGATGAGTTCTCAAGTCTGCTATAACCTCACTGCAAGCAAATTTAGAACGAATGTTCCAAAAAGATCAGACATAGTCTATCCTCTTTGATCACATCCACAGCAAACATCATGACTACCCTCCGAAAACCCTGAGAACTGTAGTTTACTCCCCACAGAGCTATAATTCCCAACACCCTTAACAAACTACTGTTCCCAGGAACCTTTGGGAAAAACCATGTGCTTTAAATGTGTGGTGTAGATGTGATTCTACAAGCAAATCAAGGTCATCTGGTGAAGTTTTTGCTTATTTCATGCTAGATACTTTTGAATGAGAAGAGATAACATCTGATCACGATTATAGTTCAGGCACAGTTCAGTGTTTCATTCAGCAGCCGCTAGGGAATGTGATGTTGGTTGCACAAAGTAAAAGGATCTCTCTGTGTGTGTGGTTGACTATTCGACACCCCCCACCCCCCCGCCATTGCCATTTCTCCAGTATTGGGTGAGCAGGGAAACAAACATCCCAGATTGCATCAGTAGTGTGGGTTTGTTCCAGACCACAGGAGAGTATGAATAGACTGTGTTTTATATAACAAAAAATAATGGGAAATTGCTTTCGAATCTATACGTAATGTTGCTTGAGCTGTAACCCTGGAGAAGTCTTGTCCACCGATATATCCTTTTTGGTCTGAAGTTGTTGTCCATATTGATTTTGTACCGGTGAAATTCTTGATATTTGAAGATGCTGATGAATTTTTAAATTACATTCCTGCAGCATGAGGACTAAGAACAGGACAGCAAGCTCTTGCAAGAGATTTGTCCTTCGATTCTGGAAGGAGAAAAACCCACGATCTATTATGCAGTGGTCTGAGGTCCTCGCTGGCTTGGCTATCCTCGAACACATTTCTTATGAACATCCATTTCATGTGAATTCCTTTCTGGATGGCCTATATCGATTTGTATGTTTAAATTAAGATGGATGCATTGATGGCTACTGTATTCTCAATGTGAACTGGTGAATTTTATTTATGTTCACTCCCTTCCCCCTTTTCTCTGTTGTTCTTTCTTCGTTAAATTTGTTGTTGTTGTTGTTATCCTATATAATAAAGTGCCTGTGTCCGTGCGTACGTTCCGTGTGTCAGTGGAAATGCGCTACTGCGCATGCGCCCCACTGACGCAGGGATTGGAGCGGGCGGAGAGGGGGGGCGTGTCCGAGAGGGCGGCTGTGCGCAGGCGCGTCGTCAGTTGGGTCAGTGCCGCCGCCTCGCACGGTCGCCCTCCCGGGCCGCTGAGGGGGCAACCGACCGCCACCGGGCTTGCCCTGCCCAGGCACCTCCGCGGACCTGCCGGCTTCGCCAGGGGCGCTTCGTCCCTAGCGGAGCCTCCCTCCTCAACTGGGCGAGGGGGAGACCCGGACGCCGCCCTGGAGGCGGCTGAGGCAAGCGGCTCGGGTTTCACCTCGGCTCTCGCGGCCTCTGCAGCCACAGACCCGCCCGCCTCGCCTCGCCTCACCTCACCTGCCGGTCTGATGCGGCTGCAGCCTCGGACGGGGGAAGCGGCCCGAGGAGGACGCCGTGGCTGAGGCGGGATTTGAACCCGGGCCTCCTCGCCTCCTCCTCCTGGGGCTCTGCCTCCTCCTCCTCTAGCGCCCGTTATTTAACGGGCTAACTTCAACTAGTTTTAAATAATGAACAAACGAATGAATAAGAGAGCACAGGACTGACAGCTCTATTCACAAGAATACTACTTGGGTCCATGAAGCACCCATGCTGGATTGTCAGAGGACTCAGGTCCTGGGTCTTCCAAGCTTCCCTGTGCGAGGAGCTATCGTCAGCCCTCTGTACATAATAGGCTGGCCAAGTGCCCTGCTTTGTAAAGGACAGTCTTCTGTCTGAAGCGGTGTCTGGTCCAAGTCCAGTTCGAAGATGAAGAGCCATGACATGGGTGAGACAGCAGAAGAACCTTGAAGCTGCTCATCAGCAGTAAGCACTTGGAAAGCAAACTGACACATGGGTCACCTGGTGTCAAGAGCGAGCCAGCAATAAATCACATGCAGCAAGTGAAGTTATTAGAAGAAACAGGGTCTGCTCAGGAGTGCCAGGCCTAATGAGCATAGCAGCTCTTCCTTGGTAGGTCTTGCCCCTATGAGGCAATTGTGGAGGTTGAAGGTCCCTGCTTTCCCGCAGCTACCCAAGTCCCCTCCTCCTCTGGTTCTTTCCCAAGCAATCTCAGACTATGCCGGTGTGCCTGTCTTTGCTCCTCCCACTTCATGCCTCTCCTAGTCCTGGGAGACCAGCGGGGAGGGGAGATTGTCACAGCAGGACGGGAAGACACCAGCCTGACTCTTCTCTGCCTCTAGGCCTCCCTCATAACACCTTCCTGCTTCCACTTCTGCTTGTTTCTGGACTTCTCTCTGCCACAGCCTCTCCCTGCTCACTAAACCCTGCTACCTCCTCAGTTCCAGTACCTCCTCCTCCCAGTCTGCTTCCTCTTCTCCCTCTGAAACACTCATCAACATCCCACCATGTCCCAACATCCCACCATGTCCCCTGGCTCTGGAATATATATGCCAGGGGTGGCCAACTCCCAAGAGACTGCGATCTACTCACAGAGTTAAAAACTGGCAGTGATCTACCCCCTTTTTTGGGGTTCAGGTCAAAGTTGAGTTTTTTCAGGGAGGAGGTAAAATGTTGAGCTTTTTTAAAGGGGAGCCACAGTTGTTCAGCTTCTTTGGAGGGAGCCAATGATCTACCAGTGATCTACCGCAGACGTCCAGTGATCTACTGGTAGATCACGATCTACCTGTTGGACATGCCTGATATATGCCATACCAGAACATAGGAAGTTGCTTTGTACAGAGCCAGACCATTGGTCCATCTAGCGCAGTGTATTGCCTGCACTGACTGGCAGCAGCTATCCAGGGTTCCAGTCAGGGTTACTTCCCAGCCCTGGTGGAAAATGCCAGAAATCAAACCAGGGACTCCTTGCATGCAAAGAAAGTGTTCTGCATTTGTGTGTGTGTGTGTGTGTGTGTGTGTGTGTGTGTGTGTAATTCTTCATCCTCTGTTGTTGGCTGCAACGAGGTCCTTTAACTTCCTTCCCATAGAGAGGAACATCTGTAGCAGAGATAAAACAACTTCCCCCTGATGGGTTGCTGTTCCCTTTAATCAAGGAAGAATCAGCAGTTGTCCCTTGCCTGTGCGATACATCTGCCAGCTGGCGGCAACGGCAAAGCCACAAGACAGCTAGCCGCTGTGTCAGCAGTTGAAGTCTGCTCAGCTTGCGCCCCAGCAAGCCAGATTCAGCCCACCCATGGCCCACCGGACACTGCCTGCTGGGCAGCCAAATAGGAGATTTATGAAGCCCATGGCAAGCTGACATGCATGTGGTTTTACAAGGGGTGCAGTTACTGTATGCTGCAGGAGGTAGCGATGACTACAAACTTAGATGGCTTTAAAGGAGAATGGGGCAAATCATCATCTTATCAACTGGGCTACTTCTAGCTCAGTATTGTTCCCAAACTGGTTCATGGACCACCAGTAGTCCATAAGCATCATTTAGGTGGTCCATGGCATTAAATATGCATACTGATTTTAATGTGGAAAGTGTGGGAAGGCACTTGCTTTGTTGCAACATCCTCTAGCCTCCCTGCAAACAAAGCAGGGTGAATGTTTATTAATAGCTGCTGTTGTTCTATTTAGGACTGCCATCAACGATCTCACTGCACAGACAGGTACAGTACTTATGGAGACAGGTGGTCCTTCAGTTGCCTTTGCCTTGGTCCTTAGCTATGAAGGGCTTTAAAGGCCAAAACCATCACTTTGAAACTGAGCCCAGAAACAGGCTGGGAACCATAGCAGTTGGCACAGCACAGGTATAAAATGGCCATAACATCCAGTTACAAATCTACCGTAGTAGTCTGCATTCTCCAAATAGCCTTCAAAGGCAGGCCCATGTATAGCACAGCACAGTAGTCTTTCCTAGAGGTAACCAGGAGCATGGGTAACTGAGACTAGGTTATTTCAGTTGAGGCAGGGTCAGGTGGCCTATCAGCAGTATCTCAGATACAGCTTGCCCATCTCACAACAAAAAGGTCAAGGAACAAGACCCTCAAGCTGTGAACCTGTTCCTTCGGTGGGAGTATCATTGGAAGCGTTGAGACGAAAGTCAGTTTGCACTGTAGGCTGACTTGGGAAGGGTAGATAGAGAGGGTCCTCCAACCTTCCTAGACTTACCTTCTTGCACTGACCTATTGAACCTCGTTCAATGTTAGACTGATTCTCTCAGGATTGGCGACCTCATTTTCTTCTCCATCCTTTCCTTTGGAGAGGAGACATCTTGGTGTGTCTCTTCTGATGAGATGAAAGAGCAAGCTTGGCACTTTGCATCTCCACCTTACATAGTTAGAACTAGCATTTTCCCTATCAACAGTGGCAGACCTACATTTAGGGGGCTCTGAACCTTGAACTGTTATGGGACCCCCTTCGCAACCAGAAACGAGATTTGGGTAACCACAGTCATCTTCTTTAGTGGAGTTCCTCCATGAAAGATCACCACACCTTTACAACATCTCTCAAACTTTGGGAATGTTGAAATATATACCAAATAAAAGCAAAAATGGTAGACCCAAAATTTGAAAACAATGTGGACCCACGTTGCTTCTGGGGCCCCTCTGGGATTAGGGCCCCTGAAGCTTAAGCTTCATTAGCTTTATAGTAGATCTGCACCTGCCTACCGGTATTGTGTACTTCCTGCAAGAGATACCCGGTATATCTTTCTTGTTTTCCCAAACTCAGAGTCTGATTCTATCCTCCTCCAGCAGGAATAAAATGTTCTGTTCAGCTTCTGTGAGTGTGTTAACTCCAAACACCAAAAAGTACACCAGAATCAGAAAGTACCTGAAAGCATTTTTAGAACTAATAGCAGATGATGATCTCCTGGCCACAGCCTGCTCCAACTTATGGGTGGAGAACCTTTTTTACCTCAAGGGACGGATTCTCTTCTGGGCAATCTTCCAAGAAAAATAAATAAATTGTATGTTTGTGCAGTACGACAGTTTCTCTGCACACTCACCAACCCTTCCCCATCCAGGCAGTGGAGAAGGCATCATGCTTGGACAAATTCCAGCCAGGCAAACACAATCATGGAGGGTGAAAAGCAGGGCTGGTAAGGGCTGGGGCCTGGGGCCAGATAGAGAAGCCTTGAAGGCTGCATCCAAGCCACCTAGGCCTGAGGTTCCCCATCTCTGCCGGAAAGAATGCTATGGACACGTAATGCTCCCCTTGGTTCCGGCTGTTCGCAAGAGAGAGTTGAATTTGCCTCAGGGAACAACTCAGTGATGCTTTCTGAGGTGAGGCCCTTGCAAAACCGGTTGCGTTGCTCGTGTGCATTTTCATAGGCCTACGCTGGGACGCTTCTCCCTCTCCTGCAAGGGTTGCCAGTCCAGCAGACACACCTGCAGCAAGGAGCACTTATTATTCTGACGACGCACTGTGATTAGGAAGGTGTAAGAATGCCAGCCGTGGCTTATCCCCATCCAGATGGACTGCGACACTTCAAGGAGCAGTGCAGATCAATGATTGCTGCCTGACAGTTTCGGAAGAAGGAGGGATGCAATATTTTGTGATAGGTGGCTGGTGTTGCTATGGCTTAAAGCAGACACATTGCAGAAGTGGATGGAAGGCACCACCTGAACCTCTGCCCGCCCGCCCCCACCCCCCAAAATCGGATTGCTTATCATAAGAAAAGTGACTTGAAAATGCATGTCAAAGTGTAGGATTATACTTGCTTGACTTTCCGGGAACAAAACTGTCGGTAGAGCACGATGCTCTTAATCTCAGGGTTGTGGGTTCAAGTCCCACCTTCGGCAAAATATTCCTGCTTTATAGCGGGTTGGACTAGATGACCCCTGGGACCCCTCCAACTCTACAATTCTATGGCACAACATTGTATATAACCTTTGTATAATATGCAGCTGTCTCATATGAGGTTTCGAACTCGCAACCTTGGCGTCATCAGCACCAAGTTCTAACCAACTGAGCTAGCACTTCCCCAGCCTGAAGCCCTTCAGCTGCTTTGGACTACAATGCCCATCATCCCTGACCATTGCCCATGATGAGAATTAATAGAATCACAGAACTGTAGAGTGAGAAGGGACCCTGACGGTCATCTAGTCCAACCCCCTGCAATGCAGGAATCTCAATTTAGGAGAGATTTTGTAGTCCCAAAGCTTGGGGAGAGGGCACTAGGTTGGAGAGGGTTGTCTTCTCAAAGCCTGGCAAGCCTTTCTTGGAAGCCAGTTCCCTCTGAATAAACACATCGAGGAGGCAGCTGCCTTTCTTTGAGCCTGCGGCCCAGGCCTTAGGATCAACCAGCATTGTGCATTGTCTGTTGTTCCTACGAGGGATGCCACTTGTTGTTCGCACTTCCAGCAAGCGGACAGACAAAAGGATTGTTCCGGGAGATGCCCAGCAGATGTGAATAGCGAAGATGACCGATGTGCTGCATTAACAGAACTGCTGCGAGAGCGTCGCATGTGTCCAGAGGGGCGCAAGAAATCGTGCAAAGCGCTGCGCCCGCCCCCAGCCTCGCCAGCCTCGGGCTCAGTATTGCCTGCACGGACCGGCAGCAGCAGCTCTCCTAGATTTCCCAGCCCTTTCCAGGAGACGCCAAAGGCTTGAATCCAGGGCTTCTCAGCTGTGATTCCACCACGGATGAGGCTCCGCGGCCCTCCTTCCCCTTTCGAAGGATTCGAGGCACCCATAGCCAAGGTCTCCTCCTTGCCGGAGTTGCGCACCCGCCTCCTGTGGGCGCGGGGACAGCCGTGACGCCGCCCCGCCCCGCTCCAGCCAGGCGTCCAGCTCCACGAGCCAGGCAAGAGGACTCCTTTCCCGGGCTGCTCCGGCTCCTGGCGTCCTGCGCTCTCTCTTTCTCTCCGCGGTGGGATTCTCCAGCTGCGCGCTTTTTGCGCGCGCGCCACAAGCAGGTAAGAAACGCGCCACGATGCCCCTCGGCGTCGCCGTTACTCCGATCCGGAAATTTGCTAGACAGCAGCTCCGGCTGCGTCGATTTGCAACTTCTCGGGAAACTTTTGAAATCGCTACCTCTTTCCCGCTCCAACTAAAAGAGAGAGAGAGAGAGATCCGCTGGGGTGATCTCCCTTTCTCTCCTTCCAAGGGGTAACTAGACCAGCTACCTGCCAAAGACGGAACTTCAGCCAATTCAGTAACAGATATCGCTCTTCCTAATATGATGTAATTGTTTGCTGATGGGAGTCCCCCACCCATGGGCGTAGCCAGGGCAGGGGGGGGGGCAGCTGCCACCTGTTCAAGTAAATAAATAAAAACACTTAACTAAAAGTGGAAATTGTAGAAAGATTTTGACAGATTTTTTCTGAGTACAGTACTTGGGGTCAAATTAAAACAACTGTTGTTGAGACACAGGTGGGTGTCCTGCCCCCCCCAATAAATCCTGGCTACACCCATGCCCCCACCCACCTTTTGCAAACTTCTCCCCACCTTTGTACAGTCTTTTGCTTGTGTGTTTGTTATTCCCGACCAGGAAGTATTTTTTTAATTGTTATTGTTTTGTAGGGTTTTTTTGTGCACACATGAATAATCTGAGGCTGAGTGTCTAGTCTCTCTCAGAAATTCCACCAGTGAGCCCATCTCCTGGATGCAGCTGAGAAGCAGATTTGCTCCAGAGGAGCCTTACTGTGGGAAGACCTGTGAAGTATCTGGCACCTCGCTGTGGGTGATGCTGGGACTTCCTGGCGTCTCCGCAGAAAGGGCTGTCTTCTCAGTGGTGGGGGGACAGGGGACATTCCCAGACTTGCTTTCTTCTTCTTCTTGAAATGAAAGGTTGTTGGACTTCCACTACACCGGTGTGGTGTAGTTGTTAAGAGCGGTAGACTCGTAATCTGGTGAACCGGGTTTGCGTCTCCGCTCCTCCACATGCAGCTGTTGGGTGACCTTGGGCTAGTCACACTTCTTTGAAGTCTCTCAGCCCCACTCACCTCACAGACAAAACAAAATAAAAAATAAAAAAATTCCTTCCAGTAGAGACCAACTAAATTTGTTCTTGGTATGAGCTTTCGTGTGCATGCACACTTCTTCAGATACACTGAAACAGAAGTCTTTTAACCTCCTCACCCCTTGCTTTTTCCTGTAAGACTAATTGCAGTCGTTAACAGTCGTCAACAGGTTTACCACAGCTATCAGCCTATCACCCATTCCCACCACCCTTCTGAGTAATACCCCTCCCCACCCTCTCACTATATATAGTGGCTTCTGTTTCAGTGTATCTGAAGAAGTGTGCATTCACACGAAAGCTCATACCAAGAACAAACTTAGTTGGTCTCTAAGGTGCTACTGGAAGGAATTTTTTTATTTCTTATTTTGTTTTGACTATGACAGACCAACACGGCTACCTACCTGTCATCTCACAGAGTGTTTGTTGTGAGGGAGGAAGGGAAAGGAGAATGTGAGCCGCTTTGAGACTCCTTCGGGTAGTGATAAAGCGGGATATCAAATCCAAACTCGTCTTCTTCTTCTTGCATGCATGGCCAAGGATGGTGGGAGGTGCAGCCGAAAAGCTGGATGGCTGCATGTTTCAAAGAATGGTAAAGTTGGAGGGGACCCCAGAGATCATCTAATGCACGGACGTCCAGTATAATGTGATGTACTCCCAGTATAAAAACACTGGCAATGATCTACTTGTTGACCTTTTTTGGGGGGAGCATTGCCCAGAGTTGTTGAGCGATCGACCCCCTGTGGTGCAGAAAATGAATTTAGGTCTTAGTTCAAGTTGAAAAGTGTTGGGATTTGTCTCTTAGCTGTAGTTTAGATGTCAGTTTGCAAGCTGCTTTTAAATGTGCATTTGATCTCGCACATGTTTTTTGCATGCCTTTCGTAATTTTCGCTCATTAAACTGACTAATTCGCTTTTTTAAAAAAAGGAAAGGAAAAAGAAAGGCGGTGTATGCATTCTTCTAAGAATAATACGAGCTAGAGATGCCCGATTTGCTTTGCAGGGAGGTTATAGATAGGAAGCCGCTGTCATGAGCTTTAATTGCACAAACCTAAATTTATGGTAGGCACTTGAATGCCTCCCATGAAATTCTGCAAGTCTGGAGGCAAACTGGGAGCCGTGATTGTGCCTGAGAACTTGCAAAACTGTAATAATCTGAATTGTGGCATGCATATCTAGCATCATTCATTTGTTTCTTAATAAAACCTCATTGGGGAGCACTTGGTGTGTTTTACAGAGTACCATAAACAGAAGCCAGATCTCTGGGCCCAAGATGCTCACAGTCTAAATTTAGAGTGGGGGGAAGGAGGAGAAATAGACAACAGGGGGAGCAAACAGCTGCATGATTGCAAGCAGATGCAGTTACACGTACAGTAAGACTGCAACTTTGGCAATCCCATTGAACACAATGTGTTCTGACTATACACGATTTGGTTTTAGGCTTGATCCTCGGAACATAACCCCTGCAAAAGTTGCAGGCTTTCCCTGACTGCTGCCCGCTTTCCTCCCTCTTTTTATTTTGTTTTATTTTTTGGCCAAGCACATAAAGCTGAATGTGCACAAGTTAAATGTGCTTCACTTGCATGCTTACTGAACCTACTGCCCCATTCTATGCATGTTTACTCAGAAATGTCCAGCATCTTGGAGTCACACTTCTGCTTAGAGTAGACCTATTGGAATCAACAGAACTTAAGCTAATCGTAATTCAAGCCCCATTGATTTAAATAGGTCTGGATCCAACCTTCTCCCTCCTGGGCTGTAAGCTGAGAAGAAGGTCATATGCTTCCTTTTCAACCAATTATTCAATCGTTCAATGAAATAGTTGCACGTATGTTTTACAGTCATACCTCGGGTTGCGAACGCTGCGGGTTGCGCATTTTCGGGCTGCGGACCGCGCCGAACCCAGAAGTACCGGAACGGGTTACTTCTGGGGTTCGGCGCTCGCGCATGCGCAGAAGCACAAAACGACGTCATGCGCATGCGCCGAATCGCGTCACGTGCAGATGTGGCGCTGCGGGTTGCAAACGCTGCAGGTTGCGAACGTGCCCCCCGCACGGATCACGTTCGTAACCCAAGGTATTACCCTTAGCCAGAGAATTATGTGTGTGGAAACAGTTTTCTGCACAGGAATCGGTAATAATTGGGTGAGCAAAAGCCAGGTACCAGGGCTCTGGTTTAATAGCAAAGCGAGGTATGGGAGTCCACACCTATCAATCTGGTTTATCTATTTATGTCTTTCCCGATGACTTGCATATATACTTTTACTCAACAGCAACACCTAAAAAGAAAACAAATAAGAAAACCATCTAGCCAGTAACAGTTTTAATAAATGCAGGTAAAACCACATAAGTTATTATTTTAAAACCTATTACATCATCGTCTTCATCATATCTGAGTAGCTAAAAGCTCTTTGAAATAAAAATTCAGGCCATACTCTTGTTAGGACCAGCCAAAATGCCACACAATTGCGAATGAGTTTTCAAGTTCTGTTTCAGGCTGAACGTTGAGCAGAAGAGGAGTAGTTGGCCTGATATTGAACCCACAGCCCTCTGCATTTAATCACAGTCTCAAGGCCAAACTAAATATGCCTCTTTCAGTTGCATTAGTTTAAGAAACCCGGTTAGTTGTAGGTGCGGCAGATTTTCATGAGGATTGTGGCAGAGAAGAAAAGGATTAATCAACCAGATGAAAATTGCTCTTCTGGGCTTAAATAAAAACTAACACAACTGCAAATGATATGTTTTGCCTGCAGTTTGGTGGAGTGTTGGAGGAAGTTGCACACTTAGTTGGACAGTGATGGGGAACCTGCTGCCCTCCAGATGATGTTGGACTGCAACTCCCATCAGTTCCAGCCAGCATGACCAATGATCAGGGATGATGGGAGTTGTAGTTTCCAGCAGCATCTGGAGTAGGGATGTAAGACGGCAGCAATTCCCATCCTTTCCTGTGTTTGTTGCAATCAGCACTGCTTCTGTTCTACTGCAGTTCGGCTTCCACTAAAACATACACCGTTCATCTCACCGTTTGTGATAGCTAAAACAAACTAACAATGTAGTTACTTCAGAGCATTTCAGTGGAAAGGGAAACGTCAAAAACAATGCAGAGAACAGCACAATTATTTACGTAATGTGCACAGTCTTAAAAAAACAGAAATATTATTTACGTAATGTGCACAGTCTTAAAAAACAGAAATAGCTAATCTCACTCATATTAGCTTGTGTAATTCCCATTCCTGATCTCAAATGAACATGAAAATTGTGGCAATTTGTACTCCCCTTTCTGACATACCATAGTTTTCTGACATCTCTAACCTGGAGGGATGCAGGTTTCCAGACCTTCTCTGGTAGATGCTATGCAGAGTTTATATTGTCGCTAGGGCTGCTGGGACAAAGAATGAAATGATTGTTCCCACATTCTTGAAAATATATGTTGGATTTGTTGTTCCAGCAGGCCTCACAGAGCCTCTTAAATTAAATCTGCAATCTCTTTCTACTTGTTTATTTTGCTGGCATCTGTCTTGTCACCGGAGACAATGGCGGAGTGCACCTTTGGGGATGAGGTCAAGCTCTTGGAAGGTAGCAGTGCTTGCTGTGGCCGTAGAGACCATTGTGGGAGAGAGATGTTTTGTTGCAGCTGGGGAAGATAGAGGCGTCCGGTTGTGCTGCTGCAGATGCACCATGGCGTTTCTTTTCTCTGTTCCCAGTAGAAGGGAGAAGTAAATCAGCAGGCTCTGTATTGGTCTTGAATCCAGTCTCATGCTATCTAAGAGTAACCGGGTGGCTTAGTCATGTAAATAGGTGTTCCCCATACTTAAGCAAATAGATTGTGCCTTAGATAAACACTTAGGCAAGAGGAGTTTTATTGTTTACTCTCAGCCACACTGGAGAATGTTTCGCCCGATTATGAACTGCTTTATGACTTCCCATTCCATACTGGCTAGGTGAATGGCAAGGTCTGGTGTTCAAGTTTCAAGTTACAACTTGAAACATCTCTAGTTCACCGGTTAAGGGGCATAAGACACTTTTAGGCCCCATGCCCAGCACAGCTAACTCTTGCTGTAGATGTGTCCGTCCTGTGTCATGTGACAAAACAATGGGCACAATTTCTGTCCAATGGAGGCCTTTATCTTGGCACACCCACTTCTGATACTGGCTCCACCTGCTTTTAGTGGTTGTCACCATATTACATCACCACCACACACACATCAAATAAAATATCCTGCCTAGACTGGAAGAGGTGGTGTTTAGGCAACACATCAAAAATAACAATCCAAATAACATAATTTCCAATCGGAGAGCCGTCATATGTTCTACGCATCATCTCCTCTAAAGTGGGGCCTGTTATGTCTTTTTGCCAGAAATAATTCTGATGGCCAACAGAGAACTTCCTGCTCAAGTTCTTTTGTACTGTTTGCAACATTGCATGTTATGTATTCAAGCCTGCGGATCAAAATAGCTCACAGCATTGTTCATCGTTCAGCCACTGACTGAAAAACCACTGACTTTTGCAATACATGAACACAATGGAGTAAGGTGTTGGAAGCTGCCTAACATTATCTAGCCATTAAGAGGAGTATAAAATATGAAGTAAGCTCACTGACTTGGCTTTTGTTACACTGTGCTTCCTGGGCTGTTCATTAATCTCCATGAAATATTCAGAATGCACAGTACCTCAGAGTATTCCTGCACTGAAATATTAACCATTGAGACGATGTACTATGATGTATACTATGTACTATAAAATAAGCATTTATTCTCTTTCACAATAGATCTAGTGACCTGTCCTGAGACAATAGTTCACTTTGCATCCAAATCTGTTAAGTCTCTTGATCTGGAAAGGGCCTTGCATAAAAACTTCTGTCTAACTAATACGGGGATAGAGAACCTGTGGTCTTCCAGATGTTGTTGGACTACAATTCCCACAAGCCCTGACTGTGTTGGCCATGCTGGTTGGGGCTGATGGGAGTTGGGAGTCCAACAACATTTGGAGGGCCCTGAATATATCATGGTTTGCATTCAACCCTTGAAGACATGACGCTTCCTTTTACTGCCTTGAAAATGCCTGTTCCCCAACGCAGCATATCTCATGTGGAGGGGAACAAATATGTGCCTGATCTTCTAGTGTGTTAGTCTCACATATTCCAGCCCTTCCTCAGTGAGGTGGGATGACATGTCCGTGACGGTTTTATGCATCCAGTCCTTGGATGTCCCGTCCAAACCACACAGTAATCTTCGTGGCTGGACAGGGTTTTGAACTTGGGCACCTCCAGTCCAAGATGAAACACAGATGAATTATAAACTGTTGATGGGTAAAAGGATCTAGACACCTGATGTTTAGAGGCCTCACCTGCCTCTTTTATGATTTCACAGTAGGCTCACAGTAATTAGTACTCTGCCGCTTGCTTGAATGCCACTCACATGGCAAGCCATGGGTAAGAAGTTGGGAGAAAGATGTAGGAGTAAATATACCACAGGAGCTGACAAGCTACTCTTGGAAGTTTATTTACTTAGGTTTGTTTCATGTCCTGTTCCCAGGGCAGGGGGTGCAAATGCTTACAAATCTATGTTTTAACAAGCAAAAGGAGAAAAGGAAAGAGAGAGAGAGAGAGAGAGAGAGAGAGAGAGAGAGAGAGAGAGAAATGCTTCTGGGTTCCCATAAAATAGAAATGGGGAGTCTGTGTTGTTGGATTACAACTCCCATCATCCCTGACTATTTTGACCCTGCTGCCTAAGACATCTGGTTGAAGCCCAGTAACATCTGGAGGGCCATCGGATTCCCCATCCCCAAGAACAGCCATGCTGGATCAGGCCAAAGTCCCATCTAGTCCAGCATCATGTTCTCACAGTGGCCAGCCAGGGGCCCACGATAAGCCCAAAAGCAGAGCCTGAGCATGACAGCGCTTCCTCTGCTTGAGATTCCCAGCAACCCATGTACAGAAACCTCCAACCTGGGTGGCAAAACATAGTCATCCTGGCTTGTAGCTCTGCAATAAATCAACACAGAGGAGACAATAGAAGAAGAGGAGGGAAATGGAGGCAGGGCCAATGGCAGAAGTCTATGCTATTATTTCATTCACACGTACTTGGGATCAATCGCAGCATACAAATGGGGCATGAAGATGAAGGATAGCCTGCTGTGAGGTCTCTGATACAGCTTTCAATCTCCTCTCCACACCTGGATTCCATCCCAGGGAACTCCCTCTTCTACCAACCCAGGTGAGAGGCCAACCCAGGGCACAGGTTTCATTTTTCCTGGGCAGGACCTAGATACTGTTCCATCCCTGTCACACTGTTGTGAGGCCTACACACCCACGATCCAGGTCCTGGTGGCTGCTGCCACAGGGGCTGTAGAGCCTGGCAATGCAATGGAGGAAGGCAGCGCAAAAAGTTCTTCAACACATTGTTACAGGCCAGTGGCATACATAGCTCTAATCTCTGGCAAAGGGGAATGGCTGGGTCTGAGGGGCTGCTGCCCCACAGAATCTGCCTCCTGAGGTGATTGTCTCACTCTGCCGAATGGTAGGGCCTTTTCTTCTTCAGATAGACATCTTTTCTTTCAGCATGAGCCTAAAAGCGAACAATTTGGATGTGACAAAATAGGTGTTTGAAAACAGTTGCCTCATGAAAATAGTTGCCACTATTTGTTGTACCTCCTTGTCGTGTGTACAGTGGCAAACCCACGCTTGTTTCTGTGCAATGTGTGGCGAAACAGGCCTTACTTAGTATTCATACTCTGCTTATTGAACAGGTATTTAGATTACGTATGGCATTCCCAATGAGCACCTTATCTTTAAAGATACGCTTCTGCAGTCTGCAGGTCTCAACCTGTGTTAAGTCAGTACATCAACTTGTGCTTTATCAGGTCCTATCCATCTGATGAATCAGCCCACCATTAACCATTATTTGGCCACGATACATCTTGTCCCCATATTTTTCCATGGGGCCACAAACTTATTATTCCATCTGCACCTGAAATTCCAACAAGGAGATCAAGCCTGCATTGTAAATCACATGATAGCTCTGTGAAAAGATTACGCTGAGAGTTTAGGACTTTTCCAAGACCAGATAGTGAGCTTCATCACTCTGTAGAAATTTGGACCTGGGATTCCATCTCTTTAGTCCAACAAGCTAGTCACTACAGCCAAAAAAAGAAAAAGAAAGAAAGAAAGAAAGAAAGAAAGAAAGAAAGAAAGGATGGTCTTTAACTTGATCTTCTCTTCCCTTTCAGTATCATATGGCAATGTTCTCCCTGATCTTCTTTTTCCTATGTACGGTATAATTCCTGGTTGGAGTTTTATGTTTTGCTCTACTGTGAATTATGCACAGGGATGCTGCCACTAGGTGGCAGCCTAGTGATTTTGTGTAAGCAAGAAAAGAATGCCATCCTTGTTTACAGAGGCGGTTTCCCTCTCAAGTTTATGTGATGCATTTATGTTAGGCCTTTAGCAGAAGGAGAGCATGCTTGGATCAAGCTTTATGCTGAGGAGAGGACGAGAGCCTGAGGCACATGTTACTTTTGGTTCTGTAGAAGTGTTTGAGTTCACTCTTAACAGGAGAATTTTAGGGGCAAACCAGATATTCAATCTCCCAATGCCTGTTTAGTTAAAAACCACAGGGAGGGGAGATTTGAACTGAATATGTGCCAATAGGAGAGGGTTTTTTTATTTATTTAAAAAACCTCTTTATCTCAGAGCCATTAGTTAGTGACAGAATTGAATGCAGGTGGTTCCAGGTTGAATCACTCATATCATAGAATCGTAGATTCTTAGAGTTGGGACCCAAGGGTCATCTAGTCCAACCCCCTGCAATGCAGGAATCTCAGCTAAAGCATCCATGACAGATGGCCATCCAACCTCTGCTTAAAAACCTTCAAGGAAGGGAGCCTGTTCCACGCTCGAACAGCTCTTACCATTAAAAAGTTCTTCCTGATGTTTAATAGGAATTTCCTTTCTTGTATATTGAATCTGTTGGTTCGAGTTCTACCCTCTGGAGCAGGAGGAGACAAGCTTGCTCCATCCTCCACTTGACAGCCCTTGAGATATTTGAAGATGGCTATCATATCTCCTCTCAGTTTCAACGAGAAGCCAAGTAATTTCGTTGTCCCCGAAGGGGATAATGACAATAAATATATTCTATTCTATTCTATTCAAAAGTTACAGGGAACCAGGCAGAGGGCCTTCTCGGTAGTGGCACCCGCCCTGTGGAACGCTCTCCCTTCAGATGTCAAAGAGAACAACAACTACCAGACCTTTCGAAGACATCTGAAGGCAGCCCTGTTTAGGGAGGCTTTTAATGTTTAATAGATTACTGTATTTTAATGTTCTGTTGAAAGCCGCCCAGAGTGGCTGGGGAAACCCAGCCAGATGGGCGGGGTATAAATAAATAAATAAATAAATAAATAAATAAATAAATAAATAAATAATAATAATAATTATCTTCTCCAGGCTTAACACACCCAGCTCCCTCATAAGGCTTGGTTTCCAGACCCTTGAACATCTTGGTTGCCCTCCTCTGCACACGTTCCAGATTGTCAATATCCTTCCTAAACCGTGGTGCCCAGAACTGGACACAATACTCCAGGTGGGATGTGACCAAGGCAGAATAGAGTGACTTCCTTTCATTGGGATACTATACTTTTGTTGATACAGCCTAGAATAGCACCGGCACTTTCCCCCCTTTTTGCTGCTTTGTCTCATGCTGTGGGCCAGTTCTAACCCTTCCTCCACCCAATCAGCTGCTTTTTAATATAAGGGTGTCCTACCTAGTCTGGTTCTCAGAGATGGACGTTTGGGGATGAATCATGAAGGTCTGGGGATCCGTTGGTTGTGCAAATGGCTGCATTGCTAACTACAGATTTATCTAATGAGTTTTGGCCTGTGTGCGGATGTCTTGCTTGTGTTCCCTGGCTTTGGCGCACGCTGGCCCCCTTTCTTTAATTAGAAGAATGCCTACGAGAAACAATAAAAAAGGAAACTTTTCACTAGGTCACCGAAAGGCACTGTATGAGTCAGGAAACAAAATATTCAACGGAACATTAATAAATCTCCCAGCAACCTTCCTTTGTTTATTTCCCATGCTTTATGAATGGCTGTTGGATGTCTCACTGTGACTTTTTGTCTAGACGGAGGTTGTGATCCCCAGCATACCTATTTGGAAGTTTTATTTATTTTTTATTTACTTAAATTCCAACAAAGAAGAAGAAGAAGGAGAGTTTGGATTTGATATCCCGCTTTATCACTACCTGAAGGAGTCTCTAAGCGGCTAACCTTCTCCTTTCCCTTCCTCCCCCACAACAAACACTCTGTGAGGTGAGTGGGGCTGAGAGACTTCAAAGAAGTGTGACTAGCCCATGGTCACCCAGCAGCTGCATGTGGAGGAGCGGAGACGCGAACCAGGTTCACCAGATTACGAGACTACCGCCCTTAACCACTACAGCACACCACTAAACTGCACTTCGACATAAAATCGCATAAGGAGGTTCCCTCAGCCTGAAGCGAGATGAGCGCCACAACCCCATAGTCACCTTTGACTGGACTTAACCATCCAGGAGTCCTTTACCTTTCTTTCTTTTTTTTACATTGGCTCAATTTGCTAAACTGGGATAAGCCCCCCAAAAGGGGTGTTAGTGGGGGCAGGAGCAGAGTGGGGAGACTTAGACTGGATCTAGTTATCTCCCGCTTGGACTACTGCAATGCGCTCTACGTGGGACTACCTTTGAAGGTGACCCGGAAACTGCAATTAATCCAGAATGTGGCAGCTAGACTGGTGACTGGGAGTGGCCGCCGGGACCACATAACACCGGTCCTGAGAGATCTACATTGGCTCCCAGTACGTTTCCGAGCACAATTCAAAGTGTAGGTGCTGACCTTTAAAGCCCTAAACGGCCTCGGTCCTGTATACCTGAAGGAGCGTCTCCACCCCCACCGTTCAGCCCGGACACTGAGGTCCAGCGCTGAGGGCCTTCTGGCAGTTCCCTCACTGCGAGAAGCAAAGCTACAGGGAACCAGGCAGAGGGCCTTCTCGGTAGTGGCGCCCGCCCTGTGGAACGCCTTCCCATCAGAGGTCAAAGCGATCAACAACTACATAACATTTAGGAAATACCTGAAGGCAGCCCTGTTTAGGGAAGTTTTTAATCTGTAACATGTTAATGTATTTTAATATTTGCTAGAAGCCGCCCAGAGTGGCTGGGGAGACCCAGCCAGATGGGCGGGGTACAAATAAGAAATTATTATTATTATATCATTATTATATCCTAAGCCCATTCAGGGTAGAGCACCATTTTAAAGGCTTGTTTTCCCTCTGCCAGGCTTGGGCAGAGCAGCAGCTGCAGCTGTCCGGCTGCTGAACGGGGTTTGAATCTGGTGTAGGCTCTACACTGGCTTAACATCCAGCTTCTTGTGCATAGGATTGCTCCCTTAAAAATGAGCAGGGATGGCTCCTTCCGAAACCCTATTGGCAAGGAGTTCCACAGGGCAGGGCCAGTCATACCTGGGATTACCAGAAGTGCCCCGTCAAAGACCTCAGCGATTGAGGTGGAACATAAAGAATCGGGCAGTCCTTAAGGCACTTTGTTAAGGGCCTTGTTCCATCAAAATCAAAGCCATGAGTTTTCCAGGGTAACCGGGAAATGACATATCTGACACAATATGTAATATTTGTTTGCTTGGAAGCCCCACTTCGATGCTCGTTGATTTGCTGTGCCGTCAGTGGGCAAAGAGCTTTGCAAAGTGCAAGAGGAATTTGCAATCTAAAATTAAAACACAGAGGAGACAACGGAGGAAGGGAGGTGGAAATGATGGAAGCGGTAAATGGGGAAAGAATAAATATGCATTTGGTTTAATTAAGCGTGCTTAGGTTTATGGTTTTGGGATTGCAGAGTTCAAGAGGATGTGGTTCCATTTAATTGTGTTTAAAGATGGCAGCTCCAGGTCTATTATCCTTATGAACCGGGCATTCCTCTGATTCTGGTTCAGTCCCAGACTCATCCTTATTAGCCTTGTCAGGCAAATATGATGTGTTTAAAGGTGCGGTTGCTATATTTCTAGTTTCTAGCCTTGCCAACCGGTGCCAGTTTTCACCATTAGCTGCCCCAGGTTCTCACTATTTCTTTCTTTCTTTCTTTCTTTCTTTCTTTCTTTCTTTCTTTCTTTCTTTCTTTCCTTCCTTCCTTCCTTCCTTCCTTCCTTCCTTCCTTCCTTCCTTCCTTCCTTCCTTTCTTTTTTAAAGTCTCTGTCCCTTAGAGTGGCACTCTTCTGTCCCATTATGTTGTGGCAAATGAATATATAATAATATAAATTCAAAACGAAATGAGGAAGTCCCTCCTGCAGAAAATGAGCAAATCATTCTATGGTTTGTTATCTGCTCTAAAAGTCTTTCATGCACAAAGAGCTTCTGCCTACAATTAGAAGTGTAGGGGGGAGAATTTCTATTCAGTTTGCATTTAAAGGTGAATCTATCTAATTAACACTTCCTGGAACAACTGAGTCAAAATACAGTCCCAAATTTCCCATTGCAATTCTCCAACCAAGTAATGTGTACAAAAACACATGCACTAGGTAGAGTATGCTTAAAAGCTGTTATTATTATTGATTGCATTTATGAATACCTTCCCATGAGGCAACCCGAAGCGATTTGCAATATGATAACATGTTTAAAGAATATACAAAACAAATTTTAAGAAGCAATTATAGATACAAAAACAGTTTGAAACAACAACATAATTTACATAAAACCAATTCAAATCCAAGACAGATACAAATTGGAATTAGTGAAGGTAATGTACAAAAATGCATTACATTAGAGAAAATTCCTTGCAAAGATATGGATATTGCACAAAAAATGTTTACATTAGGAAAAATTTGCAATGAAATGTTGGTGAATTTTCACAAGGACTTAAAAGAATAAATTCACAAACTGATGTGGAAATGTGTAGAACTGCACCGAAGGTTGAAAAAATTAGAAACTGAGAGAAACCAGTTTTGCTCATCCCTGACTACAACAAAAACCCACGAAAAATCCATCAGTCTTTTAAAGTGAGAATTACTACACATTTTTGCATGCAATTTTGTCTAATACATTTTTTTGCCCTGCTTTAGTGCATTTCTGTATGTTATTTTCACCAAACCTGTTTGTTCTTATGCATGCTTTACCTCAACATTTTTGTATACGTTGCTTCGCTGCAGAAGTGCGTTGCGAGATTAGGAAAAATGCGAATTTCAAAGGGTGGTTGAGTTTCAGTACTCGTACTGTTTCAAAACCGAATGATACATGTTTGCCTTTAAATGCAAGCCGAACCAAAGTTCTTCCCCATCCCTATCTCAGACTGTCAATCATGACGACTGGGGTTGATAGAAGTTGGAGTCCAATGACATCTGGAGGGTGGTGGGTTCTCCAGAGCCAGTGTGGTGTAGTGGTTAAGGGCGGTAGTCTCGTAATCTGGGGAACCGGGTTTGCGTCTCCGCTCCTCCACATGCAGCTGCTGGATGACCTTAGGGTAGTCACACTTCTTTGAAGTCTCTCCGCCCAACTCACCTCACAGAGTGTTTGTTGTGGGGGAGGAAGGGAAAGGCGAATGTGAGCCGCTTTGAGACTCCTTCGGGTAGTGATAAAGCGGGATATCAAATCCAAACTCTTCTTCTTCTTCTTCTCCCCTCCCCCAGCCTTTGCAGTAACAATGAGTAGGCAAGAAATATGGCTGTATCTTTTTTTTTTTAGGGGGCATACTTGTGGTCTGAAATGAGGGGAGGGAGTAGGAGTCATGCCCCCCACAGTTTCTAAATTTATTGTGGTTGTTCTTTATTAATTTTACATACTGCTCATATGCCAGAATGGCTTCCAGTGTGGTGTAGTGGTTAAGAGCGGTAGACTCGTAATCTGGGGAACTGGGTTCGCGTCTCCGCTCCTCCACATGCAGCTGCTGGGTGACCTTGGGCTAGTCACACTTCTTTGAAATCTCTCAGCCCCACTCACCTCACAGAGTGTTTGTTATGGGGGAGGAAGGGAAAGGAGATTGTTAGCCGCTTTGAGATTCCTTAGGGTAGTGATAAAGCGGGATATCAAATCCAAACTCTTCTTCTTCTTCTTCTTCCATGTGGTTTGCAACTCTAAAACAATATTTAATATTTAAAACAACTTGTTGGAAGCCACTCTGGGGAGGCCGTACCAGATGGGCAGGGTACAAGTAATAAATTATATTATTATTATTATTATTATTATTATTATTATTATTTAACAACGGCTTGTTTTCCCTCTGCCAGACTTCGGCTAGCTCAGCCAGCTTTAGCCCCACTGCAGAACAGAGTTTGGATCTTATGTACTTTATGCAGTTTTAACTTACGCTGACTTGTCCTACACCAGCTACTTGTGTGTTAAGATTGCTCCCTAAGACACTGTAAGTGTTCTTGCTTAATAGGGGGAACAGAACAGAAAGATAATAGGACAGTAAGAACAGCAGTAAAAAGCCTGTCAACCTGTTAATGCAGACATTTCAGCCATTAGAATTATAGCGTCTTATTTCAGACTTTCGTAGAGGTCTGCGTGTCATGGGCCGTGGATTTTGTACCTGTCATGGAAGCAGCTGCTGAGAGAGGGAGCGAGGCTCAAGCATCGCTATCAAAGTCTGCTAGATCTCAGTGAAAGTTGCTTTCTGGAAAGGCTCCAATCCTATGCACACCTTGTTTTGGGTGAATTGCAGTGAATGGGATTTGCTATACATGTGCTGAGGGTTGCAGCCTAAATAAGAACTCCTTGCACAATAATAATGATCCCTGCTACATGCATGGTTGTGTTAAGAATGATATGAATTCTGTATCCAGATTGTGACTCTGTTGCTTTGTCAAGGGAAGAGTTGAGCAGCCACTGTAATGAAAAAATGCATCAAGTTCTTTTCTAGGTTTCTCCCACCTCTTTGCATTTGCAATTGAGGTAATAAACACCGACTGTTTAAATGGCTACAATAGGCACACCTGGTTTTACAACAGCTGCATGTGATCTGTAGGAACCAACACGGAACAAGCATTGAAAATTGCAGGCTTTTTCACTGCAAACGGCTTGATTTAAAGAGGGTTAAAATGCAGTGGAATGAATAACATATTCCCCATCACACTGCAGCTGTCTTCAAAGGGATGCACAATGCAATTCATTTGCATTGTAAACAAGCTGCAGAATCTTGCGCTTTGTGGGTCACCAATACCTTGAAGAGATGTGGGTAACAATTGCAGCTGAATATATCTCCACTGAAATTCATCTACCTGCACCGTTTCAAAAAAAAAAAAAAATTGCTCCCCTGGGTTTTAAGAGAGAGTGTCTAGTGGCAAAACATAGAAGGCTTAATAAGCTCATTCAGTCTGTGGCTTTTCCTCCCTGCCTCCCTCCCATTCGATTTGGCTCAAAGGGGAGTGGCTTCCCTTTGATCAGCTCGACTTCATAGGCTGAAGGATCTCGTGGGCTGGATTTTCCCTTAAACTGCCTCTGTGGAACAAGCTCAGGATCTCTGAGCTAAAGAAGCACTTAGCTAGAAGCCGTTTCCCAGTTTCTGGAGAGACCCTGTGTGCTCAATTTTCCTGAGCACTGGCATGGGCATTTAACTTAACACTGAAGGAGAGTGTTTGGCTATTCTTTTTAAAAGGAGGAAAAAAAACACCAGAAGGACAATGGGTCGCCTTCCTTCCTCGGGGCACAAGGTTAGTAAACTTCAAACTTCTACGCGTATATGTCAAATGTCCGTGTTGATTCTCTGAACTTGTTGCCAAGCTGTCATGGAGCTGGTGGCAGCCCAAGGCAGTCGAGGCTTCAGCTTCCTGCCTGCTAACGGGGGAGAAGGATGACTTTATACAGGGTATTTTTTAATTTTTGCAGAACAGGGGGGGTTGCTTTCAATATAAACGATGGCAGGGATCTGGTTGTTAAAGGATTAAAAATGGAAGTTTCCTCTGGAAGGCTATCTGTCGCCTTCAGTTTTGGCATGTGCAATTTAAAATGACTTTTCTTGCCGGGTTTCACTTTGCTTTTGATTTGGCTTCGCTCCCAACGTGCTGAGCACCCCAGAAGTTTGGAAGGGGAACGATCAACTCCTTTGCAAGGGGCTGGCCTCTTAAAAGATTATGTAATGGGCTTGTTAGAAGCTATGTAGTGCCCGATTGTATAGATCTGAAACTTCTGTAGATTTCAGATGGCAAATGGGCAAAGATGGATAGCTCTTAATGAAATAAACTTTTCTGATAAACCCTCAAAGATCTTTGCCAGGCAAAGAGAGCCAGTACTTCTCTCTCTCTCTCTCTCTCTCTCTCTCTCTCTCTCTCTCTCTCTCTCTCTCTCCCCCTCTCGTCACTAGAGTGGGCAGCCACAGTACAATGTTTGATGGTCTTTCTTGTTGGTTTAACCAGCAGTTATTTTGTTGTAACCACAACTTGCTCCTGTGAAGAAGAAAATGTGCAAACTTGTGTTGAGTCCTCCGGTCCAAGTGCTAGCAAGTTCAAGCTCAGAATGGATGGAGAGGTTATATGGCTATGTACTACCTCTTGGGAATCCCAAGGAGAAGAGCCCTCTCCCACCCTGGTCCCCTGGTTGCAGGATCCTCTTAGGCAATTGGTTGGCCACTGTGAGAACAGGATACTGGACCAGATGGGACTTTGGTCTGATCCTGCATGTCCTTAAGTGCATGGAGCAGAAGGTCCAAAGGCCTGGAAGGGGAACAATCTGGCATCCTAGAGAGAGAGCCTAGTGGCCTTCTTGGCTAGAGCCAATGTTGTTGTTGTTGTTGTTTACAAATCTCTTCCCTTGAGGCATCCTGAAGCCATTTAAAATAATAGGTATGTATAAAGAGATCAATATCAACATATGCAAAACAGCTGCATCGAAAAGGATTGCATATGTAAAGGCAATATATTAAAACGACAGCAGTGCATACATAAAATCAATTCAAAGACAGATGCCAACTGGGAAGAAGATACTGATGGGCTCTTGACAGGAACGTCTTTAACAGGTGCCAAAAAGACCATAGAGATATGCATTGAGAGGGAGTTCCACAGGATAGGTGCTGCCAGACTGAAAGCTTGATTCCGACACTGCGCAGAATGGACCTCCTGATAGGGTGGTCTCTGCAGGACACTAGAGACCTGGGTTCAGATCGTCACCCAGCCATGAAGCACATTCAGTCACCTTGGAGACTTCAGCCTCACCTACCTCACTGCTAAAAGAGGCGAACATGGAGAAGGACCATAGAAACTACCCCTTGCATCTTGTTGGTATAAAGACTGGCTGTTGATGCAGATAAAACTGTCAAGGCTGAGGGACGGTGCTAGATCTTAGATCTATATAAACAGGCAATGGCATGGGGTTGGCCATCTAGGATTACCTGGGTGATTCAGGTCTGTGGTGCTAGTGACCTGGCTTAAACGGCCTCGGGTTTCTTCCACCACAGTGATGTAGGCGTCATGAAATGGTGTCTTCCCTGAAAGTCTCCCAGGTGTGAGCACATCAGTGTTGACACTATGAGATAGGTAGGTGTGTTTTCAGACCTGCTATGGACACGCTAAGGATTCTTTTCTGCAAGTTGCTGTCTGTCCATGCATCTAGCTTGCCAGCAGACCTGGTTCATTAGTGCAATTCTTGGGAGCAAGGCCTGGGACTGACTCCTGTGTAAAACTGGTGTGTGTGTGTGTGTGTGTGTGTGTGTGTGTGTGTGTGAGAGAGAGAGAGAGAGAGAGAGAGAATGTGCACACACATATGCTTATACAAATATATATATTGGGATTAGTTTTGTAATTATTTGGAAAGTGAGCAGAGTCCTAGCTTTCTAGCTAGCACATTTACCTCAAGAAGAGTTCCAGGAATGGCCAGTTCTAGCATAAACACTTCAGGTGCATGTGATCAAGGGTAGTTGGTCCAAAAGGGATGTGGTGATTACAAACATGGGCATTTGAAGCAATAAAAGAGGAGGGAACCAATGCGGTTTTAGCTTTTATCAGCTCTTCACCAGGGGAAAAATAGATGCAAACAGTTTTCTCATGGGATCCCTCCAGGAGTTCCACACTCTGAGCATCAAACATGTGGGAATTGAGCCAGAGTTAATTGACTCTGCAGAGAGTTAGCTAAGATAGCAGGGAATCTTTTAATTTTTTTTAAAGAAATTCTCAGAAAATAATCCCTTGAGCATTTTTTTTGTCTCGTCCTGGTGCCTCCCAAGTTGCACAGAGAGCAATGCGCTTATTAAATTACTTGCATGCCATTCCTTTAATAGAACTTTTGCAAAAAAAGGGAGTCGCAAGTGTCAGCCTCACTTTTATCTGTTGTTTATTGCTGGAGCGGAGTGAACCTGGAATTTCTCTTGATAACAAGGGAACAGCCCAAGTCTGCCAAGGTAACATAGGGCATAGGGGAGTTTTAGGTCACTAAGACTTGCTTGGCAGGAAATCTCTGAAGAGGAGCTTCCCAGGTGTGAATGTGGACCCTTCTGTTTGCCAGCTACCTGTTTTACCACTGAGCTCCAAACTCCCACCCAATAAGCCAAAATGGCCTTGTTACCTACTACGTGTGTAATTGTTGCTCTTCTAGGTGGGAATTGTGCTGTTAATGGATTCCAGTCTGGTTTTTTTTTTTAATGTGTTCCTGCTCACTAGGGCCTAGGGTAGCACCAGTCCAGGTTTCATGTCTGATGTTAGAATTTGTTCTCAAGTAAGGTGTTTTGGTCACCGTTCTTCATGTAAAGATTACATATTTCATAGAACCATAGAGTTGGAAGGGACCTTGAAGGTCTTCTAGTCCAAGCCTCTGCAATGGAGGAATCTCAGCTAAAGCATCCATGACAGATGGCCACCCAACCTCTACTTAAAAACCTCCAAGGAAGGAGAGTCCATCGCCTTGTGTGGGAGTCCATTCCATTGTTGAATAGCTCTTAGCGTCAGAAAGTTTTTTCTGATGTTTGGTCAGAATCTCCTTTCTTGTAATGTGAAACCATTGGTACAGTCCTACCAAGCTTACAGGACCACTGGTCTTGCTAGCTAGGGATGATGGGAGTTGTAGTCCAAAAACAGCGGAAGACCCAAGATATACCTCTGCAAATAGACTGCACCATTTGTAACAACAACAACAACAACAACAACAGTGCTTACTGGTACTTCTTTTGCTCAGCATGAGAGTCTGAGTATGAAGAGGCATATTCCAAACTCGGTGGTTCTGAGGGAATGTTGGTTTTGCAGACCATTGAATTAAGAGAATATGTTGTGAAATAAATGCACGAAACTTGAATTTGTGCCCTTGAGAGCAGCGGCATTTATTTATTGATTTTTAGGGATTTATAGTCTCCTTCAACAAGTTCCCAGGGTGGCTTACAAAAACATTGAAATAAAAAAAATTGCAATATAAATCCATTCATGCTGTTACGGTGAGATGAATGCACAGATGAAGAATCACAAAACATTGCCCAGCCATGCAAAGAGCTGGTGGTTAATTAGATAAATAGATGGATGGATGATAGATATAATGTTACGGTTAAAACATTGTGCTGTGCTAGCACATTTCAATTTGGAATATTTTTTGAGCCTCCACCTTAAGCTTAGAACATCTGCATTCTTTCTGTCTCATCTGTCGTACTCGTTGAATATAGTTTTTGAACTGGATTTCAGTGAAGCTAATCTATTTTGACTCTTTCCCCCAGGATCAATTGAAGCCATATAACATGATGAGCAGTTGTAAACTAAAGTTAACAAACCTTAGCTTATCCTAAAAAAAAAACCCAGAATAGGTATAGCTGCTGATGCAGAAGAACCTGTCTTTGCAAAACGCTGTATGGCTTCTGGGATGGGTGGGTTCAAGGGTTTGTGAGGTCCACAAGGAACGTCCTTCACTAGTGAGTGACCCAGCAGGGTTTTCTCCTCTTTCTACTGTCCTGTATGTGACAGGATTTGCCACTGGGGCTTGACTGCCAACCCTAGTTCCTGGCTCTCCTAAGAGGAATGTTTGCAGTATTTGACAGGTGACATGATAGACGTTTAAACAATTATGTATGGCATGGAGGAAATGGATAGGGGACGCGGGTGTCGCTATGGTCTAAACCACTGAGCCTCTTGGGCTTCCCGATCGGAAGGTCGGCGGTTTGAATCCCCACGACGGAGTGAGCACCCGTTGCTCTGTCCCAGCTCCTGCCAACCTAGCAGTTCGAAAGCATATCAGTGCAAGTAGATAAATAGGTACTGCTGCGGTGGGAAGGTAAAAGGCATTTCCGTGCGCTTTGGCTTCAGTCACGGTGTTCCATTGCGCCAGAAGCAGTTTAGTCCTGCTGGCCACATGACCCGGAAAGCTGTCTGTGGACAAACGCTGACTCCCTTGGCCTGAAAGCGAGAAGAGCGCCGCAACTCCATAGTCGCCTTTGACTGGACTTAACCATCCAGGGTCCTTTACCTTTTTACCTTTTACTAGGGGTTGGATGAGTTCTTCCTTTTGTCCCATATGCCTCTGTAGCTGTGCTTGCATTTGAACGTCTCCTTCTTAGAACTTCTTAAAATGCGCTCTAACGTTTGGACAGTAAGGAGTCTAGAAAATTGCCCTGAGACTGACCTGTTTGGGGAAGGAGACTGTTGCTCACACAAGGACCCTGGAAAGCAGGCATTCAGGTTGCAGCATTTCTGTCTGGCTGCATGCACACAACACCTTTAAAGCACATTCACAGCACATCCGCCCCAAGATGATTTGGCATGTAGTTTGTTAGGGACGCGGGTGGTGCCTAGGGCTTGCCGATCAGAAGGTCGGCGGTTCGAATCCCCGCGACAGGGTGAGCTCCCATTGCTCAGTCCCTGCTCCTGCCAACCTAGCAGTTCGAAAGCACGTCAAAGTGCAAGTAGATAAATAGGTACCGCTCTGGCGGGAAGGTAAACGGCGTTTCCGTACGCTGCTCTGGTTTCGCCAGAAGCGGCTTAGTCATGCTGGCCACATGACCCGGAAGCTGTACGCCGGCTCCCTCGGCCTATCGAGAAAGATGAGCGCCGCAACCCCAGAGTTGTCCGCGACTTGACCTAATGGTCAGGGGTCCCTTTACCTTTACCTTGTTAGGGGTTGCTTGGAATTGCAGCTCTCTGAGGGGTGAACAACAGCAACCAGACTCCTTTGAGGGAATGGAAAAAAAATGTGCTTCAAATGTGCTTTAAAGGTATAGTGGATACAAAGCCCAAGTCCCGGCTGTTCAGATCCAACAACAGTTTATAGAACAACAAACATGAGAAAAAGAAAGATGACTACAACCAACCAACAGGATTTGTGGAGACATACACAGAGAAAGAGTTACTTGTGTGGACGAGTCTGGAATTCTGAAGTTAAGGACTTGATTGGTATAAGTTTTGTTCTGTCGAGCTCGTATTTTGCACAATTTGTATATAGAGTCTGTTTGATAACGTGGTCTGTTATGCCTAATAAAGGATATTGTATTGTATTGAGGTAAATAATCCGCAGCTAAGTGTGGTGTAGTAGTTAAGAGCGGTAGACTCGTAATCTGGGGAACAGGGTTTGCGTCTCCGCTCCTCCACATGCAGCTGCTGGGTGACCTTGGGCTAGTCTCACTTCTTTGAAGTCTCTCAGCCCCACTCACCTCACAGAGTGCTTGTTGTGGGGGAGGAAGGGAAAGGAGAATGTTAGCCACTTTGAGACTCCTTTGGGTAGTGATAAAGCGGGATATCAAATCCAAACTCTTCTTCTTCTAAGCTCAGAGCTTGCTGAATCCTGAGGTTTAATTTCTGGGAAAGCTTTGTCTTAATATTTGGAGCAGCAGAAGATAATGGATTCTGCTTAACTGGGCTGAAGGTGACTGACTTTGAACAGAGAACAGATGTCTGATGTCATTCTGAGAAAGGCACTTGACAATCTTGAGATACCATCAGGAGCTTGAACCACCTTCTTTTACTATCGGTTGTCAACACTTGCTAGTGACGATATTCTTTTATATACATATTTGCTGACGAGTTGAGGTGGGTAGGCAGATAGTGTTAACTTTTGCTGAAATGATGCCCATACCTTAACCTGGGAATGAAGTTGGCGTCTTTCAAGCTCCCCGTTTTATCAGTGCTTGCAAAACTGGATTGTAAATCTTTGTGTATTTATGTGTATCTCTTCGAGCAAAATCCGAGTCTAATGTATATTTGTTCCTCTTTATATTGGGGGGTGTGGGGGTGTGGAGAAAGAAGATGATCTCAGTTTTCTCGCCCAGTATAGAAACGAAAATATGTGGCCAAGAATTGTGAGTGAGCTACAGCTGGCCACAGGTGGATCAGAATTCAAAGCCCAAGCTGATCCATATCTCAGGGTTGAAAGTGGGGCTCACCTTGCATTAGGAGGCAGGAGCGCAATGTGTGAATGAATTTTTCTGACTTTTTTGTAGCAAGAAATTTGCACCAGGACTTAAGGCTATGACATTCCCTTCCTGGGGGACTCCAGTGAGCACCCTGTACTTTAAGCAGGGTGGATAAAAATCAATGATTTTAATTAATGATTTTAATTATTATTATTATTATTATTATTATTTATTTTATGTAAATTGGATTTTTAAATTTAAGTCAGATTTTTAAAATAAAATGCTTTTGGAGGAAACATCTTTCTAAAGATAGTTTTCTGTTTAAGTTACATTATAGTCCAAAGGCTATTCATCAGGAAATAAGGATTTGTTTTAAGTTTTTCATGTGTGCTAAAACTCAGTCTAAGTTTAAAAAAAAAATTGTTTAACCGCATCAGTTAATGAACATGAATACATATGATATAATGTTATTGTTTTAGTTAAATTGTTTACATTGTTAAGGAAATGATTATTTTTCTCCTTCCAATAAAGTACAGCAGAAAAGTTGTCCAAATGTAAAGTTAACTTATTAAACCTCACAATAATTTCATAATTATCTGTCTATATATTTCTAATAGTATAAGCAAATTAGTAATTTTTGACATAACTGTAAAAAAACTACTCTGGAAATTTATTATTCCAAAAAGGAAACCTTCATCTGGTTGCAAATATTAAGATGATACCAGCAAGAATGAGTCTTTCTGTAAAAAAAAAAAAATGATTTAAATCAAGTCTTACTGACTAGTGATATAAATCATGATTTAAATCGATTTGATTTAAACCAAATCCACCCTGACTTTAAGCACCATTTAAATACATTTCTTAATCAGGAAAGCCTTTTATTCTCTTTAACTTGTGAATTTTGGTTTGCATATTTTTTGGCTGTGCTGTTTTTATCACTTGCATGTTTAAGAACATAAGACCTCACCTGGATCAGACCAAAGGCCTATTTAGTCCATCGTACTGTTTCCCCATAGTAGACACCCAGGTGCTTATGAAAAGCCACAAACAACCTGATTGCAAATGTACTCTCCCTACTTGACATGCCCAGCAACTCAATTCAGGGGCCGACTGCCTCTCAGGATGGCGAGTAGACATTGGCAGCCTTCTCATTCATGAATTTGCCCAATCTTCTTTCAAAGCCACCTGAGTTGGTAGCCATCGCTTCATCATGTGGAAGTGAATTTTCTGGTTTAACCCGCATGAAAATTCACCGGCATTTTAGTGCAAATTTTTGCATGCACTTCTGTACATTTTTGTATGTTATTTCCCTTCCTATACACATTTTTTTTGGCATGCAGATTCCCCTCATATAATAACCCTTATGGAGAAATTTGAATTTCAAAGGATGCTTGTGTTTTGGTTCATGTATTGTCTCAGGAGGTGCAAATAATGTAGGATCACTAGCCGAATTGAATTTCTCACCCATCCCTAAACACTCCATTCTAAATTACATGCTTTGAATTTATATAGTATTTGGTCTTTGAGTATTCATAGACGAGTTAAAAAAATTCCCACCGAGACCTTCAGACATCTGTAAATGGGGAAATTCTTTTTGTACATCATAAGCCCATGGTTAATTAGGCTCTAGAATTCAACCTGTTCCTTCTTCAAAATTTTCTTTCCTCCTTTCATTTTTTCTTGAAGACATTTTTCTATTCCCAGGAGCTTTACAGTCTAACGGGCCCAATCCTCTCCTCCTTTTAGAACTAATTTAACACAATTCAGGCATGGAGACAGTTGATTTCATTGCTATGTGTTGTTCCCATGAGTGTCACTAGCATAAATATAAAATATAATTTATTATGATTGGGTTTTGAAATGCTCTTCTTTGAAATTCCAGTCATCATTACCAAAAATGAAATATACTATCTTGGAATAATTACAGTTATGAAATAGAGTTGAGTCATGAGTCCTCAGGCCAGCCTATAAGTGTAAGGCACAATAGACCTTGAAGACAGGCCTGCTTTGGTGTTACATGCATACAGTAGCATACTCAATGTGGACTTCAGGACAGAGCCCTCGCAGAATGCTTTTTGCCTGGTTAAAATGTGTCTTTGGAATGCAGCAATACTTCTTGCTTGCCTGCCTGGGCATATAGAGAAGGAGGAGGCAGTTCAGAATTACAACAGGGGTTTGAGGGAGATCACAGCTCAGAGGCAGATGATGGGAAAAGCTGGGAAATAATGGGAGAGGAAGAGGAGGAAGAAGCACCAGAGGGGGGACAGCTGAAGGACACAGTGTCTTTAGAAAGCATTCCAGGACCCCCCTCCCAGAACCTAGCAGGCATTGAAAGTAGGAGAGCAGAGAGCTCAGAGGCAATGGGCACATCTCAGCACCCGTACTGATGACCAATAATGGGAGAGAGGGACTGGGTGGAGACTCACTTGACTCCAAGTGGCTGCATGTCTAAGCCTCTCTCTGTGAATATTGAATAAAAAGCATCGGTAAGAACTTTCTTTGTCTTACCAGTTCCTGGCAACCTACCGTGGGGGTTGGATCCTCTGACGCCTGACAGCTAGGTGGGCCATTGGCCTGATCCAGCTGGCTCATCTTACGTTCTGGAGGGAGGAAGGTGGTGGGGAAGAAATGTGTAGAAGCCTCTGGCTTTTGCATGACTGCATGTACAAAAGCAAAGTTCACATTCCTTGCTCCACCCACTTTTGTCTCGCCCCCTCCCATCTGTATGTGGTCCTCAAGCGATTTCCCTGAAAGGAATGGGGGCTATCCTGCTGCGAAAAAAAGGACTGCACCCCTGTTGTAAGCAATGGCTGGAGGAGTTCAGCAAGGGTTGAATTTCACATGAACGGAGCCTCTGGGACCAGTTTGGAGGTCCCCGCTGAGGCAAAAACAGCCGTGCGTTTGCCCGGTATTCCACCTTGCGGCGGCAATCAATCATAGTGCCCAGCAGATGTTCCATTTTCATAGCAGTTCTCATGTTGTGTCCCGTTGTGTCTGCCAGACTGCTACCCCGAGCATACATAATAATAAGTAAATGCTGTCGAACGAAATGGACCTAAAGTCAATATGTGTAGAAATGGGCTGTCAGAATGATGGATGGTGGCGCTAGGCCCCCAAGCTGAGTCTGTTCCTGTTATGAAGCTTGCCCAGCGACTTCTACCTCATTTCTTGCTGGACTCAGACCCTATCTTCACTATATATTTATAGCGGAATCATACCACTTTAAACAGCCATGACTTCCCCCAAAGAATCCTGGGGACTGAAGTTTGTTGAGGGTGCCAAGAGTTGCCAGGAGACTCCTGCTCCCCTCACGAAGGTACAATTCCCAGAGTTCTCTGGGAAGAGGGATTGCTATTAAGCAACTTCGAGTTGTAGCATGGGGAATAGGTGTCTCCTAACAACCTGGCATTCCGACTTCAGATTCTGACTTGACATACAGAAAAAACTTTCTGACCGTAAGAGCCATTTGGCAATGGAAGAGTCTCCCTCAGGAGGTCGTGGACTCTCCTTCCTTGGAGGTTTTTAAGCAGAGGTTGGATGGCCATCTGTCATGGATGCTTTAGCTGAGATTCCTGCATTGCAGGGGGTTGGACTAGATGACCCTTGGGCTCCTTCCAACTCTTAAGTTTCTATGATTCTTGGCACCCTTAGCAAACTACATATCCCCGGGTCTTTGAATTCTTGGCTCCCTGAAGTGGCATGTTACTGTTTAAAAATCATAGTGCAGATGGGGCCTTAGACATGATACAGGAAATCTAATAACAGATCTTCCACATCAAATTTCATTTGCCCCTTAAATGGTGGCTTGATTGGACTTGATTGGACTGGGACTCGCTGTTTACTTTTGCTAGTGGGTATGACGTGCAAAAATTCTGGGAACATCCATACGTAGGTAGTGAGATGTTGTATAGCAGTAAAAATATACACACCTGGACATAATCAGGTTGAGGATATCATGCACTATTTATTTGCCCTTTATATTTGGCGCCTGGAGAAAATTTCTTATCTCCTATCCTTTAAAGGTTCTCAGATAGATTCCCCCAGGAAGTGACAGCTGAACTCCTAGCCGATAAATATGTACAAATTAAACATCTGGTAGCCAAATTTGGCTCCAGCTATGTTAATGCGCTGTAATTTTAAAATTTTATGCTGTAAATGTTTATGTTGTAGTCTTTTACTGACTTACATTGTGTGTTTTTAGCAGAATGCCTTGCTTTTGTCCTCTGTTCTTCCATACCCTCCAACATTTCTCCAATGAAAATAGGGACACCCTAAGGCAGTGATGGCTAACCTTGACACTCCAGATGTTTTGGAACTACAACTCCCATCATCCCTAGCTAACAGGATCAGTGGTCAGGGATGATGGGAGTTGTAGTACCAAAACATCTGGAGTGTCAAGGTTAGCCACCACTGCCCTAAGGAAAGGCGGGACATTCCAGGATCTAATCAGAAACCAGGACGGCTTTTGTAAATCCAGGACTGTCCCCTGAAAATAGGGACATTTGGCGGGTCAGTTGTTCATTGTGTAGGCCTTTAAAGGTAAAGGACCCTTGACAGTTAAGTCCAGTCGTGAACGACTCTGGGGTTGCGGCGCTCATCTCACTTTACAGGCCGAGGGAGCCGGCGTTTGTCCGCAGACAGTTTTTCCAGGTCATGTGGCCAGCATGACTAAGCCACTTCTGGCGAAACCAGAGCAGCGCATGGAAACGCCATTTACCTTCCTGCCGGAGCGGTACCTATTTATCTACCTGCACTTTGACGTGCTTTTGAACTGCTAGGTCGGCAGGAGCTGGGACCGAGCAATGGGAGCTCACCCCGTCGCGGGGATTCAAACCGCCGACCTTCTGATTGGCAAACCCTAGGCTCAGTGGTTTAGACCAGTGTTCCCCAACCTTGGGCCTCCAGCTGTTTTTGGACTACAATTCCCATCATCCCTGACCACTAGTCTTGCTAGCGAGGGATGATGGGAGTTGTAGTCCAAAAACAGCTGGAGGCCCAAGGTTGGGGAACACTGGTTTAGACCACAGCGCCACCCGTGTCCCAGTGTAGGCCTTTGGCTGTATGCAATAAATTGAATTGAATTGCTATTGTGGGCTCTCACCCCACACAGCTGCCATTAACTTTCCTTCCACATTCTCCCACCAAGTCACACATGTTCATCCAATTGGGGGCCATAAACAAGACTTAGGTTGGGGGGGGCAGCACCTTTGCATGTGCTCCCCACAGGAAGTAGCTCAGTATGGGAAGGGCTATGTGGCAGACGTTTGTGTGCAGACAGACAGTTCCAGCTTCAATCCCCAGAACCTCCAGGTAGGATTGGCAACGCCCCTAGCTAAAAACTTGGAGACCCACTGCCTGCCAAGGTAGACATCACCCAGCCAGATGGACCAATGGCCAGACTCGGTGTTAAGGCAGTTTCCTATGTTCCTAGCAGGTTCCTGTGCACCGCCGAGCTACAGCGCTTCCCCAGAGCATCGTTGGAAAACCCTTGAGTGAATGCCTGCAGAGTTTGGCTTTGATTTTGTGAAATGATTGCATTGACACAGCAACAATGCACTCTTTGATACAGGAGGCTTAAGCGGCAAAGCTTGCCAAGTGCTGGCTTGACGTACCTATTCTCTGCCTCATTTCCCTGGTAGTTTTGTGTCCCTTCTCCTGCAATGAGTGGGAAGAGAAAGACATGCACACACACAACTTTGTCGCTGGCTGAATAATAATAATAATTTATTATTTATACCCCGCCCATCTGGCTGGGTTCCCCCAGCCACTCTGGGCGGCTTTCAACAGAACATTAAAATACAATAATCTATTAAACATTAAAAGCCCCCCTAAACAGGGCTGCCTTCAGATGTCTTCTAAAGGTCTGGTAGTTGTTGTTCTCTTTGACATCTGAAGGGAGGGCGTTCCACAGGGCGGGTGCCACTACCGAGAAGGCCCTCTGCCTGGTTCCCTGTAACTTGGCTTCTCGTAGTGAGGGAACTGCTAGAAGGCCCTCGGCGCTGGACCTCAGTGTCCGGGCTGAACGATGGGGGTGGAGACGCTCCTTCAGGTATACTGGACCGAAGCCATTTGAATCGCTGAGGCCGGCGAAGCAGGGAGATGCATATCTCCTCAAGGTATGGGGAGGGTGCATATCTGCAGCGCTCATTGCCCACACAACTTAAGTTATATAAGTAAGAAACTCATGCTTATTGTTCTAATTGCTTCTGGTTTTGACACTTTCCCAAACCCACCGGTGCCTAGTCCCCTCCCAGGGCCCCAGAATGTTGTGGGTGTTTTCTCTCAATTAAAAGCAGATGAAACAACATAAGTGAAAAATTATATAATCAAATCCCAGACCCTGCTCTTCATTTGTCAGACAGCTCACCCACACTCTGCCTGCGTTTCGAAGGTGCTCTAATTGCAGAGAAACCATCTGTCTAAACAGACGGAAGAGGGGAGAAGAATGTTCTGCGGACTCCCAGGCGTGCGAGAGTGTTTATGTTTGGTGGCGTATGTGTGGGAACAGAGGACCTCAACATTTTGTAGATGGGGACATCCGAGTTTAACTCCTGCGGTGTGCTCCTTGCTTCCTAGAGTGGTGACAAGTTCCAGGGGTAACAGCACTAGTTGGGTTTGGTTCCCTTTTGGTCATGGAAGAGTAGATTAAATCTGCTTCGTTTGCAAACCATACAAGTGGAGCTTAAGTGAAGAGAAACGGCAGGCGAGAAACTGCAAGGCTGCCGATCTGGCTTTAGCCGTCAGCTCACTCACAGCTCGGCCACATTTCCACCGTACTTTTAAAGCACCGCTAACACTTTAAACATCTGTGGCTTTCCCCCAAAGAATTGTGGGAGCTGTAGTTTGACTTCACACTGAAGAGAAATACCATGGTTCTCTAGTGCCCATGAAAAGTTATAATATAAACTCAGTAAGTATTTTATCAGCCTGGTATACCTCCATGTAAAAACTGTATTTGCGTATCTTTCCCCTTACCCTTAAAAAAAAACATTAAAAAATGGATATATTCTATAAAAATGGCTGATAAAATGGGTGGCATTATGTCACCTGGGTCAGATAAGAGATATTGTACCTCCCCCGCCCCAGCATATCATAATTAAGGGAAATACAGAATTTGAGTGCTTAATTGCATCTATTAAAGCTGAAAAGCCAAATGAGGAAAATGTATCCACTTTTGTTAAAATTAGGTACGGCATAGTGGCCAATTACAGACATAAGTGAGTGAGAGAGAGATTGGGACAATTATTTCTTTTCGGAGGACCGGTTCTGAATTTGGGGAAAAAACCATCACAAGTGCTAACTCAAACATTGAGGCACAGTTTTTCTGGGATTTGACGGGAGATTAAAACATATGTGTATGTTTTGTGTATATATATGTATGTGTGTTTGTGCAAGATCTGTTCTCAATATAGCAAGAATTTAAAGTGTATATTGTTTTATTTACCCAGAAATAGTACTTTTGGTTTATCTAAATGACACTGATGCCGCGAATTGTATCTTGAATTATTCTACAAAAAGGTGCCTTTTTGTTGGGAAAACATTGATAGATTGGTTTGAATGCCTTTAGACTGCTGCACCAATGGTGGATTTTAGTGGCTAACTGAAATAGTAAATATCAAGGTTATAATTTGTTTGCCATTGTTGTAATTAATTTACATATGTTTCTCTCTCTCTCTCAAATGCAATTATTCTTGGCATTGACATTACTAACAAGCAAGTGAGAATGTAAGAGCAACTTGAATGCCTTTGAAAGGTGATCCAGAGGGCATGGAATTGGTAGCCAACCCCTTGGGGATGCTGCTGGAGGGGTGGGAAAATACATGCTCCTCTATCCTCCCCACCTCCCCCAAACTCAGGTGTAGGAGGCCCCCGATGTTCCCTGCCTCTCCCTCTCTCATGCACACGCATAGTCACACACACCAGACAGCTGGTCAGGGAAGGATATGTGTCATAAATGGCATTGGGCAAGTCTGAGTTAATGATTTCAGCAAGTGATTTCAGCTTTCTGACATAGCAGGCATGAGACAGCTTCTTCATGTCAGACCCCACCTGGAATACTGTGTCCAATTCTGGGCACCACAGTTCAAGAAGGATACTGACAAGCTGGAACGTGTCCAGAAGAGGGCAACCAAAATGGTCAAAGGCCTGGAAACGATGCCTTATGAGGAACGGCTTAGGGAGCTGGGTATGTTTAGCCTGGAGAAGAGAAGGTTGAGGGGTGATATGATAGCCATGTTCAAATATATAAAAGGATGTCTTATAGAGGAGGGAGAAAGGTTGTTTTCTGCTGCTCCAGACAAGCGGACACGGAGCAATGGATTCAAACTACAAGAAAGAAGATTCCACCTAAACATTAGGAAGAACTTCCTGACAGTAAGAGCTGTTCGACAGTGGAATTTGCTGCCAAGGAGTGTGGTGGAGTCTCCTTCTTTGGAGGTCTTTAAGCAGAGGCTTGACAGCCATCTGTCAAGAATGCTTTGATGGTGTTCCTGCTTGGCAGGGGGTTGGACTGGATGGCCCTTGTGGTCTCTTCCAACTCTATGATTCTATGTAACAACTCTTTATTCAGGCAAACAAGACTGGGGGAACTGAGGGTAGGGAAGCTACATTTATAGGGACAGAAGACTGACTAGGAAAAGATACATTTTTGGAGGGAACAATCTCAAGCAATCACACAGCTGCTTTTTGGTGGGAACCAATAAGACTGAGGATCCAAATGCAGCAACTTGAATGCACCAATAGTAACTGTTCCTTCTGGGACAGGAAGGCAGTTACTTTACCCTAATGTGATTACAGACAATAGTAATACAGATATGATAACACTCTGAATCAATACACAACAATTATTATTATTATTATTATTATTATTATTATTATTATTATTATTATTCCATCCTTAGCCTTAAGATCTCAAGGTGGGTTAAAACAATTAAAGCACAACATTAATCAAAGTTTTAAACCACTAACTCTCTCCTGCAGCAGGTCTAGCTCTTTCCCCCAGAAACGTACCTACCATTTCTGCCCTTTTCATTTGAAAAATCCTGGCTAAGCTTCCCAGAAACATCAGGTTTCCCCAGCCAAGCAGTTCAGAAACCTCTTCTCTAAGCATTCCATTAGGCCCAGCACTTTTGAAAGCAAAAGCCACAAATTGCGCAACCTTGGTTTCTTTCGTGAGGTGAGCATTCAGAGGAATGTTTGTTTTATTTTATGGAAACAGCTCTCAGCCATTGGACTTTCCCCAGCTTAACACTTTTGGTTTTTATATCTGAAGGATAAAGCAAACCGCACAATAACCTTCGCCTCTGGTATTCTTAGCTTGAATCTGTAGAGCTGAATGAATTGTTTCGGTTCTGCGTTTGCGGCAGCGGGTACTCGGCGCTTGAGTTCCTGCTGTCAATCTATTGATCTCAAAATGTGACTGTGCTTTCGACCTTCCCAAGCACATTTCCACTGCTTAATGTACAAAGAGCACTGCAAGGCCGGCTGAGAGACCACTTACAGCCCAGGTATCGTAGGAGCGATGATAGGATGAACAAGCAGCTGTGTCCAATTTGGCTTTGCCAAATGTGCTCTATATCGATGATAAATGAACACTTTCCACAAGCACTACTGTGTATATAAGGAAGTGAACAGAATTCAAGGACATTTTAGAGGCTATATAGTGGTCCCTCGACTTACGAATTTAATCTGTTCTGAGTGGACATTCGTAGGTCAAAAAGTTCGTAAGTCGAAAAAGCGACTTTCTCCCATAGGAATGCATTGGGAGAAAAAAATATTCGGAAAAATTCATAAGTCGAAAAAACCGCATCTAAAACTGGCAACGATTTCGATTCGGATGTTGAAAAATTCGTAGGCGTGCGGCCACTTTTTTCATTCGTAAGTTGAAAAATACGGATGTCGAGAAGAAGATGATGTCTTTATTCGGCTATGAGCCCAGAACAGAAAAAATAAAATACATTCAGATTACAAAAGCAAACACATTATGGACATCGACACAGCAATTAAAAGACTCATACACCCATTCTTCTCAATTTTACAGACAAAAATGATGAAGATAATATTACAAGGCCGTTTAAGTTAAAATTATTGAATAATATAATATCAATATTCTTGAAGTGTTCCATGGCTTCTTTTATATAAGATAACTGAAATCAAAAATCTAGCAACCTGTAATGTTCTTTGGGGGACCGCATCTTGCAACAAGCAAGCCAATTGTGTTTCAGAAGGATTTTCAGCAATTTCCAATATAACTGGGTTCAAAATCCTGGTCCAGGGTAAAATGTATAATGGGCATTTAAATAATATATGATGGAGCGACTCTATTGATTTGTTGTCGCACGTACATAAAACTGAAATTTTGCCATTTGAAAACCTATGGCTCAGTACATTTGATGGAAACGCGTTAAATCTTGCTTTAGCAAAAGCAAATCTATACGGATGTCGAGTACTTCGTAAGTCGAGGGACCACTGTATGTGGAATGCCTCGTAAAAGCCACTGGCTTGTAACCAGCAGAGTGTTGGACTGGAAATCCCTGCTCCGCCACGAAGCTCACTGGGCGATCTTGGGCCAGTCTCTTGTCTCTCTCAACCTCACCCACCTCAAAAGGGTTCTCGTGAGGATAAAATGGGAAGAGAAGACCTTGTGCTATTTATTACGATGTTTAACTTCACCCTGCCTTCATATGAAATGCAGGGTGGCACCTGTCTGTCATTGGCTCTCCTTCCACCTATTGCTGGCATCCTTGTCTTCTATCCGACCAGCCCCATCGTCATCCACTGTTAATGAACATGTGTGAGACTGGCAGCGACAGGGGAAAAAAAGACTGATGCTTCCATCTGTAGTAGGATCTCTGAGAACCACACCTAGTCAGAGGAGACTCAGTTGCCTGAGTCTGCAGAAGACAGCTATGTATATTCTTCAAAATTGGCATCCACCTTTCTTTCTGCATACTGTGCCGTGCATCCGTCAGTTTGTCCTTATTTGCCCTACAGATCAGGGATAACTTCTGACAATTATATAATTCTGGAAGCGCACTATAATAAGTTAACACTCGTTATTCTAATCATTTCCATGGCAACACGCAACTGATGTCAAGTCATCTCGCTAGGAACTGGGAAATAAAAGCCATGTAGCATTTGAGAGATGGATTCCTATTCAGTGCTTCTGCCAACAAAGTGGCGTTCACTAGGAAGCTGCCAGGGGTTTAGAGATGTATGCAGAATACATTTATTTGTATCCCTCCAAGGTGCTCATACATGGTCCTCCCCGGTCTTACCCTAACAACAACCCTGTGGAGTAGGTTAGGCTGAGTGGCTGGAGGCCCCCCTGTGTGTATCATGGCTGAGATTTGAACCTCTGGCCTCACAGGTCCTAGTCCAACACTGTAACCACTACACCACACTGTCTCTCCGGTGTCAGATGCTATGAAAGTCTCCGATGTTATGAAATGTATTACCGTTTCAGATAAAAGTACAGTTCAATTTGCCCCAGTTTATTCTTATCCAGCGTCTTGTGTTTATTTATTGCATAAAATTTATACACTGCTTGATTGTAAAAAAAGAAAACAACCCTCAAAGCAATTTGCAAAAAAAAGATAAAACCAAGAAAAATCTACAGCCATACTTTAAAGCATACAAATGTTAAACTACTAAAACAGCTTAAAGTTACATCAACTGTCAAGGATGTTTTAGCTAGGCCACCCTTGGGGCCACCCTTGGGGTCCCTTCCAGCTCTCCAATTCTATGATTCTATGAACTTTCTGAACATTTGGGTAGACTTGTCTAAACAATGATGCTTTTAAAGGTAAAGGAAAAGGGACCCCTGACCATTAGGTCCAGTCGCGGACGACTCTGGGGTTGCGGCGCTCATCTCGCTTTATTGGCCGAGGGAGCTGGCGTACAGCTTCCAGGTCATGTGGCCAGCATGACTAAGTCGCTTCTGGCGAACCAGAGCAGCGCACGGAAACGCCGTTTACCTTCCTGCCGGAGCGGTACCTATTTATCTACTTGCACTTTGACGTGCTTTCGAACTGCTAGGTTGGCAGGAGCAGGGACCGAGCAACAGGAGCTCATCCCGTCGTGGGGATTCGAACCGCCGAACTTCTGATTAGCAAGCCCTAGGCTCTGTGGTTTAACCCACAGTGCCACCCGTGTCCCCAAGGATGCTTTTAGCAGGCTCCAAAAAGAGTACAGCGAAGGCACCTGCTTGATTTCAACAGGCAGGGAGTTCCAAAGTCTAGGTGCTGCCACCCTAAACGACCGAGTTCTTAAAAATGCGTTGTCTTTCCAACAAATGTAATCAAGATGTGTGCACAAAATGACTAAATATATATCCTTCTTAAATAAGTAAAATGAACAAAAATTTTAATGGATGTAAAAGATTGCAGATGCAGTTCTTAACTCTACTCCCTGCCTGTGGGACTTTACAGGAACAGATTGATCCCTATAGTGTTGCATGA
Organism: Darevskia armeniaca; assembly: GCA_034641395.1. Lineage (NCBI taxonomy): Eukaryota > Metazoa > Chordata > Lepidosauria > Squamata > Lacertidae > Darevskia > Darevskia armeniaca. Next base: position 807,337 of record JAWWNF010000253.1, read on the forward strand.
TGGCTGTGAAATAGACTTGGGTTCCAGCAGATATCTCTGCCCTCAGAACTTCCTGTTACAGGTTTTTTTTGGTGGGCTCTGTTGGCAAGATGGTAAGATGCAAATATCTCTGCTCAGTCCAACCCCTCTGCTCCCTCAGCCTGGTATAAAATGGTGGGGGAATTTGATTGCTCTGCCCTTCTGTTTTCATAAATTACTCCAAGCACACAGCACCACTTTAAACTTTTTTAAAAAAAATATATCTATTGCCAGCACTAGAATAAATACTAGTAGGTTGCTGGAATATTGTACAAAAAAAAAAATCTTCAGGAAACAAATTTCACTTAGCTACCTATTAAGAGAAAAATTGGTACAATCGATGTATTTTATAAGTGAAAAGTACATTATGGCAGGTACATTGTAAGTTCAGAACTGTGGCACTGACTATGCCAACAGTTTTGCAGTCCACTTTAGTTGGGCACATAGAGAGATCTTAATTATTTAAATATCCAGACTGTGAAGTATCATGAATCTAGTTTCAGATCCTACTTTGGATTGGAGGCAAGACTAAGCTGCAGTTTCTTGTTTTTGGCTGTAACAGAAAACTATGGCATAACAACCCCACAAGTGTTCCGTTTCGGGGAGCATGTGGGCACAATATTCACCCTCATTCAGTCTAATAAACCATGGTTTCTTAGACCGAGCTTAACTGTTTCCAATCTACAATTAACTTGTTCTGTTGCCGATGCAATCTGAAGTGTACTTAGGTCATTAGAGGTTTCAGGGGATGCTCACCTTCTACTGAAACAGCAGCCCTGCCTCTCTTCCTTGTTATCTCCTAGCAATCCAAAGTATGTGATGTGAAGTTGCCAAATTGAGTGTCTCGATTCCTCCTTCACTTCATGGCTATTTGCTGGGGCAAAGAAATTCTGAGCAAGCTGCTATCACATTGCATGTGTTGTATTACAGTAAGCTACAAGTGATTACTGTTATGTGATCCCTTGGGCTTGTGGCTCATGAGAATCCAAACCATGCTCTGACTCCCACTTTTCAATGGCACCAAGATACAAAAGTCACATCCATGTGTGCAGTTTTTTTCACATCTATCATGGAACCCACAGATATAAGCTGCTCTCCTGACTGATGGGCACAGCTGCCCCATACATTTCATTCCTAACTGGCCCTGTATTTGAGCTTGGCTGCAGGTCCAGGCATGCAGTCTTGGAAATCCAAGGACTGAGGAACCATCTCTTTCACCAGCTGTAATTCCAGAATGCACAACATCTTATCAGGCAGATTCTGGCTTCTCTAAACCCAACATCAGAAAGATGGAGAGCACCCCCCCCCCAAGATTTTTTATTAAGATTTTCCCATAATACAGTAAAATTACAACTACAGAAGATACACATCGAATAAGGACAAACAGAAGGAAGGAAGAATAGAAAGAAAGAAAGAAAGAAAGAAAGAAAGAAAGAAAGAAAGAAAGAAAGAAAGAAAGAAAGGAAAGAGAGGGGGGGAGAGAAAAGATTTGTTGTGTAAAAAATATAACTCTCTTTTTCTCCTCCCCTGTTTTACACAGGGTGTTCTTTTTCACAACCGCCCACATGCGTTTATAGGAATGACAGATAGTACTGATTGATATTTCTGAAATGTTAATTAATGAATTAATTTTTTTTTTTCATTTTCAGACTTGATGACATTTTGAGATTTAGATTTTTTTTTTGTCCTAAGGGTAACTTCCATTTTGTTCAGAGGAGATTTGTACAAAAACAAGTTGTGTTGATCTTCACAATGCGTCATGATGGTTGAACCTTTAGGATTGAGTAGCAAAAACTAGTTCATTGTCATATACTCAGAAGCAAATGTTTAGGCAACGATGTTTTATAATTGTTTTCTGTCTTCTCACAAAATTACTATGTAGAATATTTTGTGTAAGAAAGAAAAAAATGTGAAATGCGAGTTGTTTATCCCCCCCCCATTATATCATTAAGCTTAAAGGCCCTAAAAGTCTAAAGAGTATAATACACGTGTAAGATGAACTAACTTGTTCAAAGTTCTATTCCCCCCCCCCCATGATACTAATTTGTGTACAGTTCACTCAGCAAGTCTAAATCTTTATTACGGCAATAGGCCAGCATTAAGTAAAAGCACCTATTTAGAGCATGCTGAATAGGTGATATAGGGATGTGGGTGGCGCTGTGGTCTAAACCACAGAGCCTAGGGCTTGCTGATCAGAAGGTTGGCGGTTCGAATCCCTGCGACGGGGTGAGCTCCCGTTGCTCAGTCCCTGCTCCTGCCAACCTAGCAGTTCGAAAGCACGTCAAAGTGCAAGTAGATAAGTACCTTCCTGCTCCGGCGGGAAGGTAAACAGCGTTTCCGTGCGCTGCTCTGGTTCGCCAGAAGCAGCTTAGTCATGCTGGCCACATGACCTGGAAGCTGTACGCCGGCTCCCTCGGCCAGTAAAGCAAGATGAGCGCCACAACCCCAGAGTCGTTTGCGACTGGACCTAACGGTCAGGGGTCCCTTTACCTTTACCTTTAAATAGGTGATATGCCAGTTGTTTTTGTCAATGGAGTTTTCTTGGCAGGGATACTGGAGTGGCTTGCCGGTTCCTGCTCCAGGTGGATCACGTTTAGACAAAACTCTCCACTATGACCTGTCCGTCTCTAAGGAATTTCAGCTTCCGTACAACTTCCGCTTTCATTTTAAAGAAAGCACGTTTCTAGACTTTATGGTTGCGAATCAGTGCCTGGAGGGCAGAGACTGGAGGGCAGAGACTGAGGAAGTAGGCAAAAGGTGAGCTGAGCTTGTAGGGCGGAGCTAATCAGTGCCTGGAGGGCAGCGGCGCGCGCCTAGAGGCGCGCGCAGTTTAACCTATCTTTTAGATAGAGGAGAGCTAGTCTCAAACGTTTACTTGGGGAGACCTAGGCTTCTTTTTTGTGTGTCCTGACTTCAAGCTTCAAGATGGAGGGTGAGGGAACAACTGTAGTCGCCTGCAATTCCTGCGCAATGTTTGCCTTCTTGCCAAAGGATGTAGGCAGCTACACCTGCAGCAAGTGCAAGTTGGTTGCCCTACTAGAAGACAAGGTCCGGCAACTTCAGGAGGGGGAGGGAACAACTGTAGTCGCCTGTAATTCCTGCGCAATGTTTGTCTTCTTGCCAAAGGTTGTAGACAGCTACACCTGCAGCAACTGCAAGTTGGTTGCCCTACTCAAAGACAAGGTCCAGCAACTTCAGGCCCGTGTATCTACGCTCCAGAAAATTAAAGAGCTGGAGCTTTTCTTGGATGCAGCAGAGCACACTGTCTCCACCAAGCAGGAGACAGGACACATCCCTGAGGAGGAGATCAGTTCCCCAACTCAGGAGCCAGATGTATGGAGGAACGTGACTCACAGAAGTAGAATGCCCAGGGATCGCTCTGAGTGTTTAGAACTACAAAATCAATTTGAAGTGCTCTCAAATCTAGAAGATGAAGAACAGACTCCATTGGAAGATCTCTCCCTCATCACAGTTGATGAGGCATATGAAGACGAGCAGCATAGTCAGTCCTCCGGGAATGTGCAGGTGACCTTGGAAGGGACAGCACATGTAAGAATCCCGACCAAGCCTAAGAGGAGGCGTGTAGTGGTGATAGGGGATTCCCTGCTGAGGGGTACAGAAGCAGTGATCTGTGGGCCTGACAAGATGTCTCGAGAGGTATGCTGTCTCCCCGGGGCCAAGATCCATGATGTTACAGAACGACTGCAAGGAATAATAAAAGCCACGGATAAAAACCCCTTCCTTTTAGTCCATGTGGGAACAAACGACACCGCAAGCCATAGCCTCCAGAAGATCAAAAGTGATTATGAGGCTCTGGGCAGGAAGCTGAAGCAATTAAATGCACAAATTGTCATCTCATCTGTCCTCCCAGTTGAACGCCGTGGCCCAGGAAGAGAGGGGAAAATAGGAGAAGTGAACAACTGGCTTCGCAAATGGTGCCGGCAGGAACGGTTTGGATTCTTAGATCACGGTCTGCAGTTTCTTGAAGATGGGCTTCTGGCAAGTGATGGGCTGCACCTCACAAGGGTTGGGAGGAATGTTTTTGCCAACAATCTCAAAAACCTCATCAGGAGGGCTTTAAACTGACTTATGTGGGGGAGGGAGACAGTGGTCCTGAAGGTAGGAGTCGATCAAATGCTGAAGATGATCATCCAAAAGTCAAGGACCAAATGGAGCAAAGAGCACACAGACCTAGTGGTGGGAGGAAAAAATCCTTAAGTAGGAGACTAGGGGGAATGATCAATGGTTTTCAATGTCTGTATACAAATGCACAGAGCATGGGAAATAAACAAGATGAACTTGAGCTCTTGGTACAGCAAACTAAATACGACATAATAGGCATCACTGAAACCTGGTGGGATGAGTCTCATGATTGGAATGTAGTAATAGAGGGATACAATCTAATTCAGAGAAATAGACCAAACAGGAAAGGAGGAGGAGTGGCGTTATATGTCAGGGATGTGTATACCTGTGAAGAGATCCATGATTTAAAACTTCAAAGCCAAATTGAGAGTATCTGGGTCAAAATTAAGGGAGAGAAAAATAACAGTGATCTCATTGTGGGAGTTTACTATAGATCCCCAAGCCAAACTGAGGACATAGATGATGCCTTCCTGGAACAGATGGCCAAGCATTCAAAAGGAAATGAGATAGTAGTAATGGGGGATTTCAACTATCCTGATATTTGTTGGATGTCAAACTCAGCCAAGAGCATAAGGTCGAACAGATTCCTCACTGGCCTTGCAGACAATTTCATTGTCCAGAAAGTGGGAGAAGCAACAAGAGGATCAGCCATTTTAGATCTGGTCCTAACCAATAGTGATGACCTGGTTAGTAGGGTAGAAGTGGCAGGATCATTAGGTGGGAGTGATCATGCTCTTCTGGAGTTTATTATACATCAGAAAGGAGCAACCAAGCATACTAAGACTCAAATTCTAGACTTTAAGAAAGCCGACTTCAGAAAACTTAGGGAAATGCTGGGTATGATCCCATGGTCAGTAATACTAAAAGGGAAGGGAGTTCATGATGGATGGGAGTTTGTTAAAAGGGAGATATTAAAAGCACAACTTCAAGCAGTACCAATGAGACGAAAACATGGAAGGTGTCTAAAGAAGCCAGGGTGGCTATCTAAAGAACTTTTAACTGAGTTAAGATTTAAAAGGGATATGTACAAGAAATGGAAAAAGGGGGAAGCCACCAGAGAGGAATTCAAACAAATAGCCAGCACATGTAGAGACAAAGTCAGAAAAGCTAAAGCACAGAATGAACTCAGGCTTGCTAGAGAGGTCAAAAGCAATAAAAAGAGTTTTTATGGGTATGTCCGTAGCAAAAGGAAGAACAAGGAAACAGTGGGGTCACTTAGAGGAGAAGAAGGTGAAATGCGAACAGGGGACGCAGAAAGGGCAGAACTCCTCAATACCTTCTTTGCCTCAGTCTTCTCCAAAAAAGAAAACAATGCCCGACCTGAAGAATATGGAGCAGATTCAGCAGGGGAAACACAGCCCAGAATAAGTAAGGAGGTAGTACGAGAACACTTGGCTAGTTTAGATGTATTCAAGTCTCCAGGGCCAGATGAACTACATCCCAGAGTATTAAAAGAACTGGCAGAGGTGATTTCAGAACCACTGGCAGTAATTTTTGAGAATTCCTGGAAAACAGGTGAAGTCCCAGCAGACTGGAGGAGGGCAAATGTTGTCCCTATTTTCAAAAAGGGGAAAAGAGAGGACCCAAACAATTATCGCCCAGTCAGCCTGACATCAATACCAGGAAAGATTCTAGAGCAGATCATTAAGCAAACGGTCTGTGAGCACCTAGAAAGGAACGCTGTGATCACTAAAAGTCAGCATGGGTTTCTGAAAAATAAGTCATGTCAGACTAATCTGATCTCATTTTTTGACAGAATTACAAGCCTGGTAGACGAAGGGAACACTGTGGATGTAGCCTATCTTGATTTCAGCAAGGCCTTTGACAAGGTGCCCCATGATATTCTTGTAAAGAAGCTGGTAAAATGTGGGCTAGACAATGCTACCATTCAGTGGATTTGTAACTGGCTGACTGACCGAACCCAAAGGGTGCTCATCAATGGCTCCTCTTCATCCTGGAGAGAAGTGACTAGTGGGGTGCCACAGGGTTCTGTCTTGGGCCCAGTCTTATTCAACATCTTTATCAATGACTTGGATGATGGGCTTGAGGGCATCCTGATCAAGTTTGCAGATGACACCAAATTGGGAGGGGTGGCTAATACCCCAGAGGACAGGATCACACTTCAAAATGACCTTAACAGATTAGAGAACTGGGCCAAGGCAAACAGGATGTATTTTAACAGGGAGAAATGTAAAGTACTACACTTGGGCAAAAAAAATGAAAGGCACAAATACAGGATGGGTGATACCTGGCTTGAGAGCAGTACAAGTGAAAAGGATCTAGGAGTCTTGGTAGACCACAAACTTGACATGAGTCAACAGTGTGATGCAGCAGCTAAAAAAGCCAATGCAATTCTGGGCTGCATCAATAGGAGTATAGCATCTAGATCAAGGGAAGTAATAGTACCACTGTATTCCGCTCTGGTCAGACCTCACCTGGAATACTGTGTCCAGTTCTGGGCACCACAGTTCAAGAAGGATATTGACAAGCTGGAACGTGTCCAGAGGAGGGCAACCAAAATGGTCAAAGGCCTGGAAACGATGCCTTATGAGGAACGGCTTAGGGAGCTGGGTATGTTTAGCCTGGAGAAGAGAAGGTTAAGGGGTGATATGATAGCCATGTTCAAATATATAAAAGGATGCCATATAGAGGAGGGAGAAAGGTTGTTTTCTGCTGCTCCAGAGAAGCGGACACGGAGCAATGGATTCAAACTACAAGAAAGAAGATTCCACCTAAACATTAGGAAGAATTTCTTGACAGTAAGAGCTGTTCGACAGTGGAATTTGCTGCCAAGGAGTGTGGTGGAGTCTCCTTCTTTGGAGGTCTTTAAGCAGAAGCTTGACAGCCACCTGTCAGGAATGCTTTGATGGTGTTTCCTGCTTGGCAGGGGGTTGGACTGGATGGCCCTTGTGGTCTCTTCCAACTCTATGATTCTATGATTCTATGATTCTATGAAGCTGTGTTTGAAAGTATATGGGTCATGGCTTTTGAAATCTTGGGGGTTAGAGGGATGCTAGAGAAAGCTTTTCAGGCTTCAGTACCCTTCATAGCAAAGCCAGAATAATGTACAGTGGTACCTTGGTTTGCAACTGCTTTGGGTTACAACCACGTCAAACCCGGAAGTGTGTGTCCCTTTTTTTGGATTACAACCCATTTTTTTTATTACAACCCCACCCCCTTTTTTTGAGGCCCCATTGGTGAAAGCGCGCCTTGGGTTACAACCTGTTTTGGTTTACAGCCGGAACTCCGGAACGGATTATGGTTGTAAACCAACGTACCACTGTAGTTTGCCTGGCATAATATAGTATGCAAAGTGAGGGTAAGTGTGCAAAATTTGCTTAACATCATGGTGCAGAATTCAGCTTTTCTTAGAAATGCAAGTGTGGGGTTTTTTTATTTAAAAAAATTCACGCAGCCTTGAATTGCAAGCTATAGAGAGAGTTCTATGCACTACTAGTATGACTCCAGTCAGCCAAGTGAATCCCTTGCACCCTGCCAACAAGGAGTTACGGACCATCGTCATTAATTTGATCTTTGTAACCTGAAAGGTCTTCCCCACTCCATGGCTTAAAAGAGGCTCACTAAACCAAAATGAAAGTATCTAACTTAGCAGGGCTGTTATTAAACACGGAGCATTTCATGTCTGGCTTCATCAGCTCTCCCTAAGCCTGGCGAATACAGTCTGAGCAGAGCGCCAACAGAATCCTGTGCTGTCGTTCATCTTGTAGTACTTGAAATTTAATGCAGGAATATGACTTGGCAGGTGGTTATTTTATCTGCCTACCCCACATGTATAAATCCCAGAATAGCTTTCTGCCTGATGCACAAGAACTTTCACGCAGGGCCTTGGCCACCTGCCTTAGGAGCATTTAAGATAATTAAAAGCATGCAATGATTTTTAAAGGTTTTTCATTTTGCAAGTATTTTTTAGAGCCAAGGAAAGCTTGGATTGGAAAGGAAACTGAATTAAACATTGCTGCCTGGGACCTTTTCATTAAGCTAATGAGCAAAACTAATGCGTGTAGCCTAATCATTCTTCTTTATCCATTAGTTACTGCTCTTGTTTCTACACTACAGAGACTCCTGGGTTATCTGTTTCTAGTACCTGTTAACCTGGGACCAGAAATGGGTTACCTTGAAGATATGTTCCTTATTACAAGCCATCCTACTTCATTAGAATCAGTGGTAGTTAGCTGAATTTCTGGGCACGTTTACCTGGGTGAACTCACTCACTTCTGAGTAAACACATACTCAAAATTGTGCTGTTAGGCTATACAGTCTAACCTCGGTTCTCGAACAGCTCCGTTTTTTAATGTTTTGGCTCCTGAACGCCGAAAACTGGGAAATAAATGCTCTGGTTTTCAAATGTTTTTCAGAACCCGAACATCTGACGCAGCTTCCACTTGGGTGCAAGATGCTCTTGCAACCAATCGGAAGCCGTACCTCGGTTGTCAGATGTTTCGGAACGGTTTTTGTTCGACAACCGAGGTTTGACTGTAATTGTTGAGCCCCAATGAACTTGTGAGATTTCCTTAGTTAACCAAAATATGCTTTTCAATAGTTAGCAAAACCATGGCTTGCATACTTGCTTAAGACACTTGCTGGAACTCCTGAAACCTCTCACTGCTTTGTGTATATAGAACACCTCTCCTGCAAATGCTTCCGTTGGTACGTCTATAAAATGTATAAGGCACAATTCTGTTTTATTATTTGCTTGGCAAACAAACTCCTTGTATCTAGGTGGGTGGAGATGGGCTAGAGGTGAGGATTGGGGGGGGGGAATTCAGTTAAGTTCACATTCAATCCAGTTTCTGAAACAATACGCAGACTGAAAAAGAGCCATCCTTTGAAATTCATATTTCTCTGTATTGTGCAATGCAGTTCTCCAGCCAAGCAGTGTGTACAAAAGTGCATATACTAGGGTAAAGTGTGCTTATAAATGAATATTAGTAGTGAAAATAATGTACAGATTTGCATTATGAAGAGGGAAATTGCTTTGCAAAAAAAAAAGTACATATTAGGTAATACTGCTTATTAAAATGTTTATATTTGGAAAATTTCACCGTAAAATGCTGATCAATTTTCATGAGGGCTTAAAATCAGAAACTGGTGTGGAGATGTAGAACTAAAGATTGGAACAAGGAGAGACTGGAATAAACCAGAAACTGACAGATTTGCCTGTTCTTAATCACAGGTGGATTGAGAAGAGGAAAATGCGGGAGTGAGCATTTTCATTCCCACCCAAGTATGTACGCTGTCCTCTAGTGCTCACATATTAACCATTAACAAATATAGGTGAGGGAGGAGAGCAGGAGGAGAAGCTGATAAAAATTACTAGCTATGGGGAAAAGCTTGGGGAGAAAAGCCTGGAAGAATTTGTTAGAGGGCAAATTGATGGCATCCCTGAGCAGCTGTTTCCAGATGAGTCAGGGGCTGCCGAAAAGAAGACGCTACATGGCATATAATTACATAGAAGTGGTAGTTTGTAATTAGGAAAGTGAAAAGTTCTGTTTAGACAAGAGATTGACCCAAGCTGCTAGCAAGAATCTTGTTTTTAATACAGTGTTGTTCAACTACATCGAAAGCATAAAGAAACGTGGACATTTCCTCTGCCTCTTTTGAAGTTTCTGCTTGGAGGTTTTTAAGCAGAGGTTGGACAGCTGTTTATCACGGATGCTTTAGCTGAGATTCCTTCATTGCAGGGGGTTGGACTAGATGACCCTTGGGGTCCCATTCCAACTCTACAGTTCTATGACTAAGGACAAGTAGCAAGGAGCTTGTTTACTTGGTCGATAATCCCAGGCTCGTTTGGGAAGAACTTTGCTACACACACACACACACACACACACACACACACAATTTTTATTAAATTTTCTGTTTTACAATTTAAAATACTCATTTTACATACTTAAGATAGCAATGGCTTCCCTTCTTCTCTTTCCATGGTTCATTTTACATATCATGAATCCCTGCATATTCTTAAAAAAAACTATCCCATTCAGTATTCCATTATTGCATCCATCAAAACTTGTTTACACTGTTGAATTAATGCTGCCAGCATTTTCAGCTGTATACAATTATTTCCCATATATTCAATAAATGTTTTCCAATCTTATTTAAACGTATGTTCTCCTCCTCCTCTTATTTTATATGTTAGGTTTGCAAGCTGCACATATTCCCACAGTTTATGTTGTTATTCTTCTTTGGTTGAGACTTCGCTCGTTTTCCATTTTTGGGCTAACAAAACATGGGCCGCAGTAGTAGCATACATAAATAACCTTTTTTGACACCTGGGAATTTCAGTCTGAACTATCCCCAACAGAAAGGACTCTGGGGTTTTTTTGGGGGGGGAGTACTATTAAACATGTTTTCAGTTCATTATGGATCATTTCCCAATACTCTTTTACCCTTTTACAAGTCCACCAAAACTTTGCTCCACTTTTAATGTCTCCCTAGGAAATGCTTTAGGAATGGGTCAGCATCATTGAGAATATTCTGACTTTTATTCTGTACCTCCACTCTCCGAGACAATAAGTTTCAGAATGCCGGTCGCTGGGGATCAGCCATGGGCAGAGTGCTGGGGCTCCTCTGGGGCTTCCTGTAGGCATCTGGTTGGCCACTGTGAGAACAGGATGCTGGACTAGATGGGCCACTGGCCTGGTCCAGCATGACTCTCATTATCTCCATCCTCCTCCTCCTCACCTTCCCCCAAGAAGTCTTGTCCCCATTTCATCTCACAACAACCCTGTGAGGTACTTTAGGCTGAAAGGCAGTACAGTGGTACCTCTGGTTACGTACTTAATTCGTTCTGGAGGTCCGTTCTTAACCTAAAAGTGTTCTTAACCTGAGGTACCACTTTAGCTAATGGGGCCTCCTGCTGCCGCCACGCTGCCGCCGCACGATTTCTGTTCTCATCCTGAAGCAAAGTTCTTAACCCGAGGTACTATTTCTGGGTTAGCGGAGTCTGTAACCTGAAGCATCTGTAACCCGTGGTACCACTGTAACATATTCAAGGTTATGCAGAGAGCTTCAGGAATGCGGAAGGTGATGTTGGTCAGGATTACACCCAAGCTGCTCAAGATTGGAAACCCCATATACACTGGGGGGGGGGGGGGTTGGAATGAATTTACAATATCTGGGTTTGAGGATTGAAGAAAATATTGGTTTATGGGAAGTGGAATTGTTGGGTGCTATTTTGGAGTGGATGTTTTGAATAATTATATGGAGAGAGAGAGAGAGAGAGAGCTGACTGAGAAAGAATTGGAAATTTTCTCTTTTTACTCCTTTCCTCTCTCTCTTTTTTCTTCCTTTTCTTCTTTCTTTCTTTCTCTCCCCCCGCCCCCACTTCTGGTTTGTGTTTTTATTTAGATTAGTTTATCATTGATAAGAAGATATTAGGTATTTTTCCTTTGTATGTTTTTCTTCAAACTTTAATAAACATTATTGGGAGGTGGGGGAAAGAACAGACATCCTTCGAAAGAAAGAAAGAAAGAAAGAAAGAAAGAAAGAAAGAAAGAAAGAAAGAAAGAAAGAAAGAAAGAAAGAAAGAAAAGGATTCCATCCAAGCAAAAATTAAACAGCACAAGGCTGTGAGCAAAGGAATTTGCACATAACATGGGGTTCTTCAAGTAAAGGCAGCATATGTTATGCTTTACGTCTGCTTGTAAGTGCTGCTGCATCAACACCCAGTAGCTGTTTGTTTCATATTGCAAATACCTAATTAAGTCATTCCCTTTCCTTTGCCTTAACAGTGAGGTGTGCTATGCACAATGTCTGAAGTGTTTAATAGCATTCTGATTCTGACTGGGGGGAGGCGGGGAGGAAGCAACCAGGCTCTATTTCCTAACCGTTGCCAAAGTTATCCCATTAAGCAGACTAGCTGACTCATGGTCTGACAGTCCGTTTCCCTTCCGGGCAAAAGGGAGACAGGAATTTTAAATCGATTCAGCTCCAAGGCCGTTCATCCTAATTGCTTCGGTCTCGAGTATGCTAGCAATGAAGCCCTTCTTCCCATTAAATCAGGGGGTGCCAACCTGGTGGGCACCTTTGCAAGCAAGAGGAACTGTTGAGAGCAGCACACACGTCAGCGGAGCAGCCGCCACAACCAGTTATGTTGCCTAAAATAAAATGCTGCTTTTCAGAGGAGGCAGGGGGTGGGCCCCTGTGCACCCCAGTGAAGGCCCCTTGGGGCACCGGGGCACCTGTGGGTGCTGTGTTGACAACTCCTGCATTAAATTGTTCATGCTTAAGAAAAATTGCTATATGGCACCATTGCAACCCTACGGATTCCTTTATCTTGCATCCAATATGATCTCAGAATCTTTAGCATTCGTCGATGGGTTAGGTTTTGCCGTTGAGGCTCAGGAAGGAGTCGTTTAGACAGTTATCGCGGGAGCAATGTTGAAATGTGGGAAACTGCTTCATACTGAGTCAGACCATCTAGCTCAGCATTGCCTACACTGACTGGCAGCAGCTCTGCAGGGTTCCAGACTGAGTACATTCCCAGCCTTACCTAGAGATGCTGGGGATTGAACCTCGGGGGTAAAGCAGCTGCTCTGCTGCTCCGCAAATGCAGAAGACTGATATTTTGGAGATCACACCGAGTGGGGCGTGAGCATCGTTGTTTCGAGCCTGTAATTGGCCCAATCCGTTTTTTAACACCATTTACCATTGCCAGAGGGGACGTGGGTGGCGCTGTGGGTTAAACCACAGAGCCTAGGGCTTGCTAATCAGAAGGTCGGCGGTTCGAATCCTGCGACGGGGTGAGCTCCCGTTGCTCGGTCCCTGCTCCTGCCAACCTAGCAGTTCGAAAGCACACCAGCGCGAGTAGATAAATAGGCACCGCCCCGGCGGGAAGGTAAACGGCGTTTCCGTACGCTGCTCTGGTTCGCCAGAAGCGGCTTAGTCATGCTGGCCACATGACCCGGAAGCTGTACGCCGGCTCCTTCGGCCAATAAAGCGAGATGAGCGCCACAACCCCAGAGTCGGACACGACTGGACCTAATGGTCAGGGGTCCCTTTACCTTACCATCGCCAGGACTCTCGTGGCAGCAAATTACCGTATTGGCCTGAATATAAGCCTCACTTTCCCCCCAAATTCCGACCATGAAAAGTTAAAGTGCGGCTTATATTCGCGACTTTACGGTATGCAGCCAGGAGCGTGCGTAGGGAGAGAGTGAGGAAGGGGAAAGGCTGCCGGCAACACAGTGCTGCGCCCCCTCCCCCCCCCAGTATGCAGCCAGGAGCAGTGAGGAATGGAGCGGCTTACCGGTATGATAGGGTATTCCCCCCCCCCCCATTTTAAAGGTGTGGCTTATATTTGGGCCAATACGGTATGTAAGTTAACTGCATGCAATTTGCTTTACGTGAGGTTGTGGTTGTCCCCCCTGCTCCAAACCACTCCCTACTCATAGAAACCTAGCAGGCCAAGGAGAAGCCTAAGCCAGCATTCTCTCCCTACGGTAGAGAACATGGTTTGCGTGTTCAGTCCCCGGCATCTCCCCAGCGATTGAAAGAGCCATGCCCGAAACACTGGAGAAGCAACTACCAGCTTCGATGGACGAATGGTCAGGCTTGGTATGAGGCAGCTTCTTAACTTCCCAGACGTGCTAACTTTCTATATGCAGGGAATTATGAATATAAGACAAGCCTGCTGAATCAGGCCAATGGCCTACCTAGTCAAGGGAAGTAATAGTACCACTGTATTCCGCTCTGGTCAGACCTCACCTGGAATACTGTGTCCAGTTCTGGGCACCACAGTTCAAGAAGGATACTGACAAGCTGGAACGTGTCCAGAGGAGGGCAACCAAAATGGTCAAAGGCCTGGAAACGATGCCTTATGAGGAACGGCTTAGGGAGCTGGGTATGTTTAGCCTGGAGAAGAGAAGGTTAAGGGGTGATATGATAGCCATGTTCAAATATATAAAAGGATGTCATATAGAGGAGGGAGAAAGGTTGTTTTCTGCTGCTCCAGAGAAGCGGACACGGAGCAATGGATTCAAACTACAAGAAAGAAGATTCCACTTAAACATTAGGAAGAATTTCTTGACAGTAAGAGCTGTTTGACAGTGGAATTTGCTGCCAAGGAGTATGGTGGAGTCTCCTTCTTTGGAGGTCTTTAAGCAGAGGCTTGACAGCCACCTGTCAGGAATGCTTTGATGGTGTTTCCTGCTTGGCAGGGGGTTGGACTGGATGGCCCTTGTGGTCTCTTCCAACTCTATGATTCTATGATTCTATGATTCTAGTCCAGCAAGATGCCTGTGGGAAACCCACAAGCAGGACTCAAGCACCAGAGCACTCCCCGCCATGTTTTCCAGCAGAGCTGATGGTTGTATTTGTTGTGTCACATGATGGAATGCCTGCCACAGAAAAAAACCCTGCTCATGGAAATCTAGCATGTCAGGAAGAAGGCTGAGTTAGAATCATTCTCCCTGAAATGCTTGTTTTCTCTTTGTGGAGAACGTCTATATTGTGTGTGGGGTGTGTGTGTGTGCATTTAATACACAAGCCACCTTCTGCAGTCTGAATCACTACCAAGAACTAGGCCACAAGCCTTTCTTGCAACTGAATTCGAGAAAAAGAGCACAGGGTTCCATTATTGTTCAGGGTTCCGAAAAAAATCACAAATCTAGCCTCGTCAGGGCAGAACAAGCGGCTTTGTATCGTGCCGGGTCCTGTCCGGTGCTGTTCCCATGGCAGCGTTTAGTCAATAGTAGGAACTGTAGGATATTTCCAAAGAAACCTCGCCAAAAGGGTCACTGGTTGCAAAGGATTGTGGGAACTGGGCGCTGAGTGGGGAGTGCAGGGACGATGGACTAAGCAGTTAAGAGTCACTGGTGTGGGGCAAAGGAGGCAGAACAGTGCTATAAAAGTCCGAATTTTATCCTGAAAGAGATTGTAATGTGTTTGGCCAAGCACTTAAAATAACCTGCATCAACATCATAGCTGCATTAACGGCTCTTGCGGAAATGTTAGGCTGTTATGGATTGGCGAGCCTGAAATGCAAAGGGAGGAATTCATATACTATTACACAATAAAAACAAAATACACCTATCACCCACCTATTAAATCAGGCTTGGGAGCCTCAGAACCGGAGGCCCAATGCGGCCCTCTGAGCTTTCATATCTGGCCCTCAGGAGGCCTCTCCTCAGGCCATATCCCTCGCTGCGCCTACCTGCCTGGAATGTGGTTTCTTAACTGTGATATAGCATTTTGCTTGGTGGAAGGGCAAAGTGTGTGTTTCTTTGTGTGGATCAATGTGTGCCAAAACCTCTGATTTCCTGCATTGCTGGAATGTGGCCTGCTTTACGACTCAGTTGGTGAAAATACCATTCAGTTGGCAAGGCGAAGCCCTCAGTTCACAAACTCTTTCCTCTTGCTATCTGTGAGCAAAAAAAATATGGTGCCATAGTTGAGATGGGTAGTTGAGATTATCGGCCGCTGGCTTGGTGCCAGGAGTTATATGGAGGTTTTTTTTTGGGGGGGTGGATGTTAGTAATGTTGGTATGCTTGTTGAAAAAGTTAACAAATGCCTGAAGTTGTGGTTTTACAAATGGATGCAAAACCAACACGCACCCCTTTCCTTCTTCCTATAAATTATGCCATTGCCCCGAAGTTAGTTACTACTCAAAACGTGTTTTTGTAGGCATATATTGCCAAGCAAGTACCAAGTGTGGCAATTAACATGGGTACAAAGTGCACACTTATTTATTACGGTCACAAGTCTCTTTAAAATCCAGATCACCGCAAGCCTGTGCTCTAAAATCTTTATACCTTTCTTTCTTGACATTTCTCTTTCTTCCTCACTCTGCTCTGGGCAGGGGCTAAGTGCTGCCATTTACCGGTATTTCCCAGCAGGGATGATGATGATGATGCCCTCTGCCCCTGGGACACTGTTCGCCAGTTCTCTGCACGCCAGATAAACAGGCCTTTCTCAGAGAGAAACCCAGTAGGCTAGCTGAAGAGGGAGATAGTTAGATAACATTCCCATGCATGCCTAAGAGTTGAAATAAGAGCCTTATTTTGGAAAAATCTCCAAATCCATTTTTTATAGCCAACCAAAATATCTCAAAATTGCTAGCAAGCTTTTGAATTCACCAGAGATCTTTGTGAGGATAAATGATATCCAAAGCAGGGTGAAGGATGTATGTGTGTGAGGGGGGAAACATGCTTTGTGTTGAAAGCCACAATTTTCTGCATTGGTCAAAAGTTTGTTTTTGTTGTATAGCCCTAGAGCAGGGTTTGAGAACACTTTTTCAGCTGAAGATGGGAACTGGAAAGCCAGGGGATGGATAATGGAACCCAGTCTCCTGGGAGAGATGGTTGGCTGTAACACTGCAATATTTTGTTGCGGCATCCTACTTCAGTCTTCCTCCCATCCTTCCACACATGGGAGACCCTTTGGACATGCGTGCTGTTTGCATAGTCAAAGTTAATAAAACCATGAATTTGTAAATTCTTTATCGCAAGTGCTATTTAATCTTGCCTGACAAGACTTAATGGCCCTAACCAGCCAATAAATTATCTTAAGGCGATGTCAAGGATGAGGGCACAGTGGGAGAGAGAGAAAATAAGAGTCATCTTGGTAGTGCCGGCGTTCCACCTTGTGCCTGGCACAGCCAGACCTCACTTGTCAGATGAACTTGCTTTGTACATTAATTAGTAAGTTATTAACTCATGGTTGCAAACACCTGTTTTCAGTCAACTAGGCAGCAGGATGGCAGGGAACAATGCCTCCTCATCACTGTGTTTCAGGAAGTGTCGGTTCCATGACTCTCCTCTGCAAAATACTACAGCCAATAGGGGTGATTTGTGATGCCCAAATTTTCAGCTTAGCTAAACCACTGAGCCTCTTGGGCTTGCCAGTCAGAAGGTTGGCAGTTCAAATCCTCGCAATGGGGTGAGCTCCCATTGCTCTGTCCCAGCTCCTGCCAACCTAGCAGTTCGAACAAGTAGATAAATAGGTACCGCTGTGGCGGGAAGGTAAACAGCGTTTCCTTGCGCTCTGGTTTCCGTCACGGTGTTCTGTTGCACCAGAAGCGGTTTAGTCATGCTGGCCACATGACCCAGAAAGCTGTCTATGGACAAACACCGGCACCCTCGGCCAGAAAGTGAATTGAGCGCCGCAACCCCAAAGTCACCTTTGACTGGACTTAACCGTCCAGGGTCCTTTACCTAGTCTGTTAGGGGGAAATGTGTAATCACCCAAGCTCCTAACTGCCTTAAAAAAAAATAAAAACCAACTTGTCCAGTTGGTAATGCTCTTTTTTTTGTTCGTTTGTTACAAATAAGGTGCCTCCTCATTTTGTTCAATAGGACTTACTTCCATATGTCTGCATAGCATTCCAACCTGAAACTTACCCAAGGCTGCTCAGTGAGTTTCATGGCCAAGTGCTAGGTATTTGAACCCAGGTCTGCTTCTCCAATTCTTATGCATCACACCACCCTTGTCCCGTTATCCTTGGGGCAAGAGCTAGGGCTCATTTTATGGGCTTTTCCCATTGGAAGTCAATGACCATTGTTTCGTCAAAGAGAGGCACAGCCTGTACCTACTGCGAAAATAAAGAGTCGTCAGTTAATTTGTTTCTAAGTGTCCCCAACTGTGCAAGAGCTATGGATGGATATGTTCCCCTAAACCATTTAGAATATGCTGCCCACTATCGTGGAAATTTGCCAACAATCTTTTATCATTGTTCCTTCAAAATAGGTACCAGCAGAATTCTTTTAAGCATGCCTAGGAAAATCCATGTTAAGGAAGCAGGGATGGGTAATAAATGTTTATGAGAGCTGACGATTGCAAGAAATGTAAGGATCAGGCCATAGGCTCTTCTAGTCTAGTATTCTGTTCTCACAGTAGCCAACTCGAAGCCCATGGGAAGCCTACAAGCCAGACATGAGCACAATAGTCCTTTCCCTGCTTGTGAGGCAGAATATAGCCATTGTGGCTAGTAGCCATTGATAGCCTTACCCTCCCTGAATTTAACTAATCCTCACTGGCTTGACGCAGTGAGTAGCTCCTCTTACAACCTGCACTAGAGACTATATTAATGGCACATTTTTATTTGCCCTTCCTGTAAAGAGTAGAATAAAGCTGGAACGCGTGCAGAGAAGGGCGACCAAGATGATCAAGGGTCTGGAAGCCAAGCCTTATGAGGAACAGTTGAGGAACTGGGTATCTTTAGCCTGGAAAAGAGGAGACTGAGAGGAGATATGGCAGCCGTCTTCAAATATCTCAAGGGCTGTCACATGGAAGAAGGCGCAAGCTTGTTTTCTCCTGCCCTGGAGGGTAGGAATTGAACCAATGGCTTCAACTTACAAGAAAGGATATTCTGACTAAGCATCAGGAAGAATTTCTGACAGTAAGAGCCATTTGGCAATGGAAGAGTCTCCCTCAGGAGGTCGTGGACTCTCCTTCCTTGGAGGTTTTTAAGCAGAGGCTGGATGGCCACCTGTCATGGATGGTTTAGCTGAGATTCCTGCAATGCAAAGGGGTTGGACAAAATGACCCTCAGAATCCCTTCCAACTTTACAATCATATGATTCTATGAAAAGCCACCCAAGTTGGTGGCCCTCTAAGATCGTAGGCAATTGGTGGAACATTGGCCATTTTTGTTAGTTTTTCATTTCCCGGCCTTCTCAACTAAATAAATAAAAAAATTGTCCAGTAGCACATTAGAGACCAACTAAGTATGTTCTGGGTATAAGCTTTTGTGTGCATGCACATGAAAGCTTATACCCAGAACATACTTAGCTGGTCTCTAAGGTGCTACTGGACAATTTTTTAATTTATTTTGACTGTCAGACCAACACAGATACCTACCTGAATGGTTTGGGATAGCTAATGAAAGATATGTTTTATCTTCATTGCCAATTTGCAAGCGTTCTTGAAAGTAGATGCCAAAACCCAAGAAGTCCCTTGGTGTATTTGCTCAGTGAGGGTTGCTGATGCACAGAGAGAAGCTTTTCAGGTTTCCCCTCTAAAACCGCCTTGCCTCTCCCAGCCTCTGATGCTCACTGTTCACAGGAAGAAGACAAATAATGAGCAACTGACTCACCTCCCATTGACAGGATCAGTGCTGTGCCAAAAGGAGAGAAATTTCTATATGCAGTACGTTCCTGCGCGGAAGAGCGGTTAGTCATGGAGATGACTGGAGGGAAGGTGAACTTTGGCTCAGTTCCAAGTGGTGCCCAAGGATCTGGTGCAAAGTGTAAAGAGTAGTCACACCAGTTGGGAGCAGTGGCTGTAGTGCTATTGAGTTCAACAGAAATGAAGGGGTTGGCTAACTGTAAGTTGAAGAGGGTCGTGTCTCTCTAGGAGCTATTACAACATTTTTTACAATAAAGATGGTACCCACAACTGCATAGGATAGTTTTTGTGTTCTCACTGTGCGAAAAACACAGGCTTGGGCCTTTCTAGGGATTGGGGCAGGTATTCAGACCCTTTAAGTGTGGGATTCTACAATCAAGTGGAATATAAATTTTATGAAATCAGTAAAAATAAGTATCACCCAGGATTAACAAAGCGGTTTATTTGCGGAGAAATGAAGTGTGTGGTGAATGTGATTAGAATCTCCTAAACCCAAGGATAGTCAAGGTTGTGCTTTCCAGATGTTGTTGGACTGATCCCCCCGATAGCTCAGGCGGTAGAGCACGAGACTCTTAATCTCAGGGTCGTGGGTTCAAGCCCCACGTTGGGCAAAAGACTAGATAATCCTCGTGGTCCCTTCCAATACTATAATTCTATGATTCTCTGCAGCTCCCATCCTTCTTGGCCGTTGGCCCTGTTGGTGGGGGCTGATGGGAATTAGTGGAAATTGTTTGATTTGGTTGTGTACTTTTTGGTGTTTATTGCTACTTTTGTTATATTTGTAGTTATGGAATTTGTTGTATGTTGTAAGCCGCCTTGAGCATGGTTTTAACTTTGGAAAGGCGGCATACAAATAAAATGATTGATTGACTGACTGATTGACTCTACACCCCTTGGAAAGCACCATGTTGGCTGCTCCTGTCTTAAACCCATTCCCACCCAACCAGTTCCCTCTACTCTCCCTTCTTCATCTTCCAGATTACAATATTCCCTCCACCACCCCAACTGATAGGCCATGCTCCTTTCAACTGCTTCCTCCCACTTAGCATTCTGTGCTGCAAGTTCCCCGCTCTGCCCCAAACACAAGCACAAAACATGGTTTGTTAGATAGTCATCCCCTGCGGTGTTATCCCACATGATTATAGTATGTGTGCGAATCCTGTAGCCATCTGGATAGGGCTGACTGCGTACGTCTTCTCCAGCCCAACCATCGCCCTAACAACCTGGTGGGAAAGGCACCTATGATAGGGGATTAGAATATTCACACATACACCGCAACCCTGCTCTTTGTGATCCTACACAGCTGTGTGTGCACTGGTGTACATGAAGCAGGCCACAAAGAGGTGATATTTGGTCCACTGTGATACAAAACACATCTTAGGTTAATTGACGAAGGTGTATAATGAATAATCTTTCTCTTTGCTAGTTTTTTTTTATTTAAATAAAACAATTAATAGAAGAGCTTAGGGAGGCAAACGGATGCATGTCGGTTTTCAAGGATCATCCTGACAGCAACAGACATGAAAATGTAGGTTGCTTCAGCTAGGCACATCTCAAATGGCTTTGCATCTTATTATCCCCCAGAAAATGCAGCACCATTACATAAGTTCAGGCTGAGTCTCACGTCTGAAGCATTATTGGCCTGAATCAGAATTTGTATTCCACATGCTTCAGGAATGCAGTGGCAATGCATCGTGTCTCTTCCCTCTCCTGTTAAATGTATGTAAGAAACACCTGAGCATTTAGAGATTAGGGTTGGCAATGCTGGTAAGGGCCTTTATAATTTCACTGGCTGCAAGGACCAGCCCTGTGCTGTCCGTACCTGTGATCAGGAATCCCGATTCAACCAGCGTCACCGATTCATGTGTAGAAGCCCTACCAGTTGTGTGCACATAGGGACGCATTCTCACCTTTGGTTCCAGCGCACGGAGGTTGGGAGCAAAGCCCTTGATGTGTCCATTCTGCAACATCGCATGCAGGCGAGAACAAAGCTAAAAAAGGTTTTCTTATGCTTGCTTGTGCTGTGGCTTGGGTAACCACAACACAGTGGTTGTTAAGAATTACAGGCAACTCCCAATTTACGTGGGGGTTACGTTCTGAACCTCTGCCTACGTAACCAAAATCATGTATATTTGGAGCGCCCTGGAGAGGGCAAGGAGACCCTCCCCAGAGCCAAAGAGGATGTCCTCTTAGGGATCTGGGGAGGGTCCTCTTGTGAGCCAGGGGCGCAGTGAGACTTTGCTGAGGCCTCCCCCCCAACAGCTGACATGCGGGGTAGCGCAGCAGCAGCTGCCACTTCCCTGCGCTCCAGCTGTGGAAGCCCCACTGTCCCTTTGTCTCATGCGAACCAGAGGGACAGCGTGGCTCTGTTGACCGGAAGCTTCCGGAGCGAGCCAGAGGGATAATAGGCCGTACACAGCTGACGCATGAGGAAGCAGCTGTTGCAGCTGCGCTACCTTGCATATCAGCTCTCCTCTTCAGGGTCTGGGAAGGGTCTCCTCACAAGCCAGCAGGACTGTCCTGTGTTTCCCCCGCTTCCAGGTTCCCAGCACCGCATGCGTGTGTGGTCACACGCAAATGGAGCATGCATAAATGGGGAGTTTCCAGTGCAAAAATGGATCATTATGTAGCCAAGACACACCATTATGAAGAAAAGACACACAGATAGTTAAAGCAATGAGGAACAGATTCTTCCTGCTTCCCATGCAGTTTTGTCACTCCTGAGATAGCAGTGCTTTTGACCAGTGAGGTCACCGCTCTGCTGCCCTTCAACATGAATCTCTTAAGAGCAGTCAAGGAAACTTGCTCAAAACTGCAATTAACATTACTTAAACAAAGGTTAGCTAACCTAAGTGCTTTAAATTGTCGAATGTCATTATTTTGAAAAGAAAAACAGAACGATGTAACGGTTCCTTCAGTAAGATGTTAAACCCATCGTTGTGACTGCTAGATGGTAATTGCAGTTTTGAGCAAGTTTCCTTGACTGCTCTTAGAGATTCATGTGTAAATTCTTACAGTTCTCGGTAGCTCTAATTGAGCTTTTTGAATTTTTTTCCCCTCTGAGGAAACAGACATTAGTCCAGTGAAATGGGTCAATTAGCCGGCACACCGTCAGGGTTACTTTAGTTCACAGGCTCTTTTGTAATATTTACGAGCGTTTACTTTAGTTCAGAGGCTCTTTTGAAGATTAACGCTCTTATCTTAGCGAGTTCGTTTAGGAGATTCTTCTTATATTTTGGAGTTGAGTTGAGTTTAAGTTAATTACTTTCAAATCACTCATACCCCGTTTCAGGGAATTGTCACGGCAGAGCAGTATTGGCTCTCTTTTTGTGTGTTACAGTATCCCGTGATTGTCTCTTTTTTGTTGGCCCTTCAACATGTGGCAGCATGTTATTATTTTGACCCCACAGGCAGAACCTGAGGGGATGCATTGCAATATAGGGACTGTTGTGAGAATTATAAGGTCTAAGATATAAAATTAAAAATGTACCAGATATAAAATTAAAAATGTATAAGATATAAAATGAATGTACCAGGCAAACACATAAATAAATAAATAAATAAATAAATAAATAAATAAATAAATAAATATGTCTGAACAGTACAGGAAAATAGTTCTGAAACCATTACATCGCTCAGACCATCAGAACAGTCTGATCAGGAATTGGAGGAACAGTACTGAAAGACTCCATAAACTGTGGTGTAGTGGTTAGAGTGTTGGACTAGGATCTGGGAGACCAGGGTTCAAACCCTGACTCAGCCATGAAGCTCAATTCTCTTCTGCCTCGCCCTGCCCCACACATTTGTGTTGGGAAGCCAGAAGAGAGCAGCACTGCCCTTCCTCTGCTGCCCCACTCCTGGCCCTGTGTCTGCAGCCGGAACAACTTTTGCTCGTCTCTACAGCCGTATAGGATGCATGAAGGCCAGCGCAACTCGAAAACTCAAAAGCAATAGAAGTCGCTTCAATAAAGGATACTGCTATCGTTGGTTATTTGGCTCCAGGGCAAAAAAACCTAACCCTGGCGCTTCGAGAAATGTCAAGAGCTTTATTACTTTTGCAATTACTCTGCCTGTAAGAAGACCAGCACATATATGAAAGTCAGACGTGATGTGACGAATCTCTTGGGCTTTGTCCTCAAGCTTAATGGGTGAAGCAATTCAGTTCCTACGACTCAGGCACATGACTTGGTATGAAAGACTGCTGATCTGTTGTACAAAAGGAGGATATTGCTTCCTGGGGCTCATCCAGTTCACTCAAGGATGTGCCATACTGTTGTTTCCATCTGCCTTGAGTTTTCCCTGGTATTGCTCTGTACAACAATGCTTTTTTAATATATTAAATATCTTACGATATTTGCACTTCCCATTTCTGATGGGCTGTACCAGGTGTGTAATTCCAACCCTCCCATAAAATGATGCTTCCTACAAATGCCAGGCTGATTCATTCGTATAATTAGCTGCACATTTCTCTCTCTTTTATTGGAATATGCATAGAATTAGCTTGCAATAAGGCATTTTGGATGAAATGAGTGTGCCCAAATTAGCCTTTGTGGAAGCCCAGGAAGGCTCACAATTAGACCTCGAGTAGGAGAGCTGCCAATATATTCCACATTTAGCAACCCTTTGGTTTCAGATCGTAGATGGGTAGGCGAGTCTAAAAAGCCCGGGACACATATTTTCATGGCCCTCTGTCGTGTCCCCAATGGTAACTGTAGCTAGCTGTCAAGAACGCACGCCACTCCGAGAAGTCAGCGGAAGAAGTCTTGAAGTTTATTGAACAGCACACAGAGATACGTGGAAGGTCCGTGAGGATTCTGAGGAGGCCATCTCAGAATCCCCCTTTAATACACCTTGCTGGGTGACTCCCAATTCCCCCCTCCCTTCTGCCCTAAAGGTCCGGGGGTGATCCACTTCCCCACCCGGGATGGCTTGGACAAAAGAGTTAACTGCTCTGGTCTACCTGCACTATTCATGGGTGCTTTTTACATTGTTATTGCGATGCTGCCGGTTCCGCCGCTGATGGCTCGTTAGCGGTCGTTATCGCCCATCCTGGGGTTGTTTACCCCGTGGGGCATGCCTGGGCGAGGTTGGGCCTTGCTGCGCTCGGTTTAACCCCTGCGTGCCTGGCTCCGCTGTTGCCCCCTTTCCTGGCCCGCTGCATGGTTCCCCTTCCTGGCGCCCGCATGGCGCGACCCCACTGTCTAGTCGGGTCGCGACATCCTGCCCCCCGAAACTGACACCCCCCTCCCCTGGGGAGTGTCCCGGGGCCCCCCGGCCGGTTCGGCCACTGCTG
This sequence comes from Darevskia armeniaca, assembly GCA_034641395.1. Lineage (NCBI taxonomy): Eukaryota > Metazoa > Chordata > Lepidosauria > Squamata > Lacertidae > Darevskia > Darevskia armeniaca. The sequence continues at coordinate 831,876 of JAWWNF010000253.1, forward strand.
GTGGAATCTCTTGACCAGCTGTGGGGCCAAAATGTCCGACGCCCACACCCATTCTCGGTCCCCCGTTGCGAAGTCCTTCCACTCCACCAGGTACTGCAGACGCCCTCTGTGGAATCTGGAGTCCAAAATGTCCTTGACCTCATGGTGCTCCCCTCCCGCCAGGATCAGCGGGGTGGGTGGCGCCGCCACGGGGTGCCAACCGTCGTCCTCCGGGGACTTCTTCAGCAAGCTGAAGTGGAACACCGGGTGTATCTGTTGCAAGTTCTTTGGGAGTTCCAGCTTCGCAGAAACTCCGTTGATTACCTCTAACACTTTAAACGGGCCCAAGTACCGGGGCCCGAGTTTCTTGCTGGGGAGGCCCAGCTTCAGATGCCGCGTGGACAGGTAGACCCGGCACCCCTCTTTGATGTCCCCCGCCGGTCTCCTTCGCTGGTCCGCCGTCCTCTTCTGTGCCGCCTTGACTTCCAGCAGTTGTTCCCGAAGGGACTCCCAGCACCTGGCCGTCCTCTCTCTCCACTTTCCGAGCTCCTCCGGCTCCCGGGCGGTGGGCTCCCCCAAGTCCGGCAGGTGCCTCAGGTCGGTCCTGTAGACCACGGCGAAGGGGGACATCTCCGTGCTGCTGTGTACGGAGTTATTATAAGCGAACTCCGCCAACGGAAGCAGCTGTGACCAGTCGTCCTGCTGGTAGCAGCCAAAACATCGCAGGTACTGCTCCAGCACCTGGTTGACACGTTCCGTCTGTCCGTCAGTCTGGGGGTGGTAGGCCGAGCTGAGTCCCTGCTCGATCCCCAGCAATCCCAGGAACGCCTTCCAAAATCGGGACACAAACTGGGAGCCGCGGTCGGAAATGACCTTGTCTGGAACCCCATGGAGCCGGAAGATGTGCTCCATGAACAGCTTTGCCACCTGGGTGGCGGTAGGCAGTGAGGCGCAGGGCACGAAATGGGCTTGCTTGGAGAACAGGTCCACCACGACCCATATTGCTGTTTTGCCTCGGCTGGGTGGCAGATCCGTAATAAAGTCCATGGAGATCACCGACCAGGGTCGAGGTGGGACCTCCAGGGGCTGTAGGAGGCCCTGCGGCTTGCCCACTGCCGGCTTGCAGGTGAGGCAGATGGGGCAGCCCGCAACGTAGTCCTTGACATCTTTACGGAGCGTGGGCCACCAGAAGCTCCGCCGAACCAGCTTCCACGTCTTGACGAAGCCGAAGTGCCCAGCCGCTTTGGCGTCATGGCATGCTTCCAGGGCGGCCCTCCGGAGGGGTTCCGGGACGTAAGCGGTGCTCCCTCTTTGCCAGGTGTCCCCTTCCAGTGTCAAGGAGTCCCGCAGGTTCTGTAGTTCCGTGTCTGTCGGATACGCTGCCACTAGTCTGTCGCGGAGCGCTGCAGAAGGCTGGCTGCGCTCCCGGGGGGGTGTCCCAACTTGACCCCCTGCCTGTCCCTCTTCCCTCCTAGCCTGGTTACGGGTGGTGACGGCTCGGGCTAAGTGTTTGTCCTCAAATAGCGGACGCATCTCTGTGCGGACGTCCGCCTCGTACTGGGGCAGGCGAGACAGGGCGTCCGCGAGGAAGTTGTCCTTCCCGGGGATGTGGCTTAGCTGGAAATCGTACCGGGAGAAGAACTCTGCCCACCGCATGTGCTTGGCGGTCAGCTTCCGCGGCTGTCGGAGGGCCTCGAGGTTGCGGTGGTCTGTCCAGACCTCGAACGGTTCCCTTGCCCCCTCCAGCCAGTGCCTCCACTCCTCAAGCGCCATGCGGATGGCCGCTGCCTCCTTCTCCCAGGTAGACCAGTTCCTTTCCGCCTTCCCAAACTTCCGGGACAGGTACGCCCCGGGCCTCAGACGGCCCTCCCCGTCCCTCTGCAGGAGTACTGCTCCCATGGCCACATCACTAGCGTCTACCTGTACCACCATGGGCCGGGCTGGATCCACATGGATCAGCGTAGGCTCGGCGGCGAACGCCTCTTTGAGCACCTGGAAAGCCTCCTCCGCCCGGGACCCCCAATCCAGAGCCGCCCCGGGACGCTTGGCCCCCTTTCCTTTCCCCTTGGTACCTAGGAGATCGGTGAGGGGGGTCACCAAGGCCAAATAGTTGGGCAAAAAGCCCCTGCAGAAATTTGCGAACCCTAGCAGGCTCTGGAGTTGGCGCCGTGTCCGCGGCCGCTCCCACCCCAGGACTGGATCCACCTTCTGGGGATCCATGGCCACCCCCGCCGCCGAGATCCTATACCCCAGGTAATCTAAGGAGGGACGGTGGAACTCGCACTTGGGCAACTTGACGTATAGGTGGTTGTCCAGGAGTCTCTGCAAGACCTCCCGGACCAACCGGACGTGTTCCCGGGGGTCCCGACTGTACACCAGCACATCGTCCAGGTAGACCACCACCCCTTTGTACAGGAGGTCGTGGAGTACCTCGTTGATGAGACTCATGAACACCCCCGGGGCCCCGCTCAATCCGAACGGCATTACCAGGAACTCGAACTGTCCAAACTGGCAGTTAAAAGCCGTCTTCCATTCGTCCCCCTCCCGGACCCGCACCCGGTAGTATGCCTCCCTTAAGTCTAGCTTCGTGAAGATCGTGCCGGTACCCAACTGGTCCAGCAGATCCGGGATGAGGGGGAGCGGGTACGCGTTCCCTGCCGCTATGGCGTTCAACCCTCTTTAGTCCTGGCACAACCTCCGGGTGCCATCCTTCTTGCCCACGAAGATGACCGGAGCCCCCATGGGGCTCTTGGCGGGGCGGATGAACCCTCTGGCCAGATTCTTGTCCAGGAACTCCCTGAGGTCCTGGAGTTCCTCCCCGGACATCTTGTAGATGCGTCCCTTGGGGAGGACCGCATCTTCTGGGATGTCGATGGCGCAATCTGTGCGGCAGTGGGGGGGCAGCTCGTCTGCCTCGGTTTCCCCGAACACCGCCGCCAGATCCCGGTACTCCGGGGGTATCTCCGGCGCCACCACATCCAGCTTGCCCTCGTCCCCGTGGACCCCTTTGGCCTCCCCCTTTCCGGGGCACTGGGGGTCCGATTCGACCCTGTGCTGCCCACACCTATCCAGGTCGAACGTCAGGCGCCCTGAGCGCCAGTCTACTATGGGGTTATGTTCCATCAGCCAATCCAACCCCAGCACTACCTGGTACCCATCCGTGGGGACCCTAACTAGCATCCTGGACTCCCGGTGGTCCCCCACCCACAAGGAGACCGGCCCCACTTCCACCCCAAACGGACCCCCCTTTATGGGACTGCCGTCCATCTGGACGAAAACTAAGGGGGTGCTCCGAACCTGGGTGGGCAAGTCCAGTTCCTTGGCCACTTCGGGGTGCAGCATACTGTGGTCGCAGCCCGAGTCCAGCAGCGCATCTCCCGTCCATTGTTTGCCGCCGTCCGGGTTTTCCAGCCTCACCCGGACCAGGTTGGGTGGTCTTCCCGCCCGTTTCTTGGGGTCCGTTGACCCTGGCGGGACCTGCAGCCGGGCGTCCTTCACTGCAGGTCCAGGTCGTTTCCCGACTCCGCGCCTTCGGAGTCGGACTGGCGCTTTTCCCTCGGCTCCGACGCGACAGCCGCCCGGCTCCCGGTCTTGGGTGTCCGGCTGGTTCCCGACGTCGCTTGGGACCCTGCCGGGGTCCGAACCTCTCCTGGGGGTCGCTTGGGGCACGCCACCGCATAGTGTCCTGCCCCCCCGCACCTCATGCAGAGTCCATCCCGGCATCTCCTCTCCCGTTCCGGGTCGGGGGTGCGCTTGGGCCGGGGGGGCCCCGCGCCATTGGCGGGACGGGGGGTCCCTGAGTCCTCCGCGGGCCTTCGGTCCTTGCCCGCCCTGGGTCCTAGCTCCAGCATCCCCAGGTCTGCTTCCAACTGAGCCACCATGCGGCACCAGCCGTCCAGCGTCAACAGCTCCCGAGGGGTCCCTTTCACTACGGCCCACTTGCGGAGCTCAGGATGGAGGCCCTCCTTGAAGTAGTGGACGAGGACCTCCTCGTTCCAGGAGGAGATTTGGGCGGCCTCCCCCCTGAACATGTCTACATAGTCCTGAACTGGGAGACCCCCTTGCCTGGCCTTCTGGACCCATCGCTTCGCCTTCTCCTCCGCCTGTGGGTCTTGGAAGCGCTCTCGAAGGGCCGCCAAGAAGTCCTCCAGGTTGGCCAGAGCCGGATCCCTGCGGTCGACCAGGAGCATGGCCCACTGGCCGGCCTTCCCCTGCAGGGAGGAGATGACCGCCGCTACCAAGTCCTCTGGGTCGCAGTCGTCTCCCCCGTACCTTCTGGCGTGGTTCCTTGCGTGGAAGATGAAGGTGGAGAGTTCCGCCGGGTCCCCCTCGAAAATGGCCTTCAGCTCCGGGGGCGGCCTGCGCTGCGCCGTCGCCCTCCCGCGGACGTGCCTCCCGCGGGTCTCCGGGGTCGCTGCAGCGCGCTCGTCCTCGCTGCTGTCGCCCGTGAAACTCCCCGCCACTACGTCGTCCTCCAGCCGGCTGCTGCGACGTCTTGGCGGGAAATGAGTGTGCCCAAATTAGCCTTTGTGGAAGCCCAGGAAGGCTCACAATTAGACCTCGAGTAGGAGAGCTGCCAATATATTCCACATTTAGCAACCCTTTGGTTTCAGATCGTAGATGGGTAGGCGAGTCTAAAAAGCCCGGGACACATATTTTCATGGCCCTCTGTCGTGTCCCCAATGGTAACTGTAGCTAGCTGTCAAGAACGCACGCCACTCCGAGAAGTCAGCGGAAGAAGTCTTGAAGTTTATTGAACAGCACACAGAGATACGTGGAAGGTCCGTGAGGATTCTGAGGAGGCCATCTCAGAATCCCCCTTTAATACACCTTGCTGGGTGACTCCCAATTCCCCCCTCCCTTCTGCCCTAAAGGTCCGGGGGTGATCCACTTCCCCACCCGGGATGGCTTGGACAAAAGAGTTAACTGCTCTGGTCTACCTGCACTATTCATGGGTGCTTTTTACATTGTTATTGCGATGCTGCCGGTTCCGCCGCTGATGGCTCGTTAGCGGTCGTTATCGCCCATCCTGGGGTTGTTTACCCCGTGGGGCATGCCTGGGCGAGGTCGGGCCTTGCTGCGCTCGGTTTAACCCCTGCGTGCCTGGCTCCGCTGTTGCCCCCTTTCCTGGCCCGCTGCATGGTTCCCCTTCCTGGCGCCCGCATGGCGCGACCCCACTGTCTAGTCGGGTCGCGACACCCTCTAACAGCTATAGTGGTCCATTTGCCAGAAGTAATGCATTTTGCATTAACTCTGGAAGTATATACCCAATTCTGAGCGAACTAACCCTCCTGGAGCAAAAGATACACCAGGAGGCATAGTTTGGTCAGAATCAAGTATACAGTTCCAGAGTATATTCCATTTAGCAAGACTGCTTAGAATCCAGACCCTTCTCAAGACATAAACCTAGCTTCCTGGTATTATTTCACACTTGGTGGTTTGAATCCCTCATCCAAATACAATATACTCAAGCGCTCTTACATTTTCTATCCTATTGGAGTTGTACCTTTTAAAATACTTGGCGGTGGTGGTAGCGAAAGGATTGTGGTGTCTACTTTTGAATATTTTAAAGCGATGCATCCCTTGTCATACAGAAATGTGCGCTTCATAAATGATGAAGCGCTTTGCTCTTAAATATTTATACAAACCAAAGGCTTTTAAATTTTAGATAGCTCCAGAGAGCTGGGTTGGGGGAGGGGGCAGAGAGGGTTGTGTGTTGTTGTTTTGTTAAGGTAATCAATATAAGCTGATTTCAACCGGCATATTCTGGAGTGGGGGGATCCCATTTTCCTTATTCCAGTCTCTGCTTTGAACGGAGAGAAACAGGTTGTCTCAAGGCACACACAAGGCCAGGAATTCATTTTCAGTTCTCGCGCTGAGCTCACAGCCCGTTTTACACATGCTTATTATTGATTTACTTCGTAAAATTTATACCTCGCTTGATTGTAACACGCCTCAAAGCTGCTTACACATAGATTGGCGGCGCTTTCCTTTCTCGGCAGACAGTGGAGGCGTACGCCTTTGGGGGTGAATTCAAACCGTTGTAGAGTTATTGTGCCTGTGGTGGCTGCAGAGACTGATAGGGAAGAGACATGTTTTGTTGAAGGTAGGGTAGAGGAAGATTTCTGGTTTTGCTGCTGCAGATGCACCACCATGGCGTTTCTTCGCTCTGTGCTCCTCCCAGCGGTCATTCCTCCTCTGGTCACTGCTGTGGATACATGGCCTGACTGACCATCTCCAGTCAGATAAAACAATAAGATCAAGAAAAAAATCACAACCGTACTTTCGAGCTCCCCCCCAAATAGGGCAAGCTGATGGCTCTTTGACGTTACCGTAGATTTCAGGTAATAACAGTAATGGAAATTCTTCATTTTCTTCTCTCAAACAGCCCCCCCTGGGTGAGTGTGAGCCTTTAAGATGTCTCTCAGCAATGAAAGGAAATTGAACACCTCAGCCTTGAGGAAAATAGCCAACGACATGACCAACATCATCGAAAGCCTGGACACGAGGGAGCTCCACTTCGATGGGGAGGAGGTGGATGCGGACGTGCTGAATGACCCCAAAGCACCTGGTGAGTCAGTGGCGCAAAGATGTAGAATAAGGGCCGCCTTCTGCTGCAGAATCAGACTGCTATGGAATCTCTGGGTTCGTTTTTTTAAAAAGGTCAATTTGCTAGTCCTCATGACAGTAGGGCAGGGGGAATCAAATTGTGGGTGGTGCTTGGGAAGATCTCAGAAGGGAAACAGGCTGAATGAGAGCTTTCACAGTCACAAGAGAAGTCTTCAACGAGCTGTGTAGCTTTTGAATGTAGGAATCTGCCTTATTCCAAGACAGACCACTGGTCTATCTAGCTCAGTATTGTCAACACGGACCAGCAGTGGCTGTCCAGGGTTTCAGACACAAACCTTGCCCAGTCCTACCTGGAGATGCCAGGGACTGAACCTGGGACCTTTACGAAGCAAATGCTCCACCACTGTGCCAACGCCTCTTCCCCAAAGCTTCTTGCTCATCCACCTTGGCTAGTATTTCCTTATTTCCTCTGCTCCAACAGCCTTATCTCCAGTTGTCATAGCATTCTTCCTTCTGTTACCTGCTATAAAACAATCCACTTTTTTAATGAAAGGCTGCTTTGCTTTAAAGGCTCTCTCAAAACCTGCTTCTTCTACAAAGGTCGAAGTCAAACTAGTTTTGGTTCGGCTCACTATGGGAAGGGACGCAAAGAGCTATGCAAGATTCTCTGTTGGAATCTTCTAACATTCAGCTTCAAATTCTAGCGTTATGAGAGAGGAAGATAAACATTTCCCTAACTGCTTTCTGTGCATACTTTTATTTACTTCTATAAAATGCTGGCTGGGATCCAGAGAGGCCTATAGATGCATATGATGTTGTCAATGTTTGACTTAGGGGCCGAAGTTCAGGGCTCCACTCAGCAGAATGAGCTAGAGAGCCCCCTTTTCTGGGAAAAAGGGTGGGATATAAATAAATATAATAGCAATATTATGGCTTGAATCGCCATGTATGTCAATCCCAATTTCTGCTGTTGCACACGAAAAACAGAACACGCAGCTCTGTGCTTTTATAAGAAGCTAGCACACATACAGCTAAATAATAATTTGAGCAGGGAGCTTTTCATTCTTCTTTGTACACAGTGGAAGCTTGTTCCTCTGCCAAGCTGCCTGTCTCCTCTGTATTGCTACTTAAATTATAATATTCCCCTTCTTTCATCACTTTCCAATCTTTCAGTTACCTAAATGAATTAACTGCAAACAAATAGCTCGGAGGTTGATGAAATGTCATTTATTTTTCTGGCTTCCTAGTTTCTGCTGGTTTCCAAGAGACTTGCGTAGAATTTATGGCAGGAGCAAATTGGCAAACCCAGCACAGTAAATAAAACGAACTGCTCCACCAAGCAGGCTGTGCCCCCACTTGTTTGACAAGTAGAGTTTAGTTTAAAATTCATCTGCGTCGCTGCGCAGCAGTAAATACTGTGAAGCATATTTTCTTTAACAGGCACCATAGTCTTTATCATACTTTTCATACGGTAGAATTGTAGAGTTGGAAGGGACCACGAGGGTCATCCAGTCCAGCCCCCTGCAATGCAGGAATCTTTTGTCCAACGTGGGGCTCGAACCCACAACTCTGAGATTAAGAGTCTCACGCTCTACTGACAGAGCTTATCCCAGCTGCATCTCAGTATCTCAGTTGCTGGTAAATCTTCCCCGTTGAGTTAGAATGAATTGGGATGAGTGAATTAAGGAATAACTTCGGAATTAGCACCGCCAGTCTGCTTCAGGTTTTCTGTACCTCTTCAGATTAAAATCTGTATTTATTGCAAGGAAATGTAGTACACTTGGCATGTGATAGGACAGATTCCTTGGCACATAGAACTCCTTGGTTTTTTTAAAATATATTTTGTGGATTTTAGCTGTTTTTTCCTACAGTTTAATTATGTTGGTTGTCACCTGAGGCTCTTGTTCCGAGTCTCCCTGGTAAACACTAAACTTCAAGACCAGATTTCTGAAGCTGCCCCATTCACAAGGATTATTATGGAATGTGAGTCATGGTATGTGTAATGATCCCCCCCCCTTTTAAACACATACACAGAGAGAGACCAAATTCAGGTGTTGAGTAAATGTTTTAAAACCCCAGATTAAATCCCTGGCATATCCAGTTAAGGACTAGAGATGGGTGTGGGTTTTTTTGGGTGGGGGCAGGATAGAGAAACACACCTGATTGGTTTTCATGACAACCTTTTTTTTAAAAAAAAAAATCACAAGCTGATATAGAAATTTGTTGTTGTTGTTGTTGTTAAATTTATTACCTGTCGCTCTCTCTGATCCCAGGGTGGATAACAATTTAACTTAAGAGTGAAAAGGTGAGAAACTGAGATTTAACAGAAAAGGACAGAATCATGCATTCCTACTTGGTTGGGGGGTGGGGGTGGAATCCGTTATGTGCTGCAATGTCTCTTATTTAGCAGCTTTCGATATTAAACTTTTGCCTGCTATGTTCCAAGCTGTGCTTCAAAGAACTGGTACCAAAACTGCCATTTCATCATTTGCAGTGGGCATCCCGTTCTCTGCCATTTACAACACTAAAGGATTTAAAGAGGCTCATGCACAGCCCTACCTAACTGGGTGTCCAATCCGAGTGCGAGTTTTGGAAGTGGAACGCTGTACCTCAACAACAAAGGTCAGATCTTATTTGCCAGTGCAGCGCTTTAAAAAATAAATAAATCAGTTCACATTTCATGATGCATCCATGTTTCTGTTGCTAAGTGCTTTGCTTTTTGAGGTGGAGAGTGGGATGGAAAGTTGCACGAAAACAAAATGGTAAACTAAGGACTGAATTCAACTAAGTCATTGCAGTAGCGGAAGCCAACTCAACAGAACTTCTCCTCCCCTTGCATACCCCTGCACCCTCCCCAAATCTGCTCAGGGGGTCGGGAGAACCCCCCCCCCAGAACAGGGCAGGGAGGGAGAAGAGGGGAGCTTGTTCCACCTGGGAGGCAGAAATGTTTGCACTGATTAAACCAGGCATAGGCAACCTTCGGCCCGCCAGATGTTTTGGACTACAATTCCCATCATCCCTGACCACTGGTCCTGTTAGCTAGGGATCATGGGAGTTGTAGGCCAAAACATCTGGAGGGCCAAAGGTTGCCTATGCCTGGATTAAACAATCTCCTTAGCAGCTCGCTGTTGAATTCCAACCTGCATGTTTTATCAGACATATATAACAGCCTTTAAACTTGATGCATAGAAAACTGCTATTCTAAAACAATAGGAGGCCATACTGTATGTGGTCCATCTGTAGAAGCTGATGAACACGCTAACTACTAATTGGAATTTGCATTATGGGACCTGAAAGCTTTTTAAGGCAGAGATTCTCTCACTTTGACATGGTGAAACTTTGCTGAGTAAAAAATAATAATAATGCAATTCTTCAAGCTTCTCCAAATGTAATGAAGTCTTGTGGAACCGACACTTTTGCAAGGGCCACATAATGTCCATTCTGGACTTGCAAAGAATTGATCCTTCCATGTGCTCTCAAAGAAGCTCTCAAATGTCTCAGGTAGAGGCCTTTCCTCATCTTGCTAACTTACAGGTCCTTTGGAAATGGTAAAGGTAAGATTGACAGTATCCAACCAATGAGTCCCAGCAGTGCAAGGATTTCCACTTGTGCAATGGAACAACCTCCCACTCCCCCTCGTGCACCCCCAAAATCTGTTTTTGGACTTTCCCCCAACTCACCGGAGCAGATTTGGGGAGGGCACAAGCCACACAGAGGAGAGGGGGTGGAAGTTCTGTTGCACAAGAGGAAATCCTTGCACTGACGGAAGTTATTCATTGGATGCCACCCAAGGTCTCCCAGTTCCAAGGTCAACTTTTGAGTCTGGCCTTCCTAAAGGTTACCAGATTAGGCTGTCCCTGTCCAGACAAGGGGCACAGCTGGGCCACTAGCCGAAGCTGATGGAAGTCACTCTGTGCCATCAAGGCCACCTGAGCCTCAAGCGACAGCAAAGGGTCCAGAAGTATTCCCAAGCTACATACCCACTCCTTCAGAGGGAGTGTAACCCCATCAACAGCAAGCAATCTCCCATCCACCTGGTCTAGGGAATGGCCCACTAACAGTGACCCCATCTTATCTGGACTACAGGAAGGCTGTACAAAACCGATTTGTTTTAGGATGCAATGGGGTTAGCGCCATTAAACAATTTTGTTCCTTCCTGAAGGTGCCAAGTCTACATGTTTACACCATTGAGTTGACACACGGGGAATTTACATGGCAGGTGAAAAGGAAATTCAAGCACTTCCAAGAGTTTCACAGGGAACTGCTTCGGTACAAAGCTTTTATTCGGATCCCCATCCCTACAAGAAGGTAACAACAGCGCAAAGGCCTTTCTAGGCCATGATTTGCTTGTGGTGGAATTTCCTCATGGTATTTTAGGTTTCACAGGACATAAAAGCCATTTCCAGAACATAGGGAAAAACAGAAGTATCTAAATGCCAAGGTTGGAATTTAGGATTGATAAGTAAATTGACCTATGTTTTTAACAATATACTAAAAGATGATGTATGAACCTGGTAAGGAGGAATTATTATGAAACCAACAGTGGGGACGAGAGGAAGTCAAACTGGAATAAGAAATTGAGAAAATTAGCAATGCCTGGCCTATAAAGCAATGTTATGGAAATGTAAATGTAAGGTTAAATGAACAAGATATGAGATACCTCTGTGAGAGGGGGAAATGATTAGGACTTCCCATGGTGAGAGGGGGGAAGCATGAAGTTTAACCGATATGTTGTGTGCTTTAAAAATTGTAAAATCCAATAAAAATTATTTTTAAAAAAATTAAAAAAAATAAAAGCCATTTCCAGAAGACGAATGGAATACCTTGAACATTTAGCGCTCATTTCCGTGTTATTTGATTCCAGAAAAAAAAATCTGTTTGCAGCCCCCTTAACCCTAAAAATCACGGGAGTAAAAAGTGACAAATTTGGGGGAGGCAAAGTACACATGTGTGGAAAGGATGGCTGAGTAGTGACATCGCCCAGTGACGTTCTTTGTTGTGTCACACCACATACACCAGTGTGAATGAAATTTAGCACGACATGCTGGTATACTTATTGAAAAGCCACAATTCCATAACACAGCAGGTCCTGCAGTGTAGAAGGGACATTAGAAAATGGGACATAAGCACTAGCATTATAATCAAGGAAACAAATGCAATATTCCTGATATCCATGCATCCATGGATAGAAAGCTTGCATCCAGAGCCACTTTATGAGCACAGCTACACCATATGTTTAAAGCACGCCCATAGCTCATTTTAGCAGTCATGGATGCCCCTGGGAAACTGTAGTTTGCTAATGATGCTGGGAATTGTAGCACTGTGGGGACTGCAGCCTTAACAAACTACAGTTCCCAGGATTCTCCGTGACTGCAAAAGTGGTATAAGAATGCTTTCAATGTGGCCTGTTTACCTTAACATGGGAGATTCTGTTCTCCTGCATGGGGGGCAGAATACATGATCATGGTAAAAATTTGAAATCCAATAAAAAAGATTTGGCAAAATAATCCCCCCAGACAACCCGATCGCTGTATTTTTCAGACACACGGTCCGAAGGCAGACCATCAAAAGGGGAGAGGCAAGGCAAATGCCAAACCTGCCGCGCACCTCTGACAATATGGCCAGAGAAGAACACCTGTCCAGCAGAAGGGTAAGCATCCTTCCTCTTGTGGATAGTCTTCAACCCTATTCCAATCACTTCTCTCAGGCCCTGGGGACTCTCCCTGAATCACACACCCCTCTCCCCAGACCTCTCTGGCTCTGCTTCACAACTCAAGTGTTTCTGCCTGGCTGGAATTTGCCCTTGAACTCTGATGATGCTTCTTGCTTGGTGTGGATGAAAGACAGAGAGGAGAGTGTGAGTTTGTGTCAGGAACTGGCTGGACGCTGAGGGCTGGGCACCGGGAGAAAGCGGGTTGGAGACTGACTTTGAAGAAGGGATCCATGATCTGGGGGAGCCCGTTACAGCCAGGAGAAGAGAGTCAGAGGCAGGAGAAGCTGCAGGATTGGAGAGGGAAGAACCAGGTGCAGGAGGAGGGAGAGATAGGTCAGGCTGGCTTCCACACCTCCTTCTCTTGTCCCTGTCTCTCTTGCTCCACTGTCTCCCAGGACCAGAAGAGGGGTGAAGAGGGAGGAGCAGAAGGCTACATGCAGGCGTAGTCTTCACCTGACTGTGCACAGCTTGGAGGGGGGAGATACATAAGCTGAAGTCGGGTGCAGGGCCTCTCTGTTGTGGCAGCTGCCTCATCAGGTGCACACCTAGGAGTAGCCGAGAGATGTAGGACTGATGGACATGCAAAATAATAAAATTCCTTCCAGTTGGTCTCTAAGGTACTACTGGAAGGAATTTTTTTATTTTGTTTTGACTACGGCAGACCAACACAGCTACCTACCTGTGATGGACATGCCTTTTCCTAATGTGTAAATGTGCTTTTTTGACAATAAAGTTCCTTCCTTGCCTGACAGCACTGTGACTGTGTAGAAGCCAACTTGCAGCACACAGGTACAATTTGCATTCATTGTCCTACCCAGTCCGCCACTGGCATGTGGGAATGTGGCCTTCAGGATGATAAATGTGCACTACCCCTGCCTGGCCTATTGATATTGACTTAAACTTATTGGTATTAACAGCTGACCATCTCTAGCTTGACTGGAGTGGTGCCTTGGACAACAGAATGGAATTTTGCAATGACAACAGATGTGCAGTGCTAACTCCCCAAGTCAATGGCTGGGGTGTGTGTGTGTGTGTAGGTTCTTCTCTGCCAGCCTCCAGGAGCCAAGAGGAGTGTTACTGGGGAAGAGGTGCCCCACTGCAGTAGAGGCCCCAAGTACCTCCTAGCAATTCTGCCATCAGGGTATCAGGGCATAGATAGGGCACTGGTGGCTTTGGATGCGAGGAGGGTGCTAGCAAGGAGAAAAGGGAAAGGAAGCCGTTGCCCCACTTTCCGCTCTGGCCAGCACAAGTTGTCTGGGCTTTGAATGCAATGTTGGCTCCTCTGCCCTGATTCTCCCAGAACCCAGTTAAGTTCAGATCGCTCTGGCTGTCGATGCTCTTGTAATCAAACAGGCAGAAAGAGACAAATCCAGGAGGAAGCATGGCAATTATGGGTAAGACGCAAGCATCACCCACCTACAGTTTTTCCACTGCAAGCAAACTGTTGCTGGCAGTGGAGGATTTCTGAAAAGGCGAACATTTCAGGTGCGAACCTGTGCGTAGTCTTGTGCGCAACACTTTGAACATGCTTCTTGTTTTGCATCCATTGTGTTCACTGTGAATAAATGCAGTCAGGCGGGTTAGCTGCATTGTGTGGAAGGAGTGGAGCGAGTGACGGATTCGCGGGATTGAGATCCCTGCTGATAATCCATACATGACAACTGCAAAAGATGCTCTGGCTTTCTTGAATTCTCTGCTCTGTCTTCCTTTTACTTTTCTGCACATGCCAAGTTTCTAGTCGTTCCACGTAACACTTGCTCTGGCACCTGGGATCTCTTTCTCTTTCCTTTCCCCTTCACTCGTTCGACACCTGCTAATTAATCATTCCTCTCCATTTCCTTCTTCCACTCCTGCCCCCTTTTTCTCATGATGGAGAGCAACAGCTAGGTTTCAGGCTGCTAGTTCAAATGGAGGCTTGTTTGTTTCTACTGCTTGGACTTTTCTGATTCTGAAAAGCAACGATAACCCGAGTAAGAAGTGAGATGCAATAGAGTATTTTGCGTTTGCCTTGCAGAAACAACTGGAGGATTACTTAACAAACCTCCTAAAAATGCCATTGTACAGAAACTATCACGGAACGGTAAGTGATGAACCATGACATGCGCCTCTTCCCTTTGCTTTTGTTTGCTAAGTTTATTTATTTTATTATTTATTTCATAACATTTGTATACTGCTTGATTGTAGAAAAACAACAACTCGAAGTTGTTTACAAAACTTATTCCAGTGTGACACAGCAATTGCACAAGCAGCCTGGAGTGCTGCTCAGTTAAAAGAAGAAGAAGAAGAAGTCTTAGCCAATTAGTTGTATCAGTTTCAGTGTATTTAATTTATTTTTAATTGGTTTCAATCTGCATAATTTTTTCATATCAATAGAAATCGTATATTGCTTTTGGCTACAGAAGATGCATGGAAGGCAGAGCTATAGTAGCTAATATGGTGCCCTCCAGAAGTTGCTGACTACAACTCCCATCATCCCATGGCTGGGGTCATGGGAGTTGTAATCCACAACATCTGAACAGCACCACATTCTCTGCACCCACCTGATATATAAGTTGCACTAGGAGCCATCACAGAAGAGGTACAGTGGTACCTTGGTTCTCAAACTTAATCCGTTTCAGAACTCCATTCCAAAACCAAAGCGTTCCAAAACCAAGGCACTCTTTCCCATAGAAAGTAATGCAAAATGGATTAATCCGTTCCAGACTTTTAAAAACAACCCCTAAAACAGCAATTTAACATGAATTTTACTATCTAACGAGACTATTGATCCATAAAATGAAAGCAGTAAACAATGTACTGCAGTCATGCAATCAATCAATCAATCAATCTGTAGCTGAACTGGGTTCCACAGATCTGCCCATCCCTACATGGCAAATGGTTGTTTACGTTCTCTGCTAGTGATCTTCCCAGAAGCATCTGTCTGGCAACTAAAACCCCTTTGAGAGGTTTCATAGGAAGCGATTCATAAATCGAATGAAATAAATAAATAGTTTTAAAGCAATTGCAGGACTAGCTGGACCCTTGGCCTGATCCAGTGGAGCTCTTATATTCCTAGCAGAGTTATTGCAACAAGTCTGCAGTATATGTAGGCTTGGATTAGTATGCATGTGTAATAATATAATTACCTTCTGCTCTTAGAAGCAATGTTATACCAACTTGGCACCCATAAATGTTGAGTCATTGGAGAAGCTTAAAGTACATAATGCTTTGTCTAAAATCCTGCTCTTGTGTGTGCTGCCACACAGAGACAGCCACACCTCCCTCTTTAGATCTGGCAACGTTTTCAAAGGGCCGTGCATTGTGTGGGGAATATTTCTCTTAAATGAAGGCTAGTCCTGGTAAAGGTAAAGGTAAAGGGACCCCTGACCATTAGGTCCAGTCGCAGACGACTCTGGGGTTGCGGCGCTCATCTCGCTTTATTGGCCGAGGGAGCCGGTGTACAGCTTCCGGGTCATGTGGCCAGCATGACTAAGCCGCTTCTGGCGAACCAGAGCAGCGCACGGAAATGCCGTTTACCTTCCCGCCCGAGCAGTACCTAATTATCTACTTGCACTTCGTGCTTTCGAACTGCTAGGTTGGCAGGAGCAGGGACCGAGCAACGGGAGCTCACCCTGTCATGGGGATTCGAACCACCGACCTGCTGATCGACAAGCCCTAGGCTCTGAGGTTTAGACCACAGCGCCACCCGTGTCCCTGGTAGCAGAGATGAATTAAAATATGTGAAGGAGGTCATTTCAGGCCAGAGTCTACTGGCCTCTTTATGTTTTGACTCGTGAGACACAGGCTCTCTCCTGCCATCACTCACTTGCAGAAAGACACACACAAACAACAGAGAGAGAGAGAGAGAGAGAGAGAGAGAGAGAAAGAAAGAAAGAAAGAAGGAAGGAAGGAAGGAAGGAAGGAAGGAAGGAAGGAAGGAAGGAAGGAAAGAAAGAAAGAACCTTTCCTTGTTTTTCCTGTGAGATTAGATTTAGTTTCATCCTGGGATAGCTCAGTCGGTAGAGCATGAGACTGTTAATCTCAGGTTTGTGGGTTCGAGCCCCATGTTGGGAAAAAGATTCCTGCATCCCAAGGGGTTGGACCAGATGAATTGGGGGGGGGGGGGCTAAATTCTCCATGGTTTCAAAAGTGGCTTACTGTGTGCGCCATGGCAGGCAGTTCCTAATGCAGTGGTGGCTAACCTTGGCACTCCAGATGTTTTGGAACTACAACTCCCATCATCCCTAGCTAATAGGGCCAGTGGTCAGGGATGATGGGAGTTGTAGTCCCAAAACATCTGGAGTGCCAAGGTTAGCAACCACTGTCCTAATGTTTTCAAAATAGAAGCTGAAAACAAAATAGAAGCTTCCTAGAACTAGAGGGGTGGTTCTTTGGGTTCTGACCATACAATATTAACTCTAGCAGCCTCATACCCGGCATTGCTCAGGAATTCTGAGAAACTGAAAGAATCTGTGCAGTTTTGTAAGGTTCAACCCACTATCTTGATTCAAAATGGCACCCAACTGTATCCGACCACAGATCCAAAATGTGTTTCTTGGTCTCGGGAACCATCATGTAGAATTTGGTTTCGACATCTTAAGAGGTAGCAAACAACTAAGCAGCTTTCAAAAATATACCGTTGGTGCTTTCAATAGCTACCATATTTGTTTCCCACGTAAATGGAACATGAAAGAAATAGCTGCCAGAAAACGAGGCCTGCTGCTGGTGCCACATCACATCAGATTTTCCTTCAGTTTGGCTTATAAGAATCTGAATTGTGCAGTCAACGGGCACAAAAGGTCCATTGGGTTTATCTGCACCTAACAGCTGTCACTTTGCTGTTTGTTTGTTTGTTTGTTTGTTTGCATTGCATTCCCCCTGCTCCCTTCAGTTGATCTCTCCTCGATGTTCTTCTTTTGATGCAACAATAGGCATTGATACCAAATCCTTCACATTCCTCTGCTCCATAGCTAGACTATTCCTGCCACAGATCATTCAGAAACCTGAGTGGTTATTGAGCCTTTCTGAGGACAGCTGGGAGAGGGTCTAATTTCAAGCACAGGCACAGAGGATGTAGCTATCCTCTCTATATGGTGTTTCTTGGTGATGGAAACCTGCAGGTTTTGAAGGCATTCTGTGTTGCTCTTAATGATCACTTGGGTAACATTCACAATTTGAGTGACCTGAAAACCTGCAGAAGCAGAGCCTTACTTTGAAATAAATGCCTATGGCAGTTAGGGATGAGTGAATCTGTCTGATTCTCCCTGATTCTCATTTTTGAAAGCTTAGCTTCAATCCTCCATATTTCCACATTGGTTTGCAATTAAAAAAAATAAATCATGAAAATTCACCTGCATTTCAGTGCACACTTCTCTGAAAATGGTTTAATGCAATTTTGCATAATATACATATTTTTGCCAAGTAATTTTCCCTAATAGAATGCTTTTTCGTTAGCTATTGTACTAATATATATCCATTTTAAGGCACATTTTATCCTTATATATGCATTTCTGTACACATTACTTAGCTGGAGAACAGTATTGCAAAATTCAGAGACGTACCAGTTTTGAAGGATGACTGTGCTTCAATTTGCATATTGTTTTGACAAATCTGAATTAGGTAGATTCATTTTTCAGAGTGAGCTGAATCAAAATTCTTCCCAATCCCCAATGGCAGCCATAAAAAAAAATCACACACACACACACACACACACACACACACATCTTTTTCATTTTAAAAATGAACAAAGTAATGTGCTATAGAAAAAATGCAAGATTTAAATGATGGTAACACTGATGACTCTTAGCACAAGTTACTTTTCTCAATCACTGCTGTGAGGGGGGGGAAATCTTGTGGTTTCAACTTCCAGATACGAACCCACCCTTCTTCTATCCTAGTACTGAGATCTGGGCCCCCAGTGCATTATTAAAATGACCACTAACCTCAGATTATGGAAAAAGATTAACCCTATTTGTTTAAACAAAGTAAAAAATTTTAAAAAAATCATTCCAGTAGCACCTTAGAGACCAACTAAGTTTGTTCTTGGTATGAGCTTTCGTGTGCATGCACACTTCTTCAGATACACTGAAACAGAAGTCACCAGACCCTTATATATAGTGAGAGGGTGGGAGGGGTATTACTCAGAAGGGTGGTGGGAATGGGTGATAGGCTGATAGCTGTGGTAAACCTGTTGACGACTGTTAACGACCGCAATTAGTCTTACAGGAAAAAGCAAGCAGTGAGAAGGTTAAAAAAGCTTTGTCATGTATAATGAGATAAGAATCCAATGTCTTTGTTCAGACCAGGTCTCTCCATGGTTTTAAGTTTGATAATGAGTTGCAATTCAGCAACTTCTCTTTCCAGTCTATTTCTGAAATTCCTTTGCAATAAGACAGCTACTTTGAGATCTTGTATAGAATGTCCTGGGAGATTGAAGTGTTCTCCTACTGGTTTCTCTGTCTTGTGATCCCTGATGTCAGATTTATGTCCATTTGTCCTTTGGCGTAGGGTTTGGCCTGTTTGTCCAATATTGTTTGTTTTTAAGAGCTAATGCACTTTAACTTTTGTTATATAAGATTTTCGCCAAATGCAAAAATTCATGTATACAAAAATGCCACACACGCACTGTCCAGAGATCCGTGCAGCTACAGTATATTGTACATACCTTGTGGGGAGGAACTAGCTCAGTGGTAGCACTTTGCATGTAGAAGGTGCCAGGTTCGATCCCTGTCACCTCTAGTTAAAAGGGCAAGGTAGTGGGAAAGACCTCTGCCTGAGACTCTGGAAAGCCAGGGCCAGTCAGGGTAGATAATATTGGATCAATGTTCTGACCCGGCATGCATTCATCTCTGCCACAGAAGACACGGTTGGCATTGCCTGCATTGGAATCTCCAGTTCAGGATGGAATGGTGTTTGGATTCATGAGCTAAATCCAGATGTTAGTTAGGCCATTGTTAGTCTGAGGTAGGATAAGGATGGGTTCAAAGGCAAAGCCACGTACAGACTTCTTGTCCCCATCACAAACTCACAGGGTGGTGGTGGTAAGGAAACAGCCACCTTTGTGCGTTGGCCCTGAACCCCCCCAAAGTGCCCCAAACCTTCAACTATTTTCTGGACTTTTGCATTCAGATAATAGGTTTCCTTTTTGTATTTTCAGCTGGAATTCCTTGGTGTCAGTCAGCTATCATTTATCCACGATCTTGGACCGAAGGGCATGTAAGTTTCGTTGTTTCCTTGCTTCTAAAACATATATCCTTTGCCCAAGTGGAGGCCTCTTTCTCAAGACTGTGCCTGCAAAAGTTTCGGGGCGCATGTGCTGCCCCCCTCCAGACAGCAAGCATGAGGTAACGTTGGGGGAGCATTGCAGAACAGCTAATCGATCAAAATGATGTGCGGACAGCCCAGTACTACTGTTGTATCAGGGACATGTTGCATAATACACATGCAAAAATGCAAACAAACTCCAGTCTGGATTGGCCCTTCAACTAGGAAGCTGTTCACCTGAACAAACAGGAATACATTAAAGGCAAGCCCTTGATGGAAATTGTTAGGAAATGGCATCCCCTTTTGGGGATAATTTCTAGTATGGGATAATTTCTGGTATGTAAAATGGGATTGCATCAAAGTCTACTTGTATGACTGTAATCTGTCTCAAAAGACTTCAGTAGTGGTGAGACAGGTTTTGCGTATAGACTTCTCTTCGCAACAGGTTGCAAACTATTGCTTCTTCCAAGTGCTTGCTAAAGCAATGTTTTCTCTCTCTGCTCTTTGCTTTCAGAGAGGGCATGATTATGAAAAGGTCTGGAGGACATAGAATACCTGGTTTGAATTGCTGTGGGCAAGGACAGCTGTGCTACCGGTGGTCAAAGAGGTACTTTCATTAAAAAATTGCCTTTTCAGGTTTGTACAGCGGGGGGGGGGGTATTTTTCCAACTTTATGCCAAACCTTTGGCCTCGAGTTGTGTATAATGCTGAGCCTAACTATGGTTTAACATGAATGAGAAAACATGCTTAGGGACATTTAGAAAATTGTAGCTACTTCACTCCTGCCCTGGTCTCACTGCCGCCATGACACCAGGAGCTAAACCATGGCTTGGCTTAGCAATACATCCGAATCTAGACTTGTGGCTTGTCTCCCCTAAACAAACCATGAACGGAGAGACAAACCATGAGCCCTGATTGAGATGCAAGCCATATAATGCGAAGCCCAACAATGTCTTCATCAATCCCAGTAGCATGGCAGCAAGAGTGAAGTGGCCTCAATTTTCCAAACGTGCACCGGCATGTTTGCTCATTTACACTAAGCCATAGTTTTGCTTAGGATTTACATGCGAAGCAAGCCGATGACAGCAAGAAGAATTGCTTAAGAAAAATAATTACCTGCAGGTAGTACAACTAATCCATGATCTCACACCTAGTTTAGCACCCAGAAACAGCACTATCCACAATTGTGATTCCCAACAACAGGTATACAGAGAATACTGCCTCCAATGTAGGACGTAGGACATCACCAGTAGCCACTGATAGTCTTATATTCCATGGTTTTGTCTAATCTTCTAAGTTGGTGGCCATCACTACTTCTTGTGGGAGTGAGTTCCATAGTTCTAGCATTATGACAGAGGCAGAAAATCTTTCCTCTGTCTGCTTTGTCAACACCACACATAAACTTACACACCTCCGGTTTTCTAAACTAAAAGCCCCAAATGTAACCTGTAACGTGAACATAGGGGAGTTGATCCAATGCCTTGGTTATTTTGGTTGCCCTTTTCTGAACCTTTCCCCATTCTTTTTGAGCCGCAGCAACCAGAATTGGGCCACACTTCCCCAAGGTTAAGGGGTGATATGATAGCCATGTTCAAATATATAAAAGGATGTCATATAGAGGAGGGAGAAAGGTTGTTTTCTGCTGCTCCAGAGAAGCGGACACGGAGCAATGGATTCAAACTACAAGAAAGAAGATTCCACCTAAACATTAGGAAGAACTTATTGACAGTAAGAGCTGTTCGACAGTGGAATTTGCTGCCAAGGAGTGTGGTGGAGTCTCCTTCTTTGGAGGTCTTTAAGCAGAGGCTTGACAGCCACCTGTCAGGAATGCTTTGATGGTGTTTCCTGCTTGGCAGGAGGTTGGACTGGATGGCCCTTGTGGTCTCTTCCAACTCTATGATTCTATGATTAACAATCCTTTCTGCTATACCCTGGTTAAAATTGAGTACATCTTCTAGCAATCAGATAAATTGCTTTAGGATACAATTCAGCTTCCAAATACAGTCTTCCGTGCCTGTCCATTAGGACGGTTGAAAGCTGGGGCTGTCTTTTAAAGAGCAAGGAGGTGGTGTTTGATTTGAGAGAAGATGCATTAGTACTTACTGGATTGACTCGATAAAAGGTTTGTGTGAGTCAGGTCTTGGCTGCACACCGAGATCACCTGTTGAATTAAGATCAATTTGAATACTGTTGCTAATGCTCCCAAGATTGAATTTTTGCAGGTTTTTGGGACCTGCTCAGAAAACACTCCTGTCTAAACAAACTATTTTATAGGCATGCTTATGTCTTACGCATCCAGTTGAATTGTCATACTTTTAACTTTCAGCAGTTTGTGTTTCTAATGTGGGTGGGGGTGGGGGCTTTGAGTATGAATATTCAGTACTGAACAGAACAATCCTATGCCTGTTTATTTGAAAGTTATTTTTGGTAATTAATTCTTCCAAAGAGTGCTGCCTTAGTAGCCTTTGAGTGCTTTTTAGACAACTGTATGTAGTTGGATTCAGACTTAGTCTTGTTCGTTTCAGTGAGTCTACACGATATCTGATTAAATCTGGATCCAACCCAATAGTAGCAGTGCCCTTGATTTGGCTGGCTTTAAGATATTTTCCCATTCTAGATTCAGTCTGATGCTATCAGCCTGTCTTCTCCTTTCCCTCAACACAGTATATTAATTGTGCCTTTTGCAATTTTCACCCTCTCAGGTTGCAATCTAAGCAAACTCTCTAAGGAGTAAATCCCATTGAACATTGTAGTGTCAAAAGACTCAAACTTAAGTCCACCTCTTCCTTGTTCAACAACAAAATTCTCTTAAGCCTGTTTTCCCTCTTCCTCCTTAAAAAAAATAAAAATATTTCCTTATGCGCCAGAGGCAGATGTGAGACAACCTTGAGTGCAAACGCGGCAAAAGTGCATTGTGTTCCCTGCCTCATTGTCCCTTCCGAGAAGTACTGGACTGTCCTGAGGCATCTCACAAAAACTCGATTCAGTCTGCAATGAGAACACGATGCAGATCTCTGGTCCTGGCCAGGCTGGGGTCTATGTTACACTCAAGTCATTGTCTCCACCAACTAGCTTTGCCACCAGAGAAATGACCTCAATTCCTCATCTGATGTCTGGCTCAACCCCCGTCAAGGGGAAGGCAGAGGCGAATCCTTTGCAGATATGCCAAACACCAGAATCCCCCAAGGCCTAGTCTATCTAACACACTTACTGTGAGCAGCTTGGCTCTGCTATGAGGTGGGGTGGAGCCCCTCGCTCAACTGAGGGGAAGCCCCAGCTTCCTCGTCCTGTTTGGCAACACAAATGAATGAAGCAATGCAAGAGAGGGGGATGAGAGGGGTTGGCACGTGTGCTTTGCACTCAGGTCCTGCTCACAGGCTTCCCATAGTTGGCCACTTCCTGGCATCTCCAGTTAGGGCTAGGAAGAAAGCCCTAGAGAGCTGCTTCCAGCCAGTTGTAGGCAATAGTGAGGTAAATGGACCAATTATCTGACTCCGTCTAAGGCGAATTCCTAAGTTCCTATGTCTCAGGTTCTCCACACAGGGCTGTGAGAGACCCCTGCTGGAAACAGTGGACTACTGCTGCCAGTCAGTGTAGACAGTACTGAGCTATTTGGATCAATGACCTGACTAAAGCACCTTCCTATGTTCCTAAGCGCAATTTGCTTCCCCTTGGGGTAAATGCATCCATTCCAAGAACGAAGCTTTGCAAAATGTGTGTTTCAGTACACCAATTACGTGTGCCCATACCCAGGTGGTAAAAATAGCTTTGAAGAGATTTTAGCTATAAATCAGCTCCTCCTCCCACAGTTCTTAGGAAGTGTATGTTGAAGAAAGTGATTGTCATCTCTCTCCCCACCCAAATTGGTATCTGTTATGCTGCGGAGCCTGTTGCTTGGCAATTGAACCTTTTTCAAAGCATTGCAGTACCCTTCCCATTAACTTTACTGGAATTAAGGAAGCATGCTTTTATAAATAAACCATTTGGAATTCTGATTCACATGTGTCACAGCCCGGCAGTGCTGGGCCTTAGGTGCTCACACAATGAGATGAATCGGGAGCCGGGAGTCACAAGCCAAAGGGACGGGAGTGAGGGCTGGTATTGTCAAGGCACAAATCCCAGTCTAACCTGGAAGCCTCATTTATTTATGGGTCGGGCAAGCCAGTGTCACTAGTCCAGGCTCCATATTGTGGCTTACGATGCTGGGCAGCATCACCCTGGCCAGGTCCACACACAGAGAGAAAATCAAGGTGGTAGAATCCTGAGGTGGCAGAGTGGGCTGCTTTTCAAAGGTGGCATTGCCCAGGTTACCTGAAATCATCGTATCTCCTCATACATGGGTGCTAAGTGAGGGAATTTCTCTCGGTCAACATCAACATCAGAAGCACAGTTGGTGACACAAAGAGAGAGCCTTTTCTGTGGGGTTCCCTCCCAAGAGAAGTTATTATTTGTCACGCTTCGTGGGTCCCTTCCCCAGCTGGGCGTTCAAAGAAAGACTCGAAGCCATTAAGCTATTAAGCTTTAATCTAGGCTAATTACTTTACAACTCGGAGTACATCATAAATACGTCAGGTTCAGTCACTATCAGATTCCTGAACTACCGGTTTGTGATTCTCCCGCCAGGAAACCCATCTTGGGAGACGGAAGCACCTGGTCCGTCTTCTCTTTGCTTCCCCTGGCACGTTGCGAGTGCTCTGTGTGGTTGACGGGAGCCCTCTCACT
Source organism: Darevskia armeniaca (assembly GCA_034641395.1). NCBI lineage: Eukaryota > Metazoa > Chordata > Lepidosauria > Squamata > Lacertidae > Darevskia > Darevskia armeniaca. The sequence goes on from JAWWNF010000253.1 coordinate 856,102, forward strand.
GCTTTCCTTTCCTCGGAGCTTCCTCCAGACGTGGAGCTGGAATCTGTCTCCAAGATAGGGGGCGGTTCATGGTACTCGCTGAGCGCCGGGCTGGAAGGGGGGGCAGCCCCCTGACATTATTATTATTATTATTATTATTATTATTATTATTATCATTTATTAATTGAGTTTATATACTGCCCTATACCCAGAGGTCTCAGGGCTGTTCACAGAAAAGATCACAACATATACTGTATAATCAGAATAAAAACAACAACCCAATAACAGCCCCCCCCCGCCCCCGAAAAGAGCCACATTTTTAAAAGGGTATAGGACGTCAAACAGACATCCAAAGGCCTGGTTAAAAAGGAACGTTTTTGCCTGGTGCCTAAAGGTGTGTAATGAAGGTGCCAGGCGAACTTCCCTGGGGAGAGCATTCCACAGACGGGGAGCCACTGCAGAGAAGGCCCGTTCTCGTGTTGCCACACTCTGGACCTATCGAGGAGGAGGCACACAAAGGAGGGCCTCAGAAGATTAGAAGGTTAGAGTGGCTCCCTCTTGGCCACCCTTCCGCTGATAGGCTGAGGCCTTCCTGTTCAAACAGCCCTTTGAAAACTGAGATGCAGGCAATGCTGAACAATGGGCTGCTGTCAGGCCGAGCTGTATTTTAATTGCTGGCTTTAAATATGTCCTGCCACTCAGCTACATTAGTAAAGAAACGATTTGAATGCGCTATAAACATGCAACACCAGATGGCGCCAAAGAGCAGGAAATCTTTATACGCGTTTTTCCATAGGGTTTTCTTTTTAAAATAATTTTGATAAGCGAACTAATTTCTGACTTATTTATAGTGTAGATCCATTCCTGGTGTGCTTTAATTACTTGTTTTTAACTAGTTTGTTCTTATTACTCTGTATTTCGTGATGTTGCTTTTTAGATGTTGCAAGCTGCCTTGAATCCCAATTTAGGGAAAAGGCCAGGATATGAAATAATTAATTAATTGCCTTGCACTGTGTCAGACACTTGGTCCACCTAGCTCTGTATGGTCTATACTGACTGGCAGCTGCATTCCAGGATTACAATCTGGAGTTTCTCCCAGTCCTACCTAGTGTTAAAAGAATTCTAAGGTCCCAAATATAGAATAAACGTTCATAAATGTACAAGGCAAACACATACATAAGTATATAAATCACATGTTTTAAATAGTACAGGAGAGCAATCCTGAAGCCATTTTGACTCTCCCACATTGACCTCAAATATTTCTCTGCAATGAGGAAGGAAATGGGAAAGTCTCTCCATTTCCGTTTGCTCACCTGTCTTAATGGCATATTTGTGTACGAATAGGGTGAGCCTGTGACCTGGATTCAGGAATTAAAGTATTTACCATCACAAAAGAATGGCTGGGCTGCCCAGGTAAAGCAACCAGTGACCATTGTCAGGTATCCTATGATGTATTTCTGCAGTAGACCACCTCCTTCTGTGATGTATGATGTTTTTGGGGGTGGTCTTGAGGTACAGGGTGGGCAATTTCAAAAGTCTATATAAGGGCTGGCACACCATTGTTCTGAGTTCCTGCTCCCTCCTGCAAGTGGTGAGTGAGGACTCTGTTGCAACAGTTTAATAAAGATCAGGCTTACTTCCTGCTTTGCTTCTCAATATTCTCTGGTTGGCCTCTGTTATTTTCTCCTACTGTTAGGGAACCCACTTAAGGACTCTATACGGGCTCTTGGATACCCCATAAGGGAAAAGAAGCAGTTTCCCCCCTATAACACTAAGATGGCAAAAATTGTACCCATGACTTTCTGTGTGCAGAACAGATGTTCTACCACCGAGCCACAGCCACTTGCGATTTTTGCAAACACATGTATTAAAAAACAATTAACCATATAAAAAAGCCTGATTAATTAGGGACAGTTTTGTAATTGATCACAAAGGGTATTCATTGATTCAGCTACCGATTAATGGGCTAAATGTTGAAGCCCTGATGAATATATGTAATTTTGTTTGTGTGTGTTTTGTATCTATTTCCTAGGTGGCTAGTAGTCAAGGACTCTTTTCTCTTGTACATGAAGCCAGACAGTGGAGCCATTTCCTTTGTCTTATTAGTAGATAAAGAGTTCAGCATAAAGATTGGCAAGAAAGAGACCGAAACGAAACACGGGCTACGAATAGACAATCTCTCCAGGTGAGACCTTTTCACGCCACGCCTTGTGGTTAGGAATGTGGGAGAGATTCGATTCAGTTCACATTGAAAGGCAAACTTTGTATCGCCTTTGCACCACTGAAACAATACAGCAAATTGAAACACAGCCATTCTCCGAAGTTCACACTTCTCCAGATTGGGATGCAGTCACACACCCACGTAATGTGTGCAACAACAAAAAGGGGGGGGGTATATGCTAGGATAAAAGTGTAAGCACACACACACATATATATATTAAAATAATGTATGCAAATGAATTATATTAGGAGAAATTGCTTTGCAAGAATGTTTATATTAGGCAAAATTGCATGGGTATTTGTTAGGCAAAATTCATACTAAAATGCTGCTGAGTGGGGAGAGAAATGAAGACTGAAGTAGAAATGTGAAGAACTGAACTTAATACTGGGAAAATGAAAAACTGAGCGACGCCATAGTTGGGATATTTGCCCAACTCCCTATTCGTGATACTCTTCATTATTCACCTGACTGAACAAGACTTGTCAAATATTGATAACCTTGTGATACATGACCACTTGCTCTCTGTGCTTTGGGCCTCCTCAGTAACTTTAAGAGCTGCTATATATAGCGCACGGGACGCGGGTGGCGCTGTGGGTTAAACCACAGAGCCTAGGGCTTGCCGATCAGAAGGTTGGTGGTTTGAATCCCTGTGATGGGGTGAGCTCCCGTTGCTCGGTCCCTGCTCCTGCCAACCTAGCAGTTCAAAAGCACGTCAAAGTGCAAGTAGATAAATAGGTACCGCTCTGGCAGGGAGGTAAATGGTGCTGCTCTGGTTCGCCAGAAGTGGCTTAGTCATGCTGACCACATGACCCAGAAGCTGTACGCCGGCTCCCTCGGCCAATAAAGCGAGATGAGCACCGCAACCCCAGTGTCGTCCACGACTGGACCTAATGGTCAGGGGTCCCTTTACCTTTCTATATATAGCGCAGTCATATTCAGCATTGTGCTGTTTGTGGAGAAGGTTCTTAATGGCTGTTAGCTAAACGAAGGTGGGCAGGGTAGTATGAAGACCTTGCTATGGTACCTTCGGCCGCCATATTCGGGGCCAAGGAAGAATTTCTCCTGTAGACAAATTCCCTCACTTCCTGTGTTGTAGTTACAGGTAGATAGCCGTGTTGGTCTGTCATAGTCAAAACAAAATAAAAAAATTCCTTCCAGTAGCACCTTAGAGACCAACTAAGTTTGTTCTTGGTATGAGTTTGTTCCTGTGTTGTAGACTCTCAGCACAGTCTACAAGGCAAAGGCCGTAGCTCAGTCGTAGAGCATCTGCTTTGCATTCAGGAAGTCCTGGGTTCAATCCCCAGAGTCTCCAGGCAGTGGTTTGGAAAACAGCTGGTGCTGCAGAGGGCAGCAGATTTTGAGGGAAATGTCCAAAACGGCCCCACTGTGTTCATTCATCCATCTTCCTGCATGGATTAGGGTTTGGACCACCATCTCTATATAGTGCCAGCTTCTGAAACAAAGCTATGCACGTTGTTAAGCGACCATCAATAAAATGAAAATAACCCGCATGCCCAGTCAACATAAGAAGACTCCTGCTGGACCAGGCCAAAGGCTCATATAGTCCAGCAGTCTATTCACACAGTGGCCAGCCAGATACCTATGGGAAATCTGCAAGCAGGACCTGAGTTCAGGAGCACTCTCCCTCCCTGTGACTTTCAGTAACTAGTATTCAGAGAGATACTGCCTCCCAAATCAAGATTTTATTGTTTGGTCTTCCTTTCTTTTCTTTTAATGTGAACCACCCTAAGACCTTCGGGTATAAGGCAGTATAGAAATAAAATAAATAATAATAATAAATATTTCCCCCCCCTCTCATTGCATGGCTTTATTTCCCCCTTCTAGGTCACTGATTTTGAAGTGCAACAGCTACAGACATGCTCTCTGGTGGTGCCAAGGGATAGAAGAGTTCATTCAGAAAAACGGCACGAACTTCCTCAAACATCACAGATTTGGCTCTTACGCAGCTGTCCAGGAGAACACCTTGGCAAAGTGGTAAGAGGTGGCTTACGGCACTCATAGCTTTCCCCGGCGTGAGATGCAGTGAGGTGCAAAACTTGTTGAGTGTCTGCCTGTTGATGACTCAGGAACCATACCATCAAAAAGGGGGGAAGGCGGCAAACCCCCAAATGTGATGTAATTATACCGCGAAGAATCTTTGCCTTTCAGCTTTTTGTGGGAAATTGGCCTTCCTAATGAAGCTGTCTGCTACACCTTGATTAAGATTTAGTAAATTGCCAACCAAAATTCCCCCTCAAACTACTGCTTGTCCAGTGGGAGTAAACATCCAGGAATTAGGCAACTAGAGTTTCAACTGGGGAAATGGAACTGCAGGGAAAGTTTTTTTTAAAAACACACACACACACACACACACACACACACACACACTGGTCCCAATCTATTGTGGCTGCTTTTATTTTATGATTATTATTTTTTTAAAGTGGGTGGTTATATGTATGGATGCCCTACATTCAGGACTTTTCTTTCTGACAGTCCTCACCACTACAGAGCAAAAGTAATTATTTTTTGTTTTTCTGTTTTTTGCCGTCCATTGCACCATTTTGTGTTAGCACTTTTATCAATGCATGGGGTATAAATAATAAATTATCATCACCACCATCATAATCTTTTTTCCTTTTCTTTTCCAAAAAAAAAGGAGCACTCCTACATCACATCTACTTTGTCCTCTAGTGACCCAAAATATTCTTTTGAGGCACGCAAGGGCAATTTTCTTGGTTTCTGGATAGACTTTTTGTTTGTTGTTAAAACTCATTTGTTTTGTAACACGTTCATTAAAATCATAATCAGTTCATTCTTTTTTTATTTTTGGTTCATACTGTAGATTTGGGGGGGGGGAATTACTTAGCCTTCAGTCTCTGTGTGTAGCAGACAACAGACACCGCACACAGCGGCCGAGAGCTATTTTGGGGTGGGGGGTGGCAGCTGCCAGGAGCGGCGAATGAAGTCGCTTCTCTTCCCGCTGCCACCGAATGACTTTCCTTTTCATATCTGTTTGTATCCCTCTGTCTTTGTTCCAAACTGCATGAAAGGTTAACCGTATGAGGCCTGCTGGGCATACCTCTGCTATTCCCCTTCCTCCTCTTTTTTCCTCTCAGTTGGACAGAAAGCAAACTACTGTCGTTGCTCTTAGGTACGTGAATGCAAAAGGGTACTTTGAAGATGTCGCCAATGCCATGGAAGCTGCCAAAGAAGAGATTTTCATCACGGATTGGTGGTTAGTACTTCATTTGCACGGTTTGATTCTCTATCTCTGTCTGTCTTGCATTTCCCTCCTAAAGTGTTCCCAGGACAACCTTTGCCAAAACCAGAGGTTTTGGACTTGAACTCCCATCCACCCCCAGTCACCAGGTCCCCAGCCCGAAGTGTTCAATGCCCACACGGACCTCACGCCACCAGTGACGGAACCAGGAACCAGGTTTGTGGGGTTCAGAAAAATCCAGCTAGATTCCATGTTACATCACAAACCATGCTGGCTAGGGGCTGATGGGAGTTGTAGTTCAAAACATCTGGAGGGCACCGGGTTGACTGTCTTCTATTAAAATGTTCTAAGGCTGCACTGTTAAGGGCCCTTTCAGCATGGAGGCTGAACAGCAGGACCAGATTTCTGGAAACAGAAACAACCGTCGCAGAGACAGGGTGTTTTATGTTGCTTTGCTGTAAAGGTCTTTTCAGGACACTTGGCCAGGAAACCAAAGTGGAACCAGCCAAAAATGAAAAAAGAGAGAGAGTGAGAGAGAAATAACTTTTCAACCAGTGCTTAGTTTTCCATGTTTGCGTTTTCACCTTCTTGTGAAAAATCGAGGTTTATAAGCTGCCTTCTCGTAACACTTAGCAGCCCAATTGAAAGATTTGAGACACAAAGACTGGTGCTCAAATTACAGGGGAGGGGATACTTGCCCGTTTATCTTTTCTACCAGTTCTCTAAGCTACTGTTTCCAGAAACTTCCAGCTCCCCACTTTCCCCTTATCATTCAAGAACTGGTGCAGACTGGATTTTCCATTTGGCAAGAATGGAAATGTCATTATACACCCAGAGTAAGGACTAAAGATAGACATGACAGTGGCAGCCACTATTATTATTATTATTATTATTATTATTATTATTATTATTCACACACATTTGTTCCGTTCCCATATAAAGAGCAATATTTACATCTAAATATGCAACATAGAAGTGAGGCAAGCGGAACTAGGACTGAGCGAAAACATCACCCACCCACACCCAAAAAATTGGACGGCTCATTTACAGTTGGCAGAATTGGAGAGAGAGGGAGGGTGTGGATTATTTGCAAGTTTCTGTAGTGCTTGCCTGGTAACATTGGTGGCAGAAGGTAAGGAGACCTAACAGTAGGTTGACCGGCAGAATCACCCCTTGACTGGTCATTAGTAAGGCCACATTTGCACCATACATTTAAGGCACTCTGATGTCATGGCTTCCCCTCAAGAATTCTGGGAGCTGTAGTTTATTAAAGGTGCTGATAGTTGTTAGAAGAGCCCACTTTCCTTTGCAGATCTCCATTTCCCATAGTTCCCTGAGAAGAGAGGTGGATCATTAAAACCGCTCTGTGAGGGGAATAGGTAGGGCTGCCATATTTCAAAAAGTAAAAACCAGGACACATCAAAAGTTGTTGAGCTTTTATTATTGCCTAAGATCCAGGACAGAGCACTGCCTTTCGGAAATTCTGAGGTTGGTGGGGCTTGAAGTTCCATTGTGATCCATGTTTGCCATATTTAGCTCTGTTTCCATTCTTCATTCGTTTGACTTCTGACAAAAAACTGTGTTATTCCTCTTGCTGTCAGCTGTTTGGCAGAACTTTACATAGTTAATTATGTAATTAATTACACAGTTAATTGTGTAATTATTCTGTTACTCCACACCATTCATTTCGATGGGAAGGAAACATCATCAGTTACGTATTGTTTGGAGACTGAAAATTGTAACAGCAAACGGCGATCGTATCTGTCGAATTGATTTGCATTCCGGATGTGGGATGAAAAAGTGAACATTGGCAATTTAAGCTTCTGTTTCCATCACAATTCTCCAATGCTCCATTCAGTCTAATGAACCAGCCTCTAGTGATTTGCGTCTGGGCACTTTTCCATTTTGAACGTGTGTTGTTTTTTTTAAACCCACCAGTACCATCAATTTAGCTCCCACTGCAAACCGCCATCCCCCTTGCATAATGTAGCCTTGATATGAGAGGCAATTTTTGTCTGTGAAAAATGCTAGGACCTAAAAAATGGCCACCCAAAATCTACCCGAAAATCCGCTTTCGTCATCTGAAACCACCCCATTTCGTCCTGACCCCTGATTTCATGCCGCAAATTTGTGACCAAAAAGCTCCAACACTTCAGGGACTTCTCTCCTCTGCATGGCTCACTTTCAGCAATGGATTCAGGCTGGAAAAAAGATTCCTTGGAGTGACGGAGCATGGTGCAATAGATTCAGTTCACCTTGTACCACCTGTGTGTACCTTTTGATTTTGAAAAAAATACACACCTCCCATTCCTTTACAAATTATAAATATGGCATCCCCCAACATGTTGAATTTGCCCTAAGTGCTGCCACCCTAAGCTCACGTACCGGGGAATACGTCTTGTGGCACCCACTGGAAAGTAAACACCATTACGTTTTGTGCTGCGTGAATGGATTTGGGTCTAATTTACAAAACAGCTGCAGTAATTTCAGAATAATTCATGCTGGCTAAGAGAGCATGGTCTCCTGCGTGTGCTCTGGATTTAACAGGAGCTTCTGCTGCTGCTGCTCCTCAGAACTTGAGTGACAAATTCCTCCGTGAGCTCACTCCACAAACAATAGATCTGTTGACTCAATCACAGATGTCGGCCGTTACATATACTGCAGCATTGTTAAAAACAATGGATAAATAGCACATTCAGAAAATAAATCATTCCAATGGGCTTTTTATTTATGAATGCATCAGGGTGGATATGCTGTTTTTACAGATGTAGGTAGGAGTGGCCTTTGATGGCTGAGATTTGTGTTTTCAGAACCTACCCTATTCTTCTGAAGGTAACATGCTGAACTGTTTTTAATTCTGAGTTTTTAATTGTTGTGACCTGCCCTGGGACCTGCTTTTGAAGGGCAGGTAATAGATCTACTACTAGTACAACCCACTTTTCTTTTCTTTCTTTTCTTTCTTTCTTTCAGGCTGAGCCCAGAGATATTCATGAAACGGCCAGTGGTGGAAGGCAACCGCTGGAGATTAGACTGCATTTTGAGGCGGAAAGCTGTAAGTTTGCTGTGCTCTCCGAGTCTTTACACAGCCCTGAAAGCTAAGCCCAGAGGCACTGAGTTCCGCCTGACTTGGGGGGGGGTCATCGTGTGTGCGTGACATCACACGTGTGACACACGCTTATGACATCACTTGTGTCAGGAGGAGACCGCTAGGCCTGACAAGGCCCAACACCACTATTAAGCCTCCCCCCACATACTTTAGGGGGCTGAGGTGTCCTTATCTCCATAGAGTTAGCGCCTACGGCTAGGCCAGTGTTATCCCCATATTGCAGACAGGAAACTGAGGCTGAAAGAGAGTGGTTCACTTGTAAGCACTTGGTGAAATTGAAGTGTTATAGGAATTCTGAGGTCTCAAATGTAGAATGAATGTTGACAATTGCACAAGGTAAACACACATACATAAGTATGTGAGAGCCAGTGTGGTGTAGTGTTTAAGAGTGGTAGACTTGTAATCTGGTGAACCGGGTTCGCGTCTCCGCTCCTCCACCTGCAGCTGCTGGGTGACCTTGGGCTAGTCACACTTCTTTGAAGTCTCTCAGCCCCACTCACCTCACAGAGTGTTTGTTGTGGGGGAGGAAGGGAAAGGAGAATGTGGGCCGCTTTGAGACTCCTTCGGGTAGTGATAAAGCGGGATATCAAATCCAAACTTCTCCTCCTCCTCCTCTTCTTCCTCTTCTTCTTCTTCTTCTTCTTCTTCTTCTCCTCCTCCTTCTTTGTAAGCCATAAAATAGTAGAAGAGAGCAATCCAAAAGCCATCTTGGCTCTCCTAAAGGCTCTAAGTATTTCCTCTGTTTCCTTAATCCCCCTTTCCTGAGAACACGTAGGCAGATAGCAATCAGGGAAAGTTCCTGAAGGGATTCCTCTCTTATATCTATGAACTTCTTTTGTATTCAAAACAAAACAAAACAAAACAAAACAAAACAAAATAAAATAAAATAAAATAAAATAAAATAAAATAAAATAAAAAAATTCCTTCCAGTAGCACCTTAGAGACCAACTAAGTTTGTTCTTGGTATGAGCTTTCGTGTGCATGCACACTTCTTCAGATACACTGAAACAAAAGTCACCAGACCCTTATATATAGGGAGAGGGTGGGAGGGGTATTACTCAGAAGGGTGGTGGGAATGGGTGATAGGCTGATAGCTGTGGTGAACAATTAGTCTTACAGGAAAAAGCAAGGGGTGAGAAGGTTAAAAAAGCTTTGTCATGTATAATGAGATAAGAATCCAATGTCTTTGTTCAGACCAGGTCTCTCCATGGTTTTAAGCTTGGTAATGAGTTGCAATTCAGCAACTTCTCTTTCCAGTCTATTTCTGAAATTCCTTTGCAATAAGACAGCTACTTTGAGATCTTGTATAGAGTGTCCTGGGAGATTGAAGTGCTCTCCTACTGGTTTCTCTGTCTTGTGATTCCTGGTGTCAGATTTATGTCCATTTATCCTTTGGCGTAGGGTTTGGCCTGTTTGTCCAATATAGAGAGCTGAAGGGCACTTTTGTATTAATTGTCATTGTTTGCCCAGATGCTCTGCATTGAGGGATCTCTGACGGGCATCCTGATGGTCTTACCAAACCCTGTTCCCCCTCCTAAACAGCCATAGCTTGAGGACGGGGGAAGGAGTAACAAGAGGTAGAGATTAGGAGCCTTCCTTGGGTGCAAATAACCCCACCAGGGTTCCAGAGCCTTTGTAGTGTTTATAGGTGTTCAATCTGAACTCTTAGGAAGCCTGGCTGGTTTTTGTTGTAAGATGAAGCAGGCTTGCCCGTCGTTAATCCTGTGTTCCTGCCTGGTCTTGGCTGTACTCTTCTCTGCGTACTCACTTTGGCCAACTGCGAATGATATAAACGTTGATAACGGTAGATAGCATAAATTGGCTCTTCGAGAAGTTGCCATCGCAATGCAGCCTGATTTATAATACATGCCTGCTTTCAGAATGGATTCTCATTACACGGATAATGGTCGGCATCAATCTCCTCCAAGGGAGATAGAGATCTAATTAGGAGGGAATTTCGCTTGGCTGTCTCCATACTCCATACTCTATTGTTATGTGGGCCGGAGCGTGGTATTGAGCTTGAGGTGAAATATTATTTTAATGGGATCTTTCTGTCATCATCATAAAAGGCCTTGGTCAGGAGAACCTTAAGTGCCTTCTCAAGCTTTTACGGGTCAGAAAGGATTACTCCCTTCGTGGCAAAATGGACTCCTTCCCTGAATATTGCCTTGCACTCTGGGACTGAGATAGAAATCAAACAATCCATAACATTCAGACTCGCAGAGAGAACACAAGATTCTTTATCACACTAGAGGGGAGAAAAGTTTTCTTGGACACTACAAGCGGGGGCGAGTTTGTTCTGATTTCAGAACTTGGGATTTCTAGGCCAGTCCTGTGATTATTATTTTTTAGGGTAGGTGTAAGGAAACTTTGACTCTCCAGATGTTGGTAAACCTCAATTCCCATCACCCCTGATCATTCGCCATGCTTTCTGGGACTGATGGGAGTTGTAGTTTATCAACACCTAGAGAACCAAAGGTTCCTCACTCTTGCTTTGGGGACTAATGAGATTTTAAACACTGAGCAGTATTGTTAGAGCGAGTTTTTTGTTATTAAAGCATTCTTTATTTAGTTATATAATTATTTATAGACAGTCTAAAGTAGCTATAAAACACAATGCAAGAAAAACTTACAATAGCAGCACCGTTAACAAACATTTAAAAGCATAGACCAGCTAAAATAAATGTCCTTCGCAATATAGAACTCTTGTAGAAAGAGACCCAGTTTGCATGCAGCTCTAAGCCAAACCATGGCTTAGCTCAAACAAGCAAATGTGCAGGTTTCCGGTGCAAAGATTGTGGCCATGGTTGGCCATCTCTTGGGCCAAGCCATGGTTTGGCTCCCTATTACCTCCAGACCCAGGCTCGTAGTTTGTCTCTCCCAGGAGAACCATGAGCTGCAACCAAGTTTCTTGATTTACTGCTCGTGGTTTCTCTGGAGGTGGCTGCAGTCTTCACTCTGCCAACCTGCATGTTTGCTTGTTCATGCTGTAAAGGTAAAGGGACCCCTGACCATTAGGTCCAGTCATGACCGACTCTGTGGTTGCGGCGCTCATTTCGCTTTAGTGGCCGAGGGAGCCGGCGTACAGCTTCCAGGTCATGTGGCCAGCATGACTAAGCCGCTTCTGGCGAACCAGGGCAGCGCACGGAAACACCGTTTACCTTCCCACTGCAGCAGTACCTATTTATCTACTTGCACTTTGATGTGCTTTCGAACTGCTCCATTGGCAGGAGCAGGGACCAAGCAATGGGAGCTCACCCCATTGCGGGTATTCGAACCGCCAACCTTCTGATCAGCAAGCCCTGGGCTCTGTGGTTTAACCCACAGCGCCATCCGGGTCCCTTGTTCATGCTGATCCATGTTTAAAACCAGGAGGGAGGATCAAGAAGCAATCCGTAAGTCAGTACCAAAGGACGTATCAGGAGACAGGACCAAGGAACAAGCCAAAAGTCAGGACCAATGAACAACTAAGGATATAGGAAGACTCCAGAGCTCAGGGAAGCCTCATTGTTCAAGTGAACATCAACCGGAACAGGAAGTCCTTTTATACTCCTGCCAGTCCTGCAAGATCCAATGGCTAGTCTGAGTGGGCAGAGTCAGTCCAGGGCCTGAGAATAGTTCACTGAGAAGCTGCTAGATACATCTCAGTAGCTTGCCATAGCAGCTCATGAGAGAAAAGTCCACATAAACTTCCCTGGGAAGCAAATTCCCCAGCAGGTTGCCACTACCAAAAAGACCCTGCTCCTAGTTAATCACCGTAAGGAGGGTCTGGAGAATGATGATCTGGGCAGATTTATCTGGGGAAGTGCAGTTCATGACTAGCAGAAGCAAAATAAGGAAAAGATATACATTATTATTTTTTTGTACCTTGTTTGTTGTACACAGGCAACAGACTTCAGTTTTCCGCCACAGTGGGAGACCTGGAATTTGGTCTTGCAAACGAAAGAGAGAGTGTTATAAAATGACCACGAACCATCTTGTTTCTGACTGGTGGTCAGATCTGCATAGAGTCGTAACTCCTGTTTTGTTTCTTGACAGCAACAAGGGGTGAAAATCTTTGTGATGCTCTATAAAGAGGTGGAGCTTGCTCTTGGCATCAACAGTGAGTACAGCAAGCGTACCTTAATGCATCTGCACCCCAACATCAAGGTATTCGTGCCCTTTATGATGTGCATGCTTATTAATTCCTTTTATAAAATTCACATTAAAAAAAAGAAATACCGTATTTTTCCGTGTATTAGACGATATTTTTTTCCTTAGAAATAATAGACAAAATTATTTCGGGTCGTCTTATACATGGATAGCAGAGGGGGCACAGGCGATTAATGGCAGCAGCCAGCAGGAGATTGGCAGCGGCGATTGGGTGTGTGATTGGTTGCTGCGGCAAGGCCTGCTGACGATTGGCTGTGGCTGTGGCTGCGGCAATTGGGCGGTCAATTTATGGTAGCGGTGAGGAGTGCATGCAACCGGCTGTGGTTGCATCGAGGTGGCAAGTGGGCTTTTGGCGGCGAGCGTGCAGCCAATTGGTGGCCACGGCGATGCATGAGATTTGCAGCGGTGGACATGCTGTAGAGCGATTAACGGCTATTTGGACTATTTTGTTGCAGTCCCAAAAAAATAGGGGTCATCTTATACATGGGGGCGTGTTATGCACAGAAAAATACGGTACTATACCATCCTGAGGTTGTAACATCAGTAACAGCTTAGGAATAAACAGCCCTTTTGGAGAGGATGCTATGGTTTTTTTAATATATATAATAGGTGTGACATTTTCAAAGCGTATGCTGGAGAGGACAGAGGTCTGGGAAACCAAACACAACCTACAACGCTGTAACATTATGTTGCTGCTCCCACTTGTAAATCGTAACTGTGAAATGTAAAGTCTTCGAAGGGATTTAGAAATTGTCTTTTAAAACCATTGACAGCTTTTCTTGCAACATAACCTGAACTTAAGGTTGGGTATTCTCTCTCTCTCTCTCTCTCTCTCTCTCTCTCTCTCTCTCTCTCTCTCTCTCTCTCTCTTTCCATGCAGGTAATGAGGCACCCAGATCACGTGTCTTCAACCGTTTATTTGTGGGCCCATCACGAGAAACTGGTGGTCATTGACCAGTCCATAGCCTTTGTCGGAGGCATCGACTTGGCTTACGGCAGGTGGGATGACAACGAGCACCGGCTGACCGACGTCGGCAGCGCAAAACGAATGACGGCGACCAAGTCTGCATCTGTGGTCAACCTCTCAGTGAGTCCACATCCCACAATCACAACTGTTGGTCTGGGGGATGCATAGATCTCCAGAGCCGTATCTGAGATTGCTTCTCTGTTCATACTTGGGGTAGATGAATTTGTCAGTTTTGGTTCTCTCCGTTTCTCAATTTTTAAATCTTAAATTCAGCTCTTCACATTTCTGTAGCAAGCTGAAATTTGTTTTTGTTTTTTTAAATCCTCAGCATTTTAGTGCGAAATTCTCCTAATAAACACATTTTTGTAAGCAGCTAGCTGTGAAAAATATACACTTTTTTTGCTGTATGTACATTTGTAGCCCTGGTCCCGGCCCTCATTTAGGCTGACCCACAATGGGGGGGGGGGGCTAAGAGCATCTCCTTCTTCCCCTTTCCAGTTGAGATTCCTGCCTTGCAGAGGTTTGACTAGTGACCCTTGGGGTCCCATCCAACTCTATGATTCTATGGTTCTGTGATTGACTTCATGGGAGAGAAACTGGCTTTGCAAATGCTTGGAGAATGTCATTGATAGAGCCGTTCGTGGATGCATGCATGTGCTTGTAGGGAGGCAGGAGAGGATATACAGTATTGTTTAATAATATCCTTCCTAACTTGCATTAGCAAGTCCCTTTACTTAGCAGAGTGTCCCTTTACCTTTATTCCCCTTTTAAACACACAGCGGTTAGCTTGTTGCAAGCTTGTTTAAGCTTATCAATACAGTGGTACCTTGGTTTAAGAACAGCTTAGTTTATGAACAACTTGGATTAAGAACGCTGCAAACCCGGAAGTGGGTGTTTTGGTTTGTGAACTTTGCCTTGGAATAAGAACATGTTTCGCTACCTGTTGAGTGTGTTCCATTTGTAAATTGAGTCTCCCGCTGCTATGGGAATGCATGCCTTGGTTTAAGAACGCTTTGGTTTAAGAACGGACTTCCGGAACGGATTGAGTTTGTAAACCAAGGTACCACTATATAGGATTCCTGCTAATCCCCTTTTCTACCCCTTAAAGAGAATCTTTTTTTTTTAATAGATTTTTTTGATACATCAGAACAACAACAACAAAACAGAAAAAACAAAACAAAAACAATATACAGCAATAAAAAGAAATTAAAAATTAGAAAATGACAATAAAAGTTACAACCAACAAAACTTAAACATTTACATCACATTAATATAAATAACATAAAGTTTTGACTTCCTTCACCCTGATATCGACACGACACAATCTTGTGTAAAATATTATAAAAGAAGTTTACTCAAACATTCAGTTCACAGATGGATCCCTGAAGGCAGACTTAGGTTACAAAGTATATACATGTGGAACTACCCCATACGGGACTTAGTCCCAGTGACTGCTGAGAGGCAGTCACTTGTTGCTCACATATTGAATGCAAGATGGAGAAGAGAGAGGGTGACGCCTGCTTTGTCCCTTTTGGTACCTGGCAGGTAAGATCACGCCCACCTCTAGTCACATGCAGAGAAAGTTTGTCCCAGCTCAGGAGGAAACAGGAAGTTTTCTACTGACTGGAGCAAACATTCCCTTTCATGTCCACTCTAGGAATGTTGTACTTGACTGCTATCTATGTGTAACATCCCACAGTGCTCCAGTCAGCCCATCTACCTTTCCAATAGCCTTTTGCGTGCAAGTATATGAACTCTTCTCCTTAGCACACTAGCTTTCTGCGGGAGTGAGTGTTCGGTCATTTTATTGGCCCATCTGCCTTCAAAACGGCCATACACCTTGGAAGACTGTACCATGTTCTTCCCACCACCACCACAACTGTTTAGACGAGCCCATAACCTGTCTTTTTCCTGCCTCAAGCCTTCAGCGGAACCCACTGATGAACAGCCAGCCACCGTCCCTGAACCAGAGCCCCCAACGAAGCTGCAGTTGCAGGAGAACGACGACTCCTCTCTGGACCCTTTGAGGATGAAAGGAATAGGGAAACCCAAGAGATTTGCCAGGTTCAGCATTTACAAGCAGCTCCACCGGCATGGCCTACACCACGCAGACAGCGTGAGCAGTATAGACAGCGATTCCAGTGAGTGGGTCCTCATTGTTTTGACGGGCAGTGGGTATAAGGCAAGAAGGACTTAAGATTTTGGCACCACGTGAATGTTCAGTAAAGAAAGGCTGTGGTGTTTGTCTCCTCCTAGATCTCAAAGTGGGATACTAGAAAAAAAAGTTAGCTGTTCCAAGAACAAAAAAATTACATTTCTGTCTTCTGTCCCTGAAGTAGATTAGGCTGAGAGAAAGTGAGCTTTATGGAGATTAAAACCAGGATCTCCTCACTCCTAACCACTCCCCTGTGCTGGATCTCAAGGGTACTGTATGTGAAGTGCCGACATACGTTGTATTGGCAATCCTTTCAGCAGTTGTGTGTAAGCGCTATTATAGCCATAACGCAGATAGAACAATTGAGGCTTTGAACCCATTTGCTTGCTTCAGTGCTTGTTTGTTTATAAAAGGATTGAAATTGCTAGGGACAGTGCCAAATTAGAAATGGCAAAAGACCCGGCTCTTGGGGTTACAGTCTAGGTGTAAAAGGACATGCCACATTAGGAAAGAAAGTAAATCTCGCTTGGACTACTGCAATGCGCTCTATGTGGGGCTACCTTTGAAGGTGACCCGGAAACTACAACTAATGCAGAATGTGGCAGCTAGACTGGTGACTGGAGCGGCTGCCAAGACCACATAACACCGCTCTTGAAAGACCTACATTGGCTCCCAGTACGTTTCCGAGCACAATTCAAAGTGTTGGTGCTGACTTTTAAAGCCCTAAACAGCCTCAGTCCTGTATACCTGAAGGAGCGTCTCCACCCCCATCGTTCTGCCCGGACACTGAGGTCCAGTGCTGAGAGCCTTCTGGCGGTTCCCTCACTACGAGAAGCCAAGTTACAGGGAACCAGGCAGAGGGCCTTCTTGGTAGTGGCACCCGCCCTGTGGAACGCCCTCCCACCAGATGTCAAAGAGAAAAACAACTACCAGACTTTTAGAAGACATCTGAAGGCATCCCTGTTTAGGGAGGCTTTTAATGTTTAATAGATTATTATATTTTAATGTTCTGTTGGAAGCCGCCCAGAGTGGCTGGGGAAACCCTGCCAGATGGGCGGGGTATAAATAATAAATTATTATTATTATTATTATTATTATTATTATGGAGAATAGAAGGGAAGGGGTGACTTCCTGACTGCTGTACAATTTGAACCAGGGACTAGCTTTGGCATTCATGCCAGTGGGGTAACGTTGATGTGTGGCTTGTTGAGTTCTCCAATAAATCTTTGTGTTTCCCTGCTTGGGACAGATAAAGGCTCAATCCGGAGCATGAAGACTGGCGTTGGAGAGCTTCTTGGTGAAACCAGGTTCTGGCATGGGAAGGATTATTGCAACTTTGTCTTTAAAGATTGGATTCAGCTTGATAGACCCTTTGCTGGTAAGCACCATTGCAACTGGGAACCAGTATCGTTTCTGCACCCATTTTGTCTTTGGTCAGGGGAAACTCCCCGAACTGGTGTTCCTTGGTGTGTTGGGTTCAGTTCACACAGCACATTGGGGCTGCTGCTTCTTTCTTTGGCGATCACTCGTAGCCGAGTAAGGTTGTCTTCCATGAACATGGTCTTCATAGTGAGTCCGTAAGTGACTGTGGGGGCTAATTCTGGATCCACACGTCCTTCCACAGTGGGGACATAGGTTTCTGGGTGGGAGTTGATCATGGTGAAGGTTTGCCAAGCGTGCCTTCCTTTTAGCACGGTTCACCCTTTCGTCATGAGTTTGAGCGTCTTCAAAGTCCATGACACCTTTGGTAAAGGCTGTTCTCCAATTGGAGCGCTTGCAGGCCAGTGTTTTCCAATTGTCAGTGTTTATACAATTGTTATACATTTTTTTTTAAATATTTGCCTTGAGAAAGTCTTTAAACCTCTTTTGTTGACACTTTCCATTACGCTTTCCATTTTTAAGTTCGGAATAGAGTAGTTATTGGGGCAGCAACTCCCATGCTATTGAGCACAGATCTTTGAAGGTTGTCCACATAGTTTTTAAGAGAGCTGAATGTGGGTTAAGATGCCTTAACCAGTTTTTCCAGGATCCCAGCATTTATCACAACTTTTTCCAGCCTTCCCCCAGCTCCACACAATGGGACATTTGAGATGTAACATGCATTCTTCCTTCCTTGGAGGTTTTTAAACAGAGGTTGCATGGCTATCTGTCATGAAGAATCTAGTTGAGATTGCAGGGGGTTGGACTAGATGGCCCTTGGGGTCCCTTCCATCTCTACATTCTATGATTCTATGAGCCATTATTTCCTGCTACATGAATGCATCATGACGACCCTTAGGGTCATGCCCTCCCCCACCCCCTCTTTTGTGCACCAGCGGATATTGAAAGTTTTTTGCCTGTGATTTTAAACAAACCACAGTTCCGGGTGGCATTGAAATATACGGAACTGTGGTTTGTTTGAATTCTAGTTAGTAAGAACAAATCAGGTCATGGTTTTAGTGCTGGTCCCAGACATTTTACCTAAATAGTGCCCCACCCCATTGTTAGGCTCAGTGCTTCAAAAAGTCTTGCTGCATCATTCAGACACCAGTTCCTGCCTTCATCTATTCCAGCGTTTCCCAACCGGTGTGCCGCGGCACACTAGTGTGCCGCGAGACACCGGCTGATGTGCCGCGGAAAAAGGGACCTGCAGCCCAGGGCTGCACAGGACCGTGGCGGCGGCGCTGCTGGAGCCCGGCGGCGAAGCGGAAGCCAGGGCGGCGCTGCTCCCTTGGCTGCTGCAGCAGCAGCAGCAACAACAACAGCAGCCTCGCGCGAGCCACGCTACAGCTGATCCCAGAGGTAACTCTGGGTCAGGAGACCCGGCGCAGCCGGGTGGGGGAGGAGCGGTGTGCCGCGAGATTTTTTCATTGATTCAAGTGTGCCGTTGCCTAGATTAGGTTGGGAAACACTGATCTATTCTCCTGCTCATAGCACAACCTGATGCACTTAACCTGCTGCATTGCAGGGTCAGCCCTACAGGGCTTTAGGTCATATTTGTTCATCAACCAGAGCATAAGCAAACCAGTTTGCCAAGATTGGGCGTCATAGGAAAGCATGGTTCATTTTAAACTGGAAGTAGAATCTTGCAATCTCTTTAGTGGTTTGAAAAAGGAGGCGGGAAGTGCTTTGACTAATTCGTTTCCTGCTGCATCTTAACCAGCACTTGATTTTATGGAACATCTTGATTATGAGCCAGTGAGTCTATAATGTAATAATACCTGATGAATCATACCGTATATAGTCCAGCACCTTCTTTGCCACATTACCCAACCAAATACCTGTGGGAAGCATATCTAGGGCCCCTTTTAAAGCACTACGCATTTAAAGCACTATTATACCACTTAAAGTGGACATAGATTCCCCCAAAGAATTATGGGACCTGTAGTTTCTTAAGGACATTGAGAGTTGTTAGGAGACCCCTACCCTCCTCACAGAGCTACAAGTCTCAGGACTCTGCTGCAAATAAAACATTTAAAGTGTGTTGTAAAGTGCATTATACAAACGTGGCACTGGATGGCGATGGTGAGCTAAGGCAAATTCAATATATTTTTCAAAACTTTTTTTTTTATATAAAAAAGCATTTTCACAACGTTTTTTTATATGTGTGTAGATTCTACCTCGGAGTGGTTTAACTATCAGTCCCTGTTTCCAGGAATCTCTGGAGAGGGTATCCTCATGAAGGGAATTGTGGCCTCATTACAACACTCAGTACCCATAGCTAACTACAGTTCCCAGAATTCCTTGGGGTAGGCCATGCCCATTTAAAGTGGTATGATACTGCTTTAAATGCATAGTGCAAATTGGACCGAAATGCCGGGTGCATAATGCATAGTGCAAATTGGACCGAAATGCCGGGTGATACTTCTCAGGTAGATGATGTACGCTTCCTTTTCCACCTACATAGACTTCATTGATCGCTACACCATGCCAAGGATGCCGTGGCATGACATCGCCTCAGTGGTGCACGGGAAAGCTGCCCGGGATGTGGCTCGGCATTTCATTCAGCGCTGGAACTTCACAAAGGTGAGTTTGCGTTGATGGAAGACCTGAGCCTGCATAACTATCTCCTTGTAGTTTCTTAGTTTATACGCTGAGTTCCATGCAGGGCCGCATTCTGAGGCTTGACCTACAAAGGCAGCAGAATGAGGAGGGGACGAAATAGGAGAGTTCTAAGGTGTGAGAATAAGGGACGTGGATGGCACTGTAGTCTAAACCACAGAGCCTAGGGCTTGCCGATCAGAAGGTCGGCGGTTCGAATCCCCGTGACGGGGTGAGCTCCCGTTGCTTGGTCCCTGCTCCTGCCAACCTAGCAGTTCGAAAGCACGTCAAAGTGCAAATAGATAAATAGGTACCGCTCCGGTGGGAAGGTAAACGCCGTTTCCGTGTGCTGCTCTGGTTCGCCAGAAGTGGCTTAGTCATGCTGACCACATGACCCGGAAGCTGTACGCCTGCTCCCTCGGCCAATAAAGCGAGAAGAGTGCTGCAACCCCAGAGTCAGACACGACTGGACCTAATGTCCAGGGGTCCATATAGCGCAGTCAAATTCAGCATTGTGCTGTTTGTGGAGAAGGTAAACAACGTTTCCGTGTGCTGCTCTGGTTTGCCAGAAGCGGCTTAGTCATGCTGGCCACATGACCCGGAAGCTGTCTGCGGACAAATGCCTGCTCCCTCGGCCTATAGAGCGAGATGAGCTCCGCAACCCCAGAGTCGTCCGCGACTGGACCTAATGGTCAGGGGTCCCTTTACCTTTACCTTTAAGGTGTGAGAATAGACTGCACCACTTCAGTAGACAGGAAGCTGGGCAAGAAACTTTCTCTCTGATGTTCAGATGGGGTGGGGTTGCTCACGGGGATATGGGCCTGCATAAGGAAGCATTCACAAATTCTATGAAGTTTTTAATGGCTGATGTTTTATTGTGCTTTTAGTATTTTGTTGGGCAACCCTGTCAGGTGGGTGGCATATGGGGGAATATGCATAGGATTGAAATGTAAGAATGATGTTAAAACTGAACATACGCAAGTCTGACAGTGTATTTTATGCTTCTTTTGTGGTTGTTCTTTCCAAGATCATGAAGCCCAAATACAGATCCCTTTCCTACCCTTTTCTGTTGCCGAAATCTCAGCAGACGGCTGACGAGTTGAAGTACCAGGTCCCCGATGCCATGTGTGCCAGTGTGCAGGTAAGGCTGCCATTAGTTGTCGGCAATTTACAACTTACATACACACACACACTCTGGCGGAAGGTGAGCTTTTAGACTTCTCATGAGAAGCCTCGTAAAACACCCCTTAAATTGAAACTGCCATAAACAACTAGAACAAATGCCATTTCTTTTTAACAGACTGCACTAGATCTTTGGCATCTCAGGAGACACCGTAAAAGAGATGCTCCCTCTCCAGTCCTCCTTTTTAGCACTCACCATTCTTGATTAAAAGCATAGCCATAGAGAACCTCAACTCATAACAGAGCGATCCTAAGGACGATGACTCAGAAGTGAGTCCCACTGTGTATAGAGACCCACTCTGTAGTAAACAGAGAGCCAGTGTGGTGTAGTGGTTAAGAGCGGTAGACTCGTAATGAGGTGAACCGGGTTCACTTCCCCGCTCCTCCACATGCAGCTGCTGGGTGACCTTGGGCTAGTCACGCTTCTCTGAAGTCTCTCAGCCCCACTCACCTCACAGAGGGTTTGTTGTGGGGGAGGAAGGGAAAGGAGATTGTTAGCCGCTTTGAGACTCCTTCGGGTAGTGATAAAGCAGGATATAAAATCCAAACTCCTTCTTCTTCTTCTTCTTCTTCTTCTTCTTCTTCTTCTTCTTCTTCTTCTTCTTCTTCTTCCATGTTTAGGACTGCAGCCTAAGTTACTAGTCCTTGTGGCAGGACAGAGGGTCTTTGAAAGTATTATTATAGCTGTATTTTGTAACCATAAGGTCCTTTAGTCTCTATTGTGATTTATGGGGTTTCATGGATGATGTTGGATATTTGGGATAAGCTGTACTCGAGTTCTCAGTTACATCTCTTGAATTTTGTTAATGACGAGAGACACTCCTTGGCCCTGACTGTGTAGAATTTTTGCGCAAATGATCTTCCAAAGAATTGTGTGGACTCAATCTGCCGCCGAGCTCTCTGCTCAGTATTAGAAGCCAGTGTCGGTTGCTGCAATGGGGATGAGATGAACTTGTCAGGTTCTCTTTCCTCAGAATTGATGTGGTAGGCAACAGCCGCAGAAATCGGCAGGCATCAGTTGCCAGGGGCCAGGAGACTCTACAGATCATCATCAGTCAGCCTCTGATGATGCAGCTCCTTCTGTTGGGGAAAGAGAGCTGGAATCTGTCAGGGGCCAGGACAGACTCTCCCCAAATGCAGACTCTGAACTTATCCCTAATTATAGTACATCTGTGTTTAGATCTGAATCGTTGCCTGCTTTGGGAGCCAATATTGGCTGAATAGCATGGTTTATATATAATCAGTTAGTAAACAATAAATAACATGGCAACCAGCAGGAAACAGCTGCTGAAAGGACCATAGCCCCTGGAGCAGGTAAGCCTCTCCAGGGTGCAAATGAGGAACGAATGAGTTCCCGTTGCTCTGTCCCAGCTCCTGCCAACCTAGCAGTTTGAAAGCATGCCAGTGCAAGTAGATAAATAGGTACCACTGCAGTGGGAAGGTAAACGATGTTTTCGTGCGCTCTGGCTTCCGTCACGGTGTTCCGTTGTGCCAGAAGTGGTTTAGTCATGCTGGCCACATGACCCAGAAAACTGTCTGAACAAACGCCGGCACCCTTGGCCTGATAAGCGAGATGAGCACCACACTCCTTGGTCAAGTTTGACTTACTTAACTGTCCAGGAGTCCTTTACCTTTACCTTTTACCTACTCCTCAATGCATTTATTTTTGGAACAAATGAAAATTGAGCTGAATTTTCACCATTCATTCATTCCAAAATAAAAGTACTCCCCTACTTGTAATTGATTAAAAACACTAAAGGCTTGCTCTGATACAGATCCGAGTGCTCATCTGATGTACAAGCCAATCACAATGATAGCCTAGGACTCTCGATACAGTCTATTATAGCAGCAGTCCTGTAGCCATTTACCTGGGAGTAAGCCACACTGAATTCATTGCGACTTAGTTTTGAGTAGACAAGTATAGGATTGCACTGGAAGAGTGAAAAACTCAAAGAAAATTATTCACCATCATCCTTCGGAGGAAATGATGGAAACTAAACTCAGCGCAACGTTGGCTGAAGAATGCAAATAGGAAAAGACATTTTCAGGAAACCACAGGCTGCTCCCAGACATTTGTGAGCTGGCTTTGCCTGGGAAATTATTCCCTACAAATTGCATTTGTTCCAATTTTAATTGCTCTGGGCAGAGTAACCTTCTCAAAGCTGGCAATTTAGGACGTTCCCAAGATGAATCCAATATTTTAGGCTTACTTCACCAATTTCCATTTGATTAAAGCAGCTTTGTAAACACAGAAATAGGTTGTGATTAACATTCAGATGTATATAAATGGAAGAGCAAGCATCTTGTTGAATTTGCTGTTAATGGGGTTGCAAACTTCAATGAAGCTTCAGTTGGTTATTTTTAAGCAGGTGAAGCTAACAGTTACGGACATACTTTGTTGAAGCTATTTTGGTTTTAGTATTGTTACAGAACTAGAGAGTGAAAAAGATAAATGTTAAAGCTGGCTTTGCATTCCAGCAGTGACCTGGTTCTCACACAATGTTATGCCATGGTTTGAAGTTGGTTTAAGAATTTCTACTTTTGTTTTCTCATTACATCCAAACCCACTGTCCTGGCTTAATTCTGGTTTGGTTTGCTGCCCTGCCCCAGATAATTGCCTGGTGTTTCAGTCTTAAAGTTTCAATGTTATTAGGGCTTTTAAGATCTTCTATATACTGTTGATGTTCCCTGCAGCTAGTTTAAAACACAATTTAAAACTAGCTGCAGGGACCATCAAGAGTATAGGTAAATGTAAAGGGACCCCTGACCATTAGGTCCAGTCGCGGACGACTCTGGGGTTGCGTGCTCATCTCGCTTTATTGGCCGAGGGAGCCGGTGTTTGTCCGCAGACAGTTCTTCCAGGTCATGTGGCCAGCATGACTAAGCCGCTTCTGGCGAACCAGAGCAGCGCACGGAAACACAGTTCACCTTCCCGCCGGAGTGGTACCTGTTTATCTACTTGCACTTTGACGTGCTTTCAAACTGCTAGGTTGGCAGGAGCAGGGACCGAGCAATAGGAGCTCACTCCGTCGCGGGGATTCGAACCGCCGACCTTCCGATCGGCAAGCCCTAGGCTCTGTGGTTTAACCCACAGCGCCAACCATGTCCCTAACATCGAGAGTATAGAAGGTCTTAAAAGCCCCAATAACATTGAAACTTTAAGACTGGAACGCCTGGGGAAAGGGAAAAAAATCTCCACCTGGTGCTGAAAGGACTCCAACTTAGGTGTCAGGCCAGCTTCTCTAGGGAGGATGTTCCACAATCAAGATGCCAACTTGGAAAATAGGCTGCCCCATGTAGGTACCTCACAAACCTCATTGGGCAGGGGCACCCAGCAAAGGACCTCATGCAACTTCAAGATGTGGGAAGGTGTATATGGGAGGCACAATCCTTCAAGGAACCTGATTCCCAGCTAGTGTGGGCAATACTGAGCTATATACGAACCAATAGTCTGACTCAACATTTGGCAGCATCTTATATGCCTCCCCAAAAGCGCTCCCTCTCAGCTTTTGTTCCCCAATTGCGTAGTGGAAGGAATATTGGCCTACCTAAGAGGACAGAAGTGTTAGAGATTCTTTTGTATATTAATGGCTTTTTCTTTTCTTTTTTTAGAAGCAAGCACACACTATATATATGTAGCAAATGTTTTTCTTAAGGCACAGGCCTGAATTAGAAAAACGGGACGATTCAATGTTACTTGGTTTTTGCAACGAGGATAGGTGATTGCAACAAGATGCAAACTTGACTTGTACATGGATGATTAAAAAACAAGGAATAGATGATGATAGATAGATGATAGATAGATAGATAGATAGATAGATAGATAGATAGATAGATAGATAGATAGATATAGATATAAGCAGTTTAGGCCTTGTTTTATTGCTGGTTTTAAATGTTAGTGTTATTTTCATTGTGTGAATCGCATCGAGGCACTTCATATAAAAGGCAGCTAATAAATATAATGCTAAAGAACATCCGATCTTTCCTTTTTTAGGTGCTCCGCTCTGCTACGGACTGGTCTGCTGGGATCAAGTACCATGAGGAGTCCATTCATTCTGCTTATGTTAACGTGATAGAAAACAGCAAACACTATGTCTATATAGAGGCAAGTAGTCGCCATCTGTAGGTATAAAGAACACAGCAGGAAATCAGCACCACATTCTAAAAGTATTATTATTATTACCTGCCTCGTTTCTGCTTATCTGTTCGAAGCTGTTCTCGAAAAATCTCCAGTCGTGAACATCTTTGCCTTTTAGTAAAGAAACGAACATACCACTGTCCGTGGTATTTACATATAGATGTGAAACACCAAAGAGATTGGTCATCTGGGTGAAATCCAGACAAAGTACAGATATATTAAAGTGCAGCTGGCACCCATTGAAACTGCTGAGGCAGAAAAACAGCAGGTGGATTCATAGAATTGTAGAGTTGGAAGGGACCGCAAGGTTCATCTGGCCCAGTCCCCTGCAATGTAGGAATCTTTTGCCCAATGTGGGGCTCGAACCAACAACCTTGAGATTAAGTGTCTCATGCTCCTATCTTGAGTTAGCTCAGAGACAATGAGAGGAAGAGCCAACTTATTCCAGTTTTGTTCCCATCTTTTGCCCCCATTGACCCATACTTCCCATCCCACCCTGCCCCACACCCCTAGTGGTAACTGGTGGCCACTGGGACTGGTAGATCAGAAGTCAGGTAGCCTGGCAGTAGGTGGCACCAGATCCAAGGGCAGGCAGAGCCAACTAGTTTTCGTTTTGTCCCCACCTTCCTCCCTAGTGAGTTCTACAGAGGCAACATTGAGACTAAGAAGGAGGAAGCAGCCAGCCAGGGCCACCCTTGGACTGGTTGTAAGTGAGAAGGTGGACAATGTCCAGGCAGACTGAGGTTGGTGGGGCAGTGCGCCATTTTGTAGAGTCATAGAATTGTAGGGTTGGGAGGAACCCTGAGGGTCATCCAGTTTAAACCCCTTCAGTGCAGGAATCTCGGCTAAAGCATCCATGCCAGTTGGCCACCCAATCTCTCTGCTTATTTGAATATGGCTAATAATAATAATTAATAATAATTCTTTTATTTGTACCCCACCCATCTGGCCGGGTCTCCCCAGCCACTCTGGGCGGCCTCCAACAGATATAAAAATACATTAAAATATCACAGGTTAAAAACTTCCCTAAACAGGGCTGCCTTGAGGTATCTTCTGAATGTCAGATAGTTGTTCATCTCCTTAACCTCTGCTGGGAGAGTGTTCCACAGGACGGGCGCCACTACCGAGAAGCCCCTCTGCCTGGTTCCCTGTAGCTTTGCTTCTCGCAGTGAGGGAACCGCCAGAAGGCCCTCGGCACTGGATCTCAGTGTCCGGGCAGAACGGTGGTGGTGGAGACGCTCCTTCAGGTATACAGGACCGAGGCCGTTTAGGGCTTTAAAGGTCAGCACCAACACTTTGAATTGTGCTCAGAAACATACTGGGAGCCAATGTAGTTTTCTCAGGACCAGTGTTATGTGGTCCCAGCGGCCACTCCCAATCACCAGTCTAGCTGCCGCATTCTGGATTAATTGCAGTTTCCGGGTCACCTTCAAAGGTAGCCCCACGTAGAGCGCATTGCAGTAGTCCAAGCGGGAGATAACCAGAGCATGCACCACTCTGGCGAGACAGTTTGCGGGCAGGTAGGGTCTCAGCCTGCGTACCAGATGGAGCTGGTAGACAGCCGCCCTGGACACAGAATTAACCTGCTATTGTATCTCCTCCCAGCCTCCATTTTTCCAGGCTAAACATACCCAATTTGACCCAATGGACCAGCCTCCACCAATTACAATTCATTTGAGCAGAATTTGTATAGGTTTCACCTCCTTTGGGTTGCAGCCTGGCTTAGAAGCATCCTTCTCTTCGGGAGCCCCTTTTCACCAGCATATTGGTCTGCTGAGAACCCCCCTGTGTGTTGCCAAGGAGTGTGGGATCCATCCCAGGCTGCGTTCTTTGTTTTCACAGTGGGCTGGCTAGACCTGTTAGACTCTGCTATTGCCTCACACAAATGGAAGGCACTGATAACACCCCCTTGCCAGCTTGTTTAGGATGACAACTCACATCAGCCACCACAGCCATGCTCGCTGAGGCTGATAAGAGTCATACTCCTTATGACTCTGGAGGCATCAGATTGATGGACCTAGAGTGTATCTGGTACTCTCTTAAGGTTGCACAGGAAGACTGGTAACTGGGCAAGCTTGTCTTCCATTACTGATCTCATCAGCAGCATAGCTATGATAAGTTTCCAAGGAGCCTCAAGGTTCCATGTTTGAAAACTACTGCCTTGGCAGGTACTTCTTAGAGCGGCTATCAGATTTATGAACAGCACAATCATTTCCCGCTTCTTTCTGTTTTGCTTTCCCACACCATAGAACCAGTTTTTCATTAGCTGTGCGGACGACAAAGTTGTATCGAACCGGATTGGTGATGCCATCGCTCACCGCATCCTCAAGGCGCACAGGTAATCTTGCTGAAAAATACAGTCTGGGTGGGGTTAGGAAAATGCAGCAGGGGGAATTTTGTTTCTAAGCCAAATACCTCAGCACATACTTTAAAAAAGCATTTCTGGAGTCATTTTTCAGGGAAAAGTGGAGAACTCAAACAACTTTTGCACAGGGGTGAACTTATTGTTAAAAGACAAGGTGGCTAGGGTGAGATGGGAGCACAAACTGGTTTTCCTCTAGTAATTATAATATATAGAAACTAACATGAAGATAACTAGTTCTTGGACTTAGCAAACCATGAAGACAGTATTTACCAGTTCATGTAAAATTATTTTATGTAATTAAACTTTTGGGCCTGGTGGGACAAATGATCTTGCAAATGATGCCAGGGTCCTGGTAGGCACTGCTGTCTACATTGTCTATGATGACACCATTTTGCTCATCATGTTTTGCCACCACTTCCATCAGCGGTTCTGGCATTCCTTGCAGCTTGGGGCAGCTTGGTGTGTATAATGTCTGTCTGAATTTTCAGGGAATGGGTGGAAATATTTGATCCAGCTGCAAATTAACTGAGTTACAAGTGTATATACTACAGTGCTTTTTTCTGAGTAGAACGTTGCAACAAAGAGATTGTGTGTGTTCAGTTCAGGGGCACCGCAACATCTGGGCCCATTATCCCGTATATATCTATACTACCTGCAGTGCAATGACTGGTGTAACAGCAGAAAGGGGCCTCTGAAACAAATTCACTCCTAATAGTTCATTGCACCTGCTTACTTTTGGGGGCTCAGGTTGATGCTGACACTCCCGTTTTCGTTCCTCCTTGCCTGCTCCTAAATGCCTGAGGACGCCTTTGAATGTTTGCATTTCTGCCTCTTTAATTATTTCAGCCCAGTGGTGCAGGGCGTGGGTGATTTCTCAACAGAAAGCAACTGGCTTTTAAGCAGGAAGAATAAAGGCTCTCCGCCCACTGGGGGATTCTAATATGATTAATCTGTGGATCGTTGCAGTGTTACTAGGCCTTGTCTCTGGAAAGTGATCGAGGGTGTTTACAGTTTGCCCTGCATTTCCACAAGGCAAGCTAGTATATCAAGCCTTGCAATCACGAAGAGCAGGCTGCATTTATCTAAAGCTGGAGAAGTCAATATAAATAAAGCTGAGGGTTTTCTGCACGTCCACAAGATCGCTGTGAGAGCACGGAATTTAAACAGCGATCTAAAATATAGAGGGTTGAGGTGGGAAACAACACCCAGAACAATAAAACTTTGTTTAAGAGACACAGACAGAGCTAGGCTGGTCAGAGAAGAAAAAACGAGTAGGTGTTTTTCTCCCCTGCAGAGTGTAGGGGCGATTTGGATTGGGAGAAGAGAATAAGTGTTTCCTCCTCCAGTTCTGTTGCTTCAGTTGAATGTGGAGCATTCCAGCACATGCATTAAAGTATTTCATAAACAGATCTCCTGAGCAATCCATCCATAGACAGGGCCAGGGCCAGACTGACTAGAGCTGAGTGTGGTCAGGGCTTGAACCTTCAAGCATTTCTTAGCTCTTTTACCTTCTCATATGTCTGCTGTTACCTGACTTCCCCTGTTGTAAACTGCCTGTTTCTCATTCTTGCCCTGGCTGAAAGTGTTCCAGACTTTTTTACAAAACCTGGGGATCTTGTTAGCAGAACAAATTATGCAAATGCACGCACATTAGCATAATTCTAATTGGAAGCCTTGGGTTTCCATGGTGCAGAAAATAGCACTTTTTCTTTTTAACAGCACAGTATATGCTTGCCTTGGTATAATTGTGATTCAGGTGGTGCAGTCGTCGTAGCAGAATGCATTCCTGTCAGACCAAACCAGTTAATTCACAGCCTCCAGGGCCGTTTCCTGCAGTTTGCAGGAGCCTGGTCTCTCAGTCCGAGAGACTTGCTTTGCATAACCTGAACCCCACAACCAAGCTCCTAAGCTTACAGCTGTTACAGCTATTTCCCATAACCCATCTTCCTTGCAGATGAGCAAAATGTTCATTGTCACAGGGTGTGTGAAATGTGGAATAATGTCTTTCTACATGCTCTGAACAGCTTTGCACCACCACCTATAAGCATCCACTGATGGTCAAACTATACATGCAAATGCATTCCATGCAAATTCATAACCAAATAAATGATACACTTGTGTTAATGCCGCCCACAACTTCGATCCAAGCAAGGTTGGGTGGCGTTGTGGAACAGATCAGAACCCTATCTGATCGTCCATTGTGTAGTCTGAACACCCCAGGAGGACTGCCGAGGAATACCCTTGGAAATTACCACTGGCGCAACCCCATCGTGGCACAGGCCATGCAACTGGGGTCCTGCTGACAACCAGAGGTGTGTGGTATCATGCCTGGGCAACAGGGGTGTAGTGGGGGGGCGGTCCGCCCCGGGCAGCGCCCTGGTGGGGGGTGACACTCGGGGCGGGGGCCCGCCACCGCGCCTCCAAAGCCACCCTGGGCTTTTTCTTTTTCTTTTAAAGGCTATTTTCGGCGCTGCTGGGGCGGAGCCGCAGGGGCGGCCAGTGAGGAGAGGTGTCACGCTTGTCGCTGACGTGACACCCTGCCTCACTGGCCGCCCCTGCAGCTCCGCCCCGGCAGCACCGAAAATAGCCTTCCCCCCCTTTCAGTGGCTTTTTTCACCGCTGGTCTCCCTGGGCAGAGCCACGGCATGGAGGCAAGGGGCGGGCCAGCGAGGAGGGGTGTCCTCCATGCCGTGGCTCTGCCCAGGGAGACCAGCGGTGAAAAAAGCCGCTGAAAGGGGGGGGAGGAAAACAAAGCAGGCGCTTGAAAGCGCCTGCTTTGTCTTCCTTTCCCCCCCTTTCAGCGGCTTTTTTCACCGCGGCATGGAAGCAAGGGGCGGAAGCGTCGCTCCGTGCGCATGCGCGTCGTGACGTCATGCGCACGGAGTGACGCCCCACCCCCAGGGGTGCCGCTTGGCTTGCCGCCCCCGGCAGCCAAGCGGCACGCTATGCCCCTGCTGGGCAACCCAATCTCTGGCTAGGAGCTCGTGCGCCACCTCAGGAACCCTTATGGGGATTTCCTCACCTGCCATGTTTGAGGTCCTGTCCAGTGCCATTTCTGATCTCCCACTGTGTAATGCAGTTTGGCTCCAATCCTGATGTTCAAGAGACCCAGGCACCCCGGGCAGAGCACAGAAGTTTCTGCCCACTCTCCTGCCTCCGGCACCTGCCTGCCTGCCTTTCCCCAGCTACCCCAGCTCAGATGCGCTGGGAAAGACGCCAAAAGGCAGGAGGCAAGCTGGAAAAAGAGGCCAGCGTCTGACTGGGGGAAGGCGGCTGCCCAAGGGAGGGGAAGAAGGAAGAAGGCACCAACTTGCAGAAAATATTGGGGAGGGGGGCTGGCTCCCCTAAATATTTTTTTGGGTTGTGAAGGGCCCCAGGCCCCATAGAGTTGGCACCTATGGTCCATATGTGTGATCAATATGCGGTGTGCATGCGCTTTTCTCAGTCTTTTCGTCCAGCAAGTAAGAATCAACCTCTGCATAGAGATCTCCCTTGCTGGATCGAGGTGAATTAATTCTAATGCTATGAAATCTCTATTACGTTCACTATGAAATTTTTGAGGGTGGCTCGAACTGGGAGTAGGTACTAATATATGAATGTTTCATCTCCTGGGTCTCATGCAAAAGAAGAATTAGCTCTTGCATAAATATTTCAACCTTAATGGTGGGGCTTGATGGAGTTTTCCACCCGAGCGTAAGGGCCTCTTTGTTCTTTAGGCAGCACACAGCATATATAATTAATTAGCTGAATATCGACATTCATAGATTTTCTGGTTGTGGTTTCCCTTCCCTCTGAGCTAGCCATGCTGCTTTTGAATGATGAAAATGGGAAGCTCATAAGTGATTTATTTTTGTAATTAATTTTGGCAAGTATCAACTAATACTCCTCGCGTCCAAGCTGTTTGCCTTGTCTCATGCAGACACCTTTAATAAGGCGAAACCCGTGGGTTTGTGTGGTAACATTAGCGACTATACCTTGATTTTTATTTTTTTACAGAAGCAAAAATGCACCACTTCATGATTTTCACGTGCTATTCATTTTAGGATGCAGTCGGTTAAAAAGACTATATACCAAATTTTCCCATCAGTGCCAATTTCAAACACCTATAGTAGTTTTTGGGAGTGCCACAGTGTAGATTGTTTGAGGATTGCAGTTTTATGACCTGATATTCAATATGACTTGGGGTGTGTTGAAAGCACTTAACCATAAGAATACAGGAGCTGCCTTATACCAAGCTTGGTCCACTTTGCTCACTCTTGTCTACACTGATTGGCAGCTGGTCTCCAAGGTTTTATGCAGGTGGACTTTCCCATCCTTACCTGGAGATACCGAGAATTGTACCTGGGACCTTCAGCATGCAAAGCAGAATCTCTACTCCTGAGCTATGCCTTACAAGGCTCTTCTGTGCTGAACAGATGCTTGTCTGTTCAGATCATTCCTAGTTCTCCTTGCCTGTCCTGCTGATGTCCTTGTGATCCTTGACGATCACTTTCCTTTGCTTTCTTTGCTGCCGAACTGCAGATTGTAAACTCCCTGGACGGCGGGATGCAGGCTGTCTCTCTTTTGCTTGTGTTATTCTGTAACACTCCATGCATTTCGATGAAACTGTAAAACAACGAATAGCGAGCTGACAATCACCTTACCTATTTGACAGGGCTGGATTTGGAGAACGTGGTGCTTGGATTCAACTGTGCATATGCATGCTTATGGGGCCTTTATAGCCAGAAGAACAAACTATGCACAGATACTTGTGCAACATATGGGTTGAGATATGTTTCCTAATTTATGAATCCCCCCTAAAGTGCATTCTCAGTTTTACTAATGGAAATATTACTAATATTTACTAATGGAATTGCTTTTGCAATCTAGAAAATTATTTCAATTATGACTTTTTTGTAAAAGATGGCAACGTTCCCATTTATTTCTGAGCCCAGTATTAATGCAGAAAATGAATCTGAATATTTGTTGTTTTGTAAATACTAGTCCTAGGAAGAATTTCTAGGAAATGCTGTATCTTCCTGGTAGAATCTCTAATGGTTTTCAATGTTTCCTGGTGTTTTATCCAAACTATAAGATGCTCGCCACCTGGTGGTTGTTTCCTACCCCTTTGGCTTACAAAAAAAGCAAGAGCCACTCAGTTTTAGCACCCCTGAATTTTATTATGGGTGCCTGGAAAGTTAGACTCCATATGAATGCTAATTAGCTGAGATGTAATTGCCTGGCAAATTACTGAGTTAAAAATAAATAAGGAGAGGGACTCAAAGGGTATCTCTGGAAATGAAACTGTACAGAAATTGACTGGCCAGCATAATAATCATCTATCTGTCAGCCAGAATAAAAACAAATATGTTGTAAGGGAGAACGGGGTTTGCAAATCGCTCTGCAATTGTGGCAAGCTTCTAATGGACTTGGCTGCTAAAAAATACGGGGTGGGATTCGCCTAATGAATCTCGGCAGTGGAAGCCCTGTGCAGGGACTTCTGCTCGTGTAATGCGGCTTCCTCCTCCTGCCCCCTCCCCAGAATTGGCTCTGAGAAACCCCAGAACAATGTGCAGGGGAAAGAGAGAGAGGAATCATTCCATCTGGCCAGCTGAAATGGCAGCGGATGGAAGGATAGGAAGAGCAGAACGTTGAATTCCATCCACTATTTCTATCATTTTTTTAAAGGGATGCACTGAGAAGTAACGGTGTGTGAATTCTGACATTGAGCGCTAGCAGCATATCTGCACATTAAACTTATATTGGTTTTTGTCCTTATCTCCTGTTTGAGCTGTCATGGATTCCACCAGAGAATTCTGGGAATTGTAGTTTGATGAGAGTGTTGAGTTCCCTCTGGGCCCTCGCCTGACACCTCACACACAGACCAGCACTAAAGTACCCAGAGTTCATTGCGGAGACAGAATCGCTATTAAACTAGTCTGTAGGGTATATGTTTTCATTTCACCCCTTGAAGGTGAAGGAAACCAGCTGCCAACCCTTTTTAGAAATTCAATAATGGCCCATGACAAATCTGTGGTGCCACCACACTTGAAATTCTGGGTATATTTATGGTTGAATTGGAAGAGGTACTGAAAAGGGCAACTGAAAGGATCAAGGGATTTGAACAACGTTCCCGTGAGGAAAAGGGCACAGCATTTGAGTGCCCTTTACGTCTGGAAAAAGGCCAAGTAAGGGAGACACGATAAGGGGGGTATGCAGTCATGTGTGGTATGGAGAAACTCCAGGGGAGGGGGAATCTGTTGCTCTTCGTAAACTTTGGATCATCATTTCTGTCAGCCCTAGTAAGCATGGCCAATGGTCAGCGATGATGGATGTTGTAGTTCAATAACATCTGGAGGACTACAAGTTCCTCATCCCTGGAATCAGGAAACATTCCCGCCCTCCCCTCTCTCACCTTACGAGTACCAGGAGACATGTAATGAATCCAAACGCTGGGCGATTCACACAGAGCACAGCTAAACTTTCGGAAGACGCAGTGATAGCTGCCACCCTCAGCTTGAGGCTTGTCCAAACTTACCTTTCATCTGTTCTTTCCGGGCATGGACTGCACTTTAAAGCTCTGGGTTTGTTGGTTTTGCTCTGGTGCTTCCCCCGCAAAAACCTGCTCTTTAAAGCCCCGTTGGAGCAAACAGTATTCTGTGGAAAACCTAAATTCATGGAGCACTAAAGAGCAAGTTTTCACAGGGAAAGCTCTGGGTGAAACAACGACAACGATTCGGAGCTTTTAAGTACAGACCTGGGGCAAAACGTATGGATAAGCCCTTCGCTGGCTTTATGCCTGGCAGACAAATTCTCGAAGGAAAAGGCTAGGAATGGCTACTAGTCATGATGGCTGTAGGATACCTTAGAGGCTGCTTGTCTCTGCATACCAGTTAATTGGGAACACAAGTGGGAGAGGGCTATTTTCCCTCATGCTCTGCTTGTGGTCTTTTCACTGAACATCTGGTTGTCCACAGTGGGCAGCAGGGATGCTGGACTAGATAAATCTTTGATCTGACCCAGCAGGGCTTTTCTAACATTCTTACAATATGTTCCTGCCCCAGTCCCTTGCCAGTGCTATGGGGATCTGTTCACTGTTCACACTGGGGAGCCAGTGTGGTGTAGTGGTTAGGAGTGGTGGACTCGTAATCTGGTGAACCGGGTTCGCTTCCCCACTCCTCCACATGCAGCTTCTGGGTGACCTTGGGCTAGTCACACTTCTCTGAAGTCTCTCAGCCCCACTCACCTCACAGAATGTTTTCTGTCGGGGAGGAAGGGAAAGGAGATTGTGAGCCGCTTTGAGACTCCTTAGGGTAGTGATAAAGCGGGTTATCAAATCCAAACTCTTCTTCTTCCATGTTTTCTCCTTCCTTATCTTTTTTTTTGGGGGGGGAGCAGTATCACTGAAATATAGAGGCCAGAATTATGGAAGGTCATATCCAAGAGCAATATTATGATAGATCATTACCTAATACCAGTGTTGGCAAACTGATATGGGGGGAACTTTTAAATAAAATCTCAGGCTGAATTAAGTACTTCTGCAGCTTCTTGTTATCATGATAATACATATTTTGGGTTTTGTCCCCCTCCCCTTTGTATTTAACAGGCTCATCACTTAGCTATTTAAATTGGTTAACTGATCAGTGCTTAGACCACTAAATTATTTATTGTTTGCAGTTATTGTGCCTTTATTGTTATCCATTGCACTGGCCTTTGGCCTTGTATCAATAAATCAGATTAATAAAAGGAAGAACTTCTGCATTTCATAAATCACACCCACTATTTGGAGTTTCAGGATTTCTTGTTCTGGGACTGGGGCAAGGTTAGCTCATCTTTTTTTGTGTTTTCTCTCCAGGGAAAACAAACGGTACCGAGTCTACGTAGTCATCCCACTGCTGCCAGGATTTGAGGGCGATATTTCAACAGGAGGAGGAAATGCACTGCAGGCAATCATGCACTTTAACTACAGGTATCTTGAGTTGTTCCAACTGCCACAAATTATTTTGTTCTCAGCAATATGCTGTGGTGTGTTACTGAAGGGAATCTAGGCTGTGCACAGTTGAGGTCAGCATCGGTCTTCTGTGGAGTCTCTCGGGCAAAGGGTTAAAGGGGGATCTCTGATTCAAGCTTTGCCCCAGGATCCAAAGACCTGATGGATGGAAAACCTTGTGCACCAACTTACACTCTGCAGGATAACAGTGTAATAAAAAAGGTAAATGATAACATGTAAGGGGGTAGGAGATGTTGGGGCCACTGGACAGAGTTGGAGGAACAAAGTTGGAGCCTTGGGTGGTATCCAGTGTCCTTGTTCCAACCCTCTCCAAATCTGCTCCAGGGGTGGGTGAGGGGCATTGTGGGAAACCCAGAGCAGATTTAGCAGGTATGGGGGAGTGGGAAAAAGAGAAAAGTTCTGTGTTGCAAGCATGAATTCTTGCAGTAATGCAAAGAAGGACTTAGCATCACTGTGGAAACCAGCCCTTGGATTTATAAACAGAAGCTTAGAGGGAGTGTGTTTGGTGTGGAAGGGTATTTTATAGTCAGTTGCCGAAGCATGCTGAAGAGTTTTCAACCATTCCTCTCCTCAGAAGCCTCCGTCAGAGGCACGAAGGGCCCCGTGTTTCCTCTTGCCAGTTCAAATGAATATGTGTTATTGCACATTTCTGTCAAATAGCCAGCAGAGGGAGCACAGGCTTTTTGTGTTGGGCCTTTCTATGAAAATCTCATAGGGCACATTTGCGCATTGGCTTTTTAATTAAGCTTTTGCCTTCTATTTCCTAGTATCTTGTTTATAGACAACAGGCTGCGAAAGCAAGCGACTGCACTTAGGTGCCGTTTTCCCCAAACGTCATTTTCCTTTTTTAAAAAGTTGCTCGGTTGGCCTGATTGGTGCCAGGCCTGCGACATGCAGCCGTGTTGTCAGAGTGACTCATGTGTGTGATCCACTCCCTGGCGGGTCCACAGATCACTTAAATCATCCCGTATCTGGAAATGGTGTTGGGTGACTGATTGCTTCTGGCTTCATACACATGTGGTGATTTAGGAGCATAAGACAATGCCTTATCCCGGGTCAGATAAATCCAGCCCAGTGTTGTCTGTTCTGACTGATAGTCGCTCCCCAGGATCCCAAGAAGGGATCACCAGCCCTGCAACATTTTGCCTTCCTTATGTTGTGTTGTATATTCCTTTGGAATCAATAGTGTTGCTTGACACCACCTCCCTGTTTTATATATGAACGTATCTGTTGATTTTAATTAGCCTCATCCTTGTAACCCATTCACATACCGCTGCTTTGTGAGTTTAATTGTGGCCTTAATTCTTCCAGGACCATGTGCAGAGGAGATAATTCGATCCTGGGACAGCTGAAAGCAGAGAGTAAGTGCTTTGCTTGGCTCTGTGCGCACTGCACACTGTTGGGCCTCGAGTACACTAAACTTTGATTGATACACCATAAAGCACCCGTTAGCTGGCATAATTGCAGGATGGTAAAACCAGTAGTGTAGGGGGCCTCCGTTATGTCAAGGAGATCTTCAGAATGAAGGAAGCAAAGTAGCAAAACAACATCTGTGTTTCTGCTGAAAACAGAATAGAGCTGCAGTTCTTGGCATCCCTTTGGATGCAGCTGAAAATGAATTATTCCCTCCCACCCCCAGCAATTTTACTTGATGATATACTATAGTGAGCAGACTCCCTAGACTAGGTTATGTGATGGGTCACTGTTAGGTAGGGTTGAGGGATAAATTTGGTTCAGTTCCCATTTTTAGCGAGAACCTATGTCATTCGTATTTCCCAGAATAATGCAGACACCTAAACGCAGTGACCCTTTGAAATCCACACTTTTCTAGATTTTGCTAAACACTTCTCCAGCCCAAAACATGTGTGCATCATGGGAAAGCATGCATTAAAATGCATACATTTGTGAAAATGTGCATGTTTTGCAAAACTGCGCACAAAAATGTTTCTAGTAGGAGAAATGCAAACTAAAATGCTGGTGAATTTTTTTGTAAGGACTTAATTTAAAACAAAACAAAACAAATTGTTGTAGCGTGGGTTAATGATTTCAGCAAGTGATTTCATCTCTCTGACATAGCAGGCAGGAAACAGCTTCTTCATGTAACAACTCTTTATTCAGGCAACCAAGACTGGGGGAACTGAGGGTAGGGAAGCTACATTTCTAGGGACAGAAGACTGACTAGGAAAAGATACATTTTGGAGGGAACAATCTCAAGCAATCACACAGCTGCTTTTTGGTGGGAACCAATAAGACAGAGGATCCAAATGCAGCAACTTGAATGCACCAATAGTAACTGTTCCTTCTGGGACAGGAAGGCAGTTACTTTACCCTAATGTGATTACAGACAATAGTAATACAGATATGA
Organism: Darevskia armeniaca; assembly: GCA_034641395.1. Taxonomy (NCBI): domain Eukaryota; kingdom Metazoa; phylum Chordata; class Lepidosauria; order Squamata; family Lacertidae; genus Darevskia; species Darevskia armeniaca. Next base: position 893,962 of record JAWWNF010000253.1, read on the forward strand.
TAACACTCTGAATCAATACACAACACAAATGCAAACTAATGTGCAAGTATTACAAACTGAGTTAAACAAAAACTGAGAGATTTGTCCACCCCTAGTGTTAGGTATGGGGTACATTGTGGTTTCTGTGTTGGGACAATTGAGTGATCAAACTCTGAACCATAATTATTTCTTCATTATTTTTGTCTTTGGTTTATGCTACCTATAATGTACAATAAGGAAGCTACAGCTGTTAACTCATAGGTTGACCTGGTAAGGTGGTCAGTACTGCAACTATTCTCAAACTGCAGTAGCAGAGATGCTTCCTAAACTTATACAAAATATTATATTTGTAGTTACAGGTAGGTAGCCGTGTTGGTCTGTCATAGTCAAAACAAAATAAAATACCTGGTATCTGAAGAAGTGTGCATGCACACGAAAGCTCATACCAAGAACAAACTTAGTTGGTCTCTAAGGTGCTACTGGAAGGATTTTTTTATTTTTTATTTTGTTTTTATTATATTTGTGATATCTGACTCCTGGTTGGCTTCAAAAAATGTGTACAGGCTGCCTCCTTTTCTTTCTCAGAGACGTGGTCAAGATCAGGCAGGGCTTGGAAAGTCCTGTGGAATTGTAGACATCATCATTGTATTATTATTATTATTATTATTATTATTATTATTATTATTATTTATTATTATTATTAAAGTAATCAAGAAGATAGATGGAGTGACAAATTAGAACTATACCCAGTGGCTATTCTAATGGGAAACTTAAGGGGGACAGTGTTCAGATAGATCAATCCATGCCAAGTGTGCTAGTGGTAGCCAGAATTATTATTGCCAAAAACGAAGCAGGTGGATTGGGGGAGACAGAGAGAGAGAGAGAGAGAGAGAGAGAGAGACAGAAGGTGCCATCTATAAAAGAATGGAAAAAAGCAATCTGGCACAAGATCTTAATGTTTTTTTAAAAAATATGCCCATATTGTACAAGAAGTATGGGAAGAAGCAGTTGATATGCAAAAAGCTTCATTGACAGCCTGGCAGACATTTATTATTAGAAGAGCAAAACAATGTATTCAAATATTAGTAAACCTGTTTTGTAGGCAATTTAATTAAAGAGCAATTTGTGTATGTCTATCTATCTATTTATCATCTATCTAATCTATCATCTATCTATTTTTTTATTTTTAAAAAAGTTGTGTTTGAACCATACCAAGCTAGGAAACGAAAAACTATCTGTATTGCCTGTCCAGGAACAAGAGTTGTCACACCAAACAAAGGAGGATGTTCATACGACAGTTTGCACCTATGGTGTGCCTTAAGGGCTGGATCTAGACACATTTTTAAAAAAAGTTTCAGAAAAACGTATTGTAAAGCTTATAATGGGAAATCACGTTGCCCAAGGAGCGAACTCCTCAGCGCCACCTGGTGTCACAGTGTTGTAATGCATTTAAAACGCTTAAAAAACACACTTACTGTATATTCCTGCGTATAAGACTACTTTTTAACCCAGGAAAATCTTCTCAAAAGTCGGGGGTCGTCTTATACGCCGGGTCGTATTTCTTATACGGCGAGTATATCCCAAACTCTATATTTTAACTGGAAAAGTTGGGGGTCGTCTTATACGCCCAGTCGTCTTATACGCCGGAATATACGGTAATGTAGCTGAGTCCAAGGTGTCCCAATAAGCGTAATGACCACCTCTTAGTATTCTTACTATTCCTAGCACTTTTGTGCAGCTACTACAGTGGTACCTCAGGTTAAGTACTTAATTCGTTCTGGAGGTCTGTTCTTAACCTGAAGTGTACTTAACCTGAAGCACCATTTTAGCTAATGGGACCTCCTGCTGCCGCTGCGCCGCCAGAGCACGATTTCTGTTCTTAGCGGAGTTCTTAACCTGAAGCGTACTTAGCCCGAGGTACCACTGTACTTTATATGGTGCTGTTAGTTGTCCCACTGCCATACTTTCTTATTCCTAAAGCCTCTTTGTTTCCCTTTCCTTTCCCACCACCTGCCACTGCCACGCTTCAGTTGGAGACCAGTGGATTAATTACATTTCGTTCTGCGGACTCCGAAACCACGCCGAGCTGGAAGGGAAGCTTGTGACAGAATTGATCTACATTCACAGCAAGCTGATGATTGTGGATGACAACACAGTCATCATTGGTAAGTGAGAAGCTTGTTAAATAAGAGTGTGTTGTTACAAAGCACTTCAATTAAAACTCCTCTGCAGGTTTTTGGTGTGTCTTTTTTTAGGGTCTATCCAATCCTAGGACTTGTGGTGGTGCTGCTGCACTGACTGCTCAGCCCAAAGTAGCATCCTAAAGCTGATACAGTGGTACCTTGGTTCCCAAACTTAATCCGTTCCAGAAGTCTGTTCCAAAACCAAAGCGTTCTAAAACCAAGGCGTGCTTTTCCATAGAAAGTAATGCAAAATGGATTAATCCGTTCCAGACTTTTAAAAGCAATCCTAAAACAGCAATTTAACATGAATTTTACTACCTAACAAGACCATTGATCCATAAAATGAAAGCAATAATCAATGTACTATACTATAAAATAAATAAAATAAGAGAGTATTGTAGATGATAAAAACTAATATATATATATTTCTTATGTGCACTGATGATAGCCATTGTTTGGATGTGGGGCTTTTATCCATTTCTGCAGTCACACAATCAATCAATCAATCAATCAATCAGTAGCTGAACTGGTTTCCACACAGTCACAAAAACAAGTCACAAAAACGAAGACACAAGCCACAGTCACAAGTCAGTCACATAAAACGAAGAACAAGTCACTGTAAAAAAAAAAAAAAAACCACGAAAAAGCCACACAAACAAAAATGCAAAAAAGGAGCAAAAACAAAAGCTCCAAATATCACCCCTGTGTTGCGTGGGTGCTCGGGACTCAACAGCCGACAGACTCAACAGGAAGCCTCTGATTAGCAGCGGGGGACTCGATTTACAAATGAAACACACTCAACAGGAAGCGGAACATGTTCTGCTTCCAAGGCAAAGTTCACAAACCAAAACACCTACTTCCAGGTTTGCAGCGTTCTATTTCCAAGCTGTTCATAAACTAAGGTACCACTGTATTAGCACCAGGAGCAGGTATATTTCCCCCCCGAAATGCAACATAAACCATGACCAGCACATGGTAAAGATCAGCCATGGGACACTGGAAGTCAAAGACTGAAGGAGCAAGCTGTGAGGGAAACTTGAGTTAAAGGGAATGAGTCAGTGCAGATTCAGATGTTTGCAGATGTCCAGGAAGCAGCTGACCAGACCTAGGGATGTTTACGTGGGACTTTCAGTCCTTCTGGGAGCAAATGAAGGCATGAAGAAATGATCTGAAGAAACTGCAGTGAGGTAGAATGCTTTGCTGACGCTTTCCAGGCCCTCTCATGCAGACTGAAAGATTGAGGGTCCCTGACGCTAAATTCTAGGCCCGAAGGAGGATCGACTCCTTATTTATTTATTTTTTAAATACTGGTAAATTTTGTAAGACTTTTGCAAAGGGCACCCAGGCTCAGTAACCAAATCCCGCTAGACATTCGCCCTCTTGCATTTCTCCCTGTGCTGCAGCTTTGACAAAAGCACACCAGGCACAAAAAGGAACGGCAACTTTAAGCGAGACTCCCGTGTCTTGATTATTGCACTCAGTGCAGTTTGGCATAACTGGGAGGAAATGATGCCCAAATCACCGGCAGGAAAGAAATTTGCCCTTCTCTGCGACGGTCTTCTGCGGGGAACTGGGCCCATCTGGCGCGTCTCAAACTTGGGATCTGCCTTGAAACTTTGGCGACTTGTCATCTGCTCTTCAAAGTACAGAACATGCTGTGAAATTTGGATGCTTTACGCTGACATGTGTGCTCTACCGGCTCCTTTTCCAAGGGATCGGGGAGGGAGGAGGGGATGTGTTGACAACAAGGCAGTCATCTTCCTGTTTCTCTTCTCTCCTGCTAGTGGTTGCAGAGGGCAGACTTTACTCATTCTCCTCCTCGGTCTCAGAATAGGAAGTAGACACCGACTTGTTTAGGTTGCCTCCCAAGAAAGCTGTTGCATCAGTAGGAGCGTTGAGTGGTAGACATTTTGCCTAAGAATCCAGAACTGCAAAAACCATGTGGTGCTGCTATTTCCTGTCCCCAGAGTAGCTTGCTTATTGTATTGCTTAAATGTTTCTCGATCTTAATGAAAACTACCCAGGGTGATTTGCAGCACATTCACACAACATCAATAAGAACACCTGGATACTTGTAAACAAATCATCCACTGAAGCAAAGGAAGACACACCTCTGGAAGGTGTTTCTTACATGGCTGGCATTAAGTGGAGCTAAAAAGGCTTCCCTCAAAGACAAGTTTTTGAGTAATGTTAAAGAGAAGGCTGGGACTCTGGTGGCGCTGTGGTCTAAACCACTGAGCCTTGGGCTTGCCGATTGGAAGGTCGGCGGTTTGAATCCCCACGACGGGGTGAATCCCGTTGCTCGGTCCCAGCTCCTGCCCACCTAGCAGTTCCAAAGCACACCAGTGCAAGTAGATAAATAGGTAGCGCTCCGGCGGGAAGGTAAACGGCGTTTCCGTGTGCTGCCCTGGTTTCGCCAGAAGCTGCTTAGTCATGCTGGCCACATGACCCGGAAAAACTGTCTGCGGACAAACGGCAGCTTCCTCAGTCAGTAAAGCGAGATGAGCACCGCAACCCCAGAGTCGTTCGCGACTGGACTTAACTGTCAGGGGTCCTTTACCTTTACCTTTAAAGAGAAGGCTAAAGTCGGGGGGGGGAGTCTCATCATGGAGGTAGGTTTCATGGATTTTCTGCCTTAAAACGCCATAATTTCCTGATCTAGCAATGCTGTGTAAGCCAAGGAGGTGAATGAGGCTAAAATATTGGAGCAGGTAACCAGTTTCCAGGTAACCAAGGCTGCGTCAGAACCAAACTAGACTTTGCACAGGAGACACACACACAGAGAGTTCAGTTATCTTAATTAAAAGCATCCAGAAAAAACCCTTGGATTTGATCGGTGACACAATGATATGACAGGAGTAGTTTAGAGACTGGAGCAAAGCTTTGAACCTTTTTCCCTCTAAGCGCATTTTGCTCAAAATCCCTACTTTTTCACCTGCAGGGAAAATGTGTTTTGGCTTTTCCTCTGTGGATATAAAAAAAACATATAGCTGAAGGGAGGGTTCGGTTTTTAGTATGATAATGGGCAGAGTGTTAAGCAGCACCTCCCCTTGCTGATTGCAGCCTCCTGTGTCATTAGTTATTTTTAAAGGACTGGAAATAGTTACTTTCCAGGGCCCCTGCATATCTCCGTTTTATCGTGCATTCATGATGTTTTGTGTTCATGATGCTATCAGGGCAGTCATACGTGACACTTTTTTCAATCCTGTTTGTGTCTGCAAATGTTTTGGGGCAGGCATCCTGCTTCGGTTCCAATTGGTGCGTATCCTGTCTATATGCTTCTCAGATGAAGCAAACACTACTTCCTTGTCCCTGGGATGGATGACTAGATCCCTGTGACACTGGGCTGCTGGCCTCCTGCCCTTCCAAAGGTTTGAACTACCTCACAAAAAGTAGCAACACTGTCAGCTACCACAACATTTTCCATGTTCTGCCTTAGGCAATTTTTCCCCCTGAACAGCAGACATTTCGGTCTTACAGCCGCTCAGTGTAGTTGCATCGCTCTGCAGAAACAGCTTGGAGCTGCTGGAGAAATTAAGCTCCAGACTTTTTTCTTCTTCGTTTGGATCGAGAATTGTTTAACCTCTCATCTGCTGGTGTTTATGAAGCATGTGGTATGTCTTCCTCTCTTTCCTGCCCTGCTTCTTCTTCTCCCCACTATGTCATTGGCTGTTTTTATGGGGTTTTGATTCTTTATACTAGGAGCTGCCTTTGACATAAAGGCTGCCTTAAGAGATCTTCATGTCCAGAGCCCCCGTTGCTCCAATTGTGTGAAAGAAATGGGTAATGTTCACAAGGCATTTATACTGGTCGCCTTCAGAGTTTGCACAAATCAGCAAATTCAGCCTCCACTGCTCTGTTGCCTGCGGGTGAAAGGGAGAGTTTTCAGCTGGTTGGATAACTTATGTGGCCCCGTGGATAGTTTTAATAAAAGCTGAAGGTAGTACGATGGAGGCATTGTTGCCCATCAAAACAGATTTTGCAGGTATTCATAGTTCTTTGGTTGGTAAAAAGATGTCTGGAGACCAGGATTGAGACACAGCATATAGAAGGGGATCTTGGGTGACCACTTACTTCTCAGAAAAAGAGGTGTTTTTAAAAGAAACAGTTACCAATTTGCATAAGCTCACATACAGATGCACATTTAGCAACGGTTACTGTAATTTCACTATGCATCTTGCTGCAGTGAAGAAGACTGTGGCCAGCTGACCTGTGTGCTGACTGGTGATAGGTGGCTTCAGGTTCCCTGCTGCTCGTCCTTTTTGGGGATTCTTTTAAACTGCGCTAGGACCAGATGGAGGAATCTCCTCTGTAAAGTAAGATCCACATCACAACCCACATTGCAAACTTTGTAGGTTTCAAAACAGTGTTTCCCAAACTTAAAGGTAAAGGTAAAGGGACCCCTGACCATTAGGTCCAGTCATGGACGACTCTGGGGTTGCGGCGCTCATCTCGCTTTATTGGCAGAGGGAGCTGGCGTACAGCAGCCGGGTCATGTGGCCAGCATGACTAAGCCGCTTCTGGCGAACCAGAGCAGCGCACGGAAACGCCGTTTACCTTCCCGCCAGAGTGGTACCTATTTATCTACTTGCACTTTGGTGTGCTTTCGAACTGCTAGGTTGGCAGGAGCTGGGACCAAGCAACGGGAGCTCACCCCGTCACTGGGATTCGAACCGCCAACCTTCTGATTGGCAAGCCCAAGGCTCTGTGGTTTAACCCACAGCACCACCTGCGTCCCTTTTCCCCCAAACGTAGGCCTGTTTTTTTGGACTACAACAACCATCATCCCTAGCTAGCAGGACCAGTGGACAGGGGTGATGGGAATTGTAGTTCAAAAACAGCTGGAGACCTAAGTTTGGGAAACATGTTTTTAAAAGAAACCCATTTGCAAGCACTTCCATGCCTGTCTCTTGACAACCACGAAGAGGGCTAACTTATTGCCAGCACTTATCCTATTCTCAATCCAGCAACAAATACGTTCTGTAAAGACAAAACATCCTACAGATGCTGCGCTGGGTTATAAACAGAATTATTATTATAGTTCTCGTAACCTGTGCTGCAGTGCAATCTTTAAAGCATTAACTTACTCATACCACGTTTCTGTGTCTCTTCCTTTCTCCCTCCCAATGTCTTCCATAGGCTCTGCTAACATCAATGACCGCAGTATGCTGGGCAAGCGAGACAGCGAAATGGCCGTCATCGTGCAGGATACGGACACCCTTCCTTCAGTGATGGACGGAGAAGACTACAAAGCCGGGCGATTTGCTCAGTCTCTCCGCCTTCAGTGCTTCAGGTACCACCGTAACCCAAAGCTGCTTTGTTAAAAGTAGGGCTGCAACCCAACTTAAGAAGAAGGAAAAAATAAATTGCTTCATAATAGGAGGTTTGGAGTGCAATCCTAGCCATGTTTGCCCAGTAGTAAGTACACAGAGATCCTGCTTACCAATGCATTCCCAGGAGATCATTCATTAGGTGACTGTTCACTTAATGAGTCCACAATTTCCATTGGTTCCTATGGGAACATTTCTAATCTGTGATTTGTTCAGTCTCTCCCCGCTGTCCCTCCGTGGTTTCTTCCTGAAATGGCTGCAGCCAACTAGCAAAAGAGAGACAAAGGAAAAACGGATTTGTTGATCTCCCTCCCTCTCTCCCTACATGATTTCTGCCCAAAAATGGTTGCCTCTGACCAGCAAAGCACAAATAAGTAAGGAAGTGGGTAAACTCTGTCTGTTTGGATATCTGAATCAGGCGTTCGTGCAGTGAGGTTTGGGCATAATTCTTTATGTCTCTGATGGTGTATAATTCCCATACCCTTCTTTTTCCATCTTTCCCCAATTCTCAGAGTTGTCCTTGGCAGTTCAACAGACCCTAATGATATCCAGGATCCTGTTTGCGACAAATTCTTCAAGGAAGTGTGGGTTGCAACGGCTGCACGCAATGCCACTATATATGATAAGGTGATATATTTACTCCTGCTTTCCACTCTTCCTTCGTGAAAGTTATGAAGGAGAATAGAGAGTGCCCTCGCTTTGTGGGTGGGACATTTAAAGCAGGGGCAATTCTTCTAGAACCTTCCACAAGATACTCTGAGCAGCATGGAGGGGCAGAGTAACCACTTGTGGGGCATTGAGCCCCAAGAAGCTGGGCTCTGTGCCATTATCTGCTGTTAGGTTTAGCAGAGTTTGGTAGTTTTCAGTTTTGTCTGGAAAATGGTCGCAGAAACCCAGGGGTACATTTCAGGTTTTCCTCTGTAGTGGAATGGGTGAGTAACTTATAATCAGTCAAAATGTGTATGAACTTTAACATGGATTCCCCCAAAGAATCTTGGGAACTGTAGTTTGATGTGGGTACTGGAGAGGGGGAGAAATGCAATTCAGTTCACATTAAAAGGTAAGCATACCTAATCTGCGCTTTCCAAAAGAATAGCTGAACCAAAACATAGCTATCCTTTGAAATTCGTACTTCTCTGAATTGTGCAGCGCAGTTCTCCAGCCAAGCAGCATGTACAGAAGTACACATACTTGGGTAAAGTATGCATAAAAAGGCTTATGTTTGTGAAAATAGCATACAAAATGCATTGCATTAGGGAAAACGGCTTTGCAAAAGTGTGTGTATTAAGCCAAACATGTATATTAGGAGAAAACCATACTAAATGCTGAGTTATGAGGTGAGGGAAAACATTTGCAAACTGATATCTAAATATAGAGAACTGAACATATGTGTGAGGGGGACAAGGGTCCTCCTCAGGAGTAAGCGACTCGGCAGTCCTTTTAACTTATTTACAAGTTTATTTCACCAAGCAAGTTCACAGTTCCTCATCCTCCTCCGATGACTCAGATTCTCCAAGTAAGGGCTTCCGCTTTTCCCCCCAGCATAAGAGCCTTTTGAAACTCCAACGCCTCCTTTCACTCCTCCTTTTCCGTTTCTTGACCCTGCTGGCCCCTGCATTGCCCTCATCCCTTTCACTTTCATCCTCCCTGGAGGTTGTTGCAGAGTCTCCCGCAACGTCCTCGAGCCCTTGCTCTCCCTCCGTCTCCATGTTCTCCTCTGCTCCCATAGGCTCCCTCGCCACCCGCTCTTCCGTCAGCACAGGCGGCGACACCTCTTCACTCCCACTTCTCCACACCTCCTTCCCTACCTCTGGCGACAACCTGGGCGCTGCCTCTTCCTGGTCCCATGCGCGCAATACCTCCTCCGGCGTCCATGGGTAACCTCCTGAAGCCTCCGTCCCTTCCACCGCCCTTCCTGGCTCGGGCCAGTCCCTGACAATATGTTTGGGAAAATGAGAAAAACCAAAACTGACAGATTTCGGTTGTCTGTTTGAGATCCCTAGCCCTTGGCACAGACCTGCAGGTCCACGGGGAGAGGTTGTGCCCATTAAGCCCCTTGGGTAAGTCTCGGGTGTAGATCGGCCTTTGGAAAGACTTCTGTGCTCACACTCCTTTTCTTCCTCCATCTCTTGAATTAGGTTTTCCGAAGCCTTCCCAATGACGAAGTAACTAGCCTGGCCAAGTTACGGGAACACATCACTAAGCCGAAGCTCGCTTGCGAAAATCCTGCCAAAGCAGCAGAAGAACTCAAAAAGATCCATGGGTTTTTAGTTCAGTTCCCCTTTGGTTTCCTGCAAGAAGAGAATTTGCTTCCCTCCGTCGGGACAAAAGAATCCATGGTGCCCATGGAGACTTGGACATAAGAGGATCCAGCATGTGTTGGATTTAAAAACACAAAAAGCAAAAACAGGGTTCTCTGGGGATCTGCTGAATCGATTGTGGTTGCATGGAATGTTTTTGACATAGGGAGAAAAGTCCGCACCAATCCAAAAGTGCCTTTTGGTGGAAGAGCTTCAGAGAAAACAACAGTGTAGCAGGGCGAAATGTCAAAAGCAACCGATAACTGACAAATTCTGCTCACGGATAAAAGAGGACTTACAATTAAGCAACCCAGGAAGGAGGGGAATTGCAAGCCACTTTCTCGAAAGACCACATATTGCAAGACGCCACTTATTCCATGCATGCTTGCTCTGCTTGGCTGATGGCCTCAAAGGGAATTCAAAAACTGCTTGCCATAAAGAACTGGGAGAAAGCGCCTGTTCGTCCCACCTGTCTTTTACACTGGAGAATGTCTGGCAGCCACTTGCCACAACAATAACTAAGGCCACCACTTCCAAGGAAGTACCCCTTGCACTAGGCAAAGTGGTTTTGCATCCATGTGCCTGTCATGAGCTGTGCACAGAACACTGAGTTATTTGCTGCGAATATGCATGTGCTGTCAATGTAATTATTACACCCGTGGTGGATTGTGGGCTATAGCAGTTGGTTAAATCTTTAGTCCTAGGCTACCTAGCTAGAATTTATTTCTTTTTCTTTAAACTCCTTTTTTTTGCGGGGGGTGGGGGGAGAGTATTCTGTAAATTGACTGCTGAGAAAACACTGCACTGTGCCCCTTTGGGCCATGACTGTGATCACTGTCTGTCTGTTGGCACTCAGCTCTTCAGTGCTGTGTTTACAGCAAGAAATGCTTCTAGTCTTGGAGTGCTTGCATGCGCCCCATTACATCAGTATGGGCTGGAACATTCTGAGGCAATGCGCACTGGTTTGCATAAAAGCGCTTTTGATGCCGTGGACCTGCGGTATGGATCCCCTTCCTCCCTGTGTGATGGCTTCCTGGGGCACAGCCAGTCACCATGGTACACCAGTGTGGAGTGGTGGTTAAGAGCAGTAGACTCGTAATCTGGTGAACCTGGTTTGCGTCTCTGCTCCTCCACATGCAGCTGCTGGGTGACCTTGGGCTAGTCACACTTCTCTGAAGTCTCTCAGCCCCACTCACCTCACAAAGGGTTTGTTGTGGGGGAGGAAGGGAAAAGGAGATTGTTAGCCGCTTTGAGACTCCTTCGGGTAGTGATAAAGCAGGATATCAAATCCAAAACCTTCTTCTTCTTCTTCTTCTTCTTTGGGCGCCAGCAATAGGAGACCTGGAAGATGCTGCTCCCTTGTCCAGACAAGGCCTCAAAGCCTGAGCAGTAGTATTTATGACCTAGAAAGCTGTCTGCGGACTCCGGCTCCCTCAGCCTGAAGCACGATGAGCGCCGCACCCCATAGTCGCCTTTGACTGGACTTAACCGTCCAGGGGTCCTTTACCTTTACCTTTTACCTTATTTATTTAAGGCCACCATCAGTAAAGGAGATTGCAGTTCGGCAGTCACAGGCAATTCTGATTCGAGATATGCAGCCACCCGCTAGGGGGAATTAGATAAATGATGTTGTAATATATCCTTTAGCTGTAAAAGATTATGACAGGTTTATATATATATATATATATAGAGAGAGAGAGAGAGAGAGAGAGAGAGAGAGAGAGAGAGAGAGAGAGAGAGACTCCCACCTGAAACATAACTGGCACCTCCATCTTCATTTCAAGCACCTTGTTGTCTGTATATAGTAAGCAATTTCATTAGGCGGAGGACAGTCTAGTGCTTTGCATTATGCTGATAAATAAGAAAACACTTAACATTCCTCAAGGGCAGGCCTGCTGCCCGGCTTAGTTTCAAGTTGCTATACAGTGCCTGGCATTTCATGCTGCTAATCCATAGCATGGGCAGAAATCACATGCCTTCTTTGCCGACGGTGAATTAGAAGTCTGTCGTGATGGTTCAATAATTTATGCACAGCATCCTTTTAGGAGAAAAAAACTGCATGGCTAATGTAAGTCTCTGTGACGTGCTGTCCATCACTTACAATTTCTCAGGAAGTGTCGGCTTTCAAATTCGTTCTGCTGCTGCTGCTATTTGCAAGTGGACTTTGGGGATAATTGCTGGGAAATCGGGTTGATTCAGAGGACTACTGCGATGTGAAGGCACTGTTGTAGATGGAATTGGGTCGCCGTGGAGCTTTCAGTTCAGCCTACGTTATTCTGCATATTTCCAAGTCAGGGGTCGCCAACATGGCATCTGCCAGTACCCCCTCCATGGCGCCCGTGGAAGGTCCCAGTACACAACCCCGCAGAAATCCACAATACGAAAGACTGTTTGCTCTTCCTCTTCAGTTCCTATTTGCACTGGCTCAGCCTCTCCTACTTTGAAACCATGATGCCACATCCCCCACAGCCGCCATTTTGTGACAGGCTCCCACGGCACTTTCTTTAAATTCCAAAAAAGTCCACCGGCCCAAAGGCGGCTGGTGACCCCCGTTGTAGGTCGGGGTGGCACAAGGAGTGAGAACAGGAGAGCAGCATGCAATCCTGTCTGCCACTCATAGTGTGCTGCTGCCCAGGCTGAGCAGACTAGAAGTAAAACCTTACTGAGTCATTGGGGGCACTGTTGCAGTTACACTGTCTCATACTTGGGCATTATCTGGTGCTTCCGACTTCCCTTCCGGAATGCTGACCCCCCAAAGGATGGCCACTACTGTAATCTGGGCTGTGATTGTTTTGTGGGAGAGTTATTTGTAGCCCCCTTTGTAGTTGCACGTTGTGAATTATCGGTTCTGTGTTAGCAACGTTTGCTTTGTAGCCTGAAGGCTTCACGGCGAGTACTGTTGCATCAGGTGCACTGTAGCGTCACTAATATAAAGCAAATAATTTCAGAGAAATGTGAAGACCTATAGGTTCACCATAAGAAACACAGAGTGCGGTTTTGCAGAGAGAAGGCTTTACTGGTCTGCGTGTTCTTATCGGTCAGCTTGACTACCAAGATAATGTTCATTGATAGACTGCTTGTGAACTTGGTTGGCCCTTTGGATTATTTTATAGGCACTGCAAACTCTTGTCCAGGAAAAAATTTACATGGCATGGATTAATGTTCCTGTGTAATGCCTCTCATCTACAAAACTTGCTGTAATTTAAATTTTGTTTAAGGTTAATTTATGAAAATTAATTCATAGAACAACGCTGTAACATTGGATTCCTTGGATAGGCATGCTTGCTATATCACACAGCCAGACTTACGAAGGCTTCCATAGCAAACTACTAGGCATCTCATGGCAAACTTTCTGGCTGTGGATCTGTTCAGTTTGCTTGTCCAGTTCATCCATTCTTTATTCCCCTTTTAACTGACTACCCACAATCAGTCATGCCTATTTATTGCTGCTGAAGCGTGTCCGGACCCCTTGGTAAATCATTCCAACTTGACTCGCCTTTCTGGATTAGGCTCTTTTGTTTAAGGTTAATTTATGAAAATTAATTCATAGAACAACGCTGTAACATTGGATTCCTTGGATAGGCATGCTTGCTATATCACACAGCCAGACTTACGAAGGCTTCCATAGCAAACTACTAGGCATCTCATGGCAAACTTTCTGGCTGTGGATCTGTTCAGTTTGCTTGTCCAGTTCATCCATTCTTTATTCCCCTTTTAACTGACTACCCACAATCAGTCATGCCTATTTATTGCTGCTGAAGCGTGTCCGGACCCCTTGGTAAATCATTCCAACTTGACTCGCCTTTCTGGATTAGGCTCTTAGTGTTTTGCTGACTTTGATTTCCATCGTGCTTCCATCCATATACTTATTTCCCATGTAGGGATGGGGAACGAATTCAGCTTGGTTTGCATTGTAATGCAAATCTACCTAACGTTCACTTCTCAAAACTATCCACAGCTCTCCTTTGAAATGCACACTTCTCTGAATTTTGCTGTTCCGTTCTCCAACCAAATAATGTGTACAGAAAAATGTGTATATTAGGGGAAAGTGAGCATGAAGATGCATCTGTTAGTGAAAGCAACATACAAAAAAAAGGATTATAATTGGGGGAAAGGCATGCTCAGATGCTAATGAATGTTCATGAGGATTTTTTTAAAAAGAAAACTTGACAAACTGGTGCGGAAATTAAACTGAGCTAAAAATTGGAAAAAATGAGGAAGTACAAGAAACCAAAATGGGCAGATTACCCATCCCTATTCTCAGCTACATGCATTTCAGGCAGAATGTCCTGGGTTTGATCCCTGATACCTGCAGCTAAGCAGGAGAGCTCTGCAAGTCAGAGCAAGCAATTCTGGACTAGGTATATCAGCAGTACGAGATTGCTTCATATAGTGTCCATATGATTTACAGAGCCGTGGCCTAATGAACACCATGCCCCCCCCCAAAAAAATTGCAAAAAAAAATAGAAGAAGGGACGCAGGTGGCGCTGTGGGTTAAACCACAGAGCCTAGGGCTTGCCGATCAGAAGGTCGGCGGTTCGAATCCCCGCAACGGGGTGAGCTCCCGTTGCTTGGTCCCTGCTCCTGCCAACCTAGCAGTTCGAAAGCACGTCAAAGTGCAAGTAGATAAATAGGTACCGCTCTGGCGGGAAGGTAAAAGGCGTTTCCGTGCGATGCTCTGGTTCGCCAGAAGCGGCTTGGTCATGCTGGCCACATGACCTGGAAGCTGTACGCCCAGCTCCCTCGGCCAATAAAGCGAGATGAGCGCCGCAACCCCAGAGTCGGTCACGACTGGACCTAATGGTCAGGGGTCCCTTTACCTTTTAGAAGAAGTTCAATTTTTATCATACAATTCCTTATTTTAAGAAGTTCAATACCTTTATTCATGCATTGAACCTGCCAGAATCTCTTGGCCATGCTTGCTTGGGGCTGAAGGAATTTGGGAGTTCAACAACCTCTGGAACACCATGGCTTCCCCACTACCAAAACATAGGACAGGGTTGTGGCACCCAGACTATGGAACTCTGCTCTGGGAGTCTTGTCTGCCTTGCAGGGGGTTGAACTAGAATGACCTTGGGTTGCCTTCCAAGTCTACAATTCTGTGATTAATTTCTCTGTTTGCCTTCAGGTGTGAGATTCAGAAAGGTTATTCCACTGCACTTTTGGCATGAGTAATAATTTAAGGTCTTTTCTCTCCTATTGTATGCTTTAAGCTGACTACTGTTATTTACACTGGTATGCCTGCATCCCTGATACTGTATCACAACACTGATTGCTAATTTTGCGTACTTGTTCTCGTGGCTGATTGTTAGCTACCTTGGGGGACCCAAATGTGGATGAAATGAAATGTTTCAGGTAATAAGTAAAAGAGGAACATTGTGTGGCCAGGACGACATCCTGTTCCGACCACCACTACTCATGTCACTACTTTGAAGACTCGCCAGAAAACTCGTCCATTGCTGCTGTAATTGATAACCCTCCGAAGCCTGCTGAATCAGGAATCCACGAGGTTGAAGGACAAAAGTCAGTATTGATCGAAATAATCCTGCAACCAGCGCGGAATCAGAATGAAAAGCCACACAGACAAATGGAATTCAGAACTTCTTTTCTTCCCGACCTTTTAAGGAGTAAAAACAAAACATGCTGTCTTTGTTTCCCCCGCAATTGTTGCTGGGCCATTTGCACCATCGCAGTTTCTTAAAATAGATGTAGACGCCGAGAATAATTGTAATTTACTTGTCTCCATCCTTGACGCAGAGATAATGGGAGAAAAACAAAGTTAGCTTTTTAATTGGCTGGTCAAACCACTTTCTCCAGATTAACTGAGCAGTAAGACAAGCCTGCTTCTTTGTGTGTGTGTGTGTGTGTGTGTTTTCAGAGGGGTTGGGACAATTTTAAATATCTGTGCAACTACATGAACACTGTGAATATGCCTTCTGTGAAGGATTCAGAATCGTCCTCTCTTTTTTTTGTATTTGATATTGCTAATCTTGCTAATGGCTGCTTTTATTCTTATTTTTCCTTCTTCCGTGATTGTGACTAAAACGTAATGTATCTGAAAAGAAAATTGCATCCAGGCTCTTCATTTTGAGAGTCGCTTCTTTCTTCTTACAGACGGAGGTGCTGGGGGGGTGGGGACCACATTTTTCAGCACAAGAGTTGTTATTCCCTTCTGGGCATCTTTCCTGGACCACATGCTGGTGACTGAGTGTAATGATTGAAGCAATGGGTGCTAAGTGTTACTTTTGTATAGCAGATTACTTCCTACACACACACACACACACACACACACACACACACACACACACCTGTCTTGGACTGGTTGGATGCAGAGGAAATGGTGGGAGGAACCAGCTTGGTAACCACCAAGGAAAGAGGGCTCAGGAACTTCTGGGTTTGTCTCGCCGGCCATTTAGCTGAAGAATTCCAGAGCTCTGGAATTCTGGCACTTTGAAGGCTGGGGGAACCGCAAAAGCACTGCGGACCCCCGAAGAAACCCCAAATAGGGCATTTTGGGGATGTGGAGATCCAGCGGGTGCCTTTTGGGTGGTCAGAGGGAAAAGAGGGAGAAGACTGGGAAGAGGAGGTGTCAGAAGCTGAAGAGGTAATGAAGCAGGAAGAGGCTGGGGCAGAGAGAAGTCCAGGCTCAGAAGCAGATGCTGAAGCAGGTGAGTGAGAGGAAGCAGAGATGAGTCAGGTAGGGGAAGAGGCACAGGTGCCTCCCCCTCCTGCTGCAACAAGCTCCCCCAGAACCAGGAGAGGGCTGAAACAGGTAGAGCAGTGACAGGCTGCACATAAGTGCTTTCTTCGATTGCTTGGGGAAAGCCCTGGAGAAGAGGGGGGCTTAGGTGGCTGTGAGGAGACGGGGACTTTCCGCCTCAGCAACTGATTCATGGGGTGAGACCTACTGGGGATGAGCTGCTGTGCTCCTTAGGCCTGGCACTCAGCCAAGTCTGCAGAGATCATGCTAATAAAGAGTTAACTCCAACTTGAACATTGTGATTTACTGCCGGCTCGCTCTTTGACATCACCCCTCTTTCTCTTCCATCCAGAGATGCAGGAGGGCTTATTAGAATTCAAAGACAATCCAGCTACACAAATAGACACAAGGAGAGGGCAAGGTAAGGTCAGTAACACGGCTGCCCTGGGAAGAGTCTGTAGGGCCAGGTAGAAAGATGTGAAGGGCCACATTCAGCCCTGGGCTTGAGGATTCCCCAATCCTGTACTAAAGGCGCAGTTAAGATAATATTTAAATAAGCGCTTAGCCATGAATGGGGACCTGCAGTGACAGAAACAAATAACCAGCAATAAATGCTGGCTCTGCCAAAGTAGCAGGCATGATGACCCAGAAACAGTCATGTACAGACCCTAGAAATAGCACTGCAAGATGTAGTGATGGTGATGGGCAGTGATGAACCTGTGGCCCATAGCTGACATACCAAAATCCAACTGCCAGAGCGCCTTTCTGTCTGGCCCCATTGCTAGCAAGTTTTATCAGGCAGGAAGGGGGGCTCTATCCTGTTTGCTGACCACAAATGCCTCTTAGCAAAATCCAGACAGAAAGGTTGTTGAGCTTTTCTTGCAAGATCGCAAATAAATTGGACGTTTTTGAGCTATTTCTGAGAAAAATTGGCAAAAACGATACTACTACCAACATGGGCTGCCATGTCCTGATTTTCCCAGACATTTCACCAATTTCTGCCCAGGCACTGCTTGCGGCTGCAGTATTCTGGATGTGTCTGGGAAATTCCAGGTGTATGACAACCCTATCAGTTACACAGGAGAGAGGAGATGCCACTTGGCCCATTGCAAAACTGGGCTGAGAGAAGTTTCAGTCTCGTGGGAAGGAGTGGGCAGAGGCAAAGCAGGAGCAACATTTTTGTCCCGGCAGGCCAGATTGCAATTCCCCCCCCCCCGAGCTTTCAAAGTGCCTGAGAGCCAGCTGGTTGTTGGGTGCTTGGGAACCACAGCACAAGGCGATTGCCAGCCCTTCGCCCTCCGCTCAGCAAAGTGCTGAGTGTCGGGCTGGCAAAGCTGCTTTCTGCAGGGGTTGGCTCCGTGATCAAGTTTGCCACAGAGAACTTAGCCACACAGCCAATCTAGCAGCAATGAAGCAATGAACTCATCACCCATCTTACCGGGGGGGGGGGTGTCTCACTTATTGATTTACAGAGCTTATTCTTATAGCTAGAAGCTGATTTGCTTATGGAGGAACATAATGATGGGTTGGGCACACAACTCTCTTGGGAGCTGTAGCCAGGGGATTCGAGAGTGTTAGAGTCGTGCAGTGCTATTGCAATTCTGCTTATGAAGAAAGCATAGGAACAGAAGAATGGTGCTGCTGGATCAGGCCAATGGCCCCTCTAGTCCAGCATCCTGATCTCACAGTGATCAGATGGATCCCTAAGGGAATCTCACAAGCAGCAATGCTCCTCCCCTTCTGAAGTTTCTAGCAACCGGTATTCAGAAGCATTACTGTCTCCAACAGTGGAGGTAGAAGATAGCCATTGTGTCTAGTAGTCATTCGTAGCGTTCTCCTCCACGAATTTGTCTAATCCTCTATGTCTTAATGATATCCAAAGCACCAGGAGACAGCTCAACCGAGCCTGCAATCTAGGCTGCCCAATTTGTGAATAAAAAAAAAGCAGTAGATCTTGAGAGAGGGCCACAGATTTATTGCAGACCTTCAGGGAAAATGTAGGCCAAAGCTGCTGTTAACACTTTCGTATAGCTGTCAACCTTTCCCTTTTCTCGCGAGGAATCCTATTCAGAATAAGGGAATTTCCCTTTAAAAAAGGGAAAAGTTGACAGCTATGCTTTCGCAGTTCTTTTGCAAAACTCCCAATGCCTGTAACTTTGTGTCCCCCCCCTTCAGCTCCTTGTGATTGGCCATCCTCACCACTTGCTGGAGAGTGAACTGTTTTCTCCATATGCAAATTAAGGGGGGAGGGACATAGGCAGGGAAAAGGGCCGAGAGAGCTGCTGATTGACAACCTGTAATCCTTGACTGCTGAGACTTCTGTCTCCCAATTAACTATCCGCTTGCTCCTTGCCGATTGACATGATTACGGAGGCTAAGATCACTATAGCACAGTAGGTTCCAGTCAAGGCCCATTATAGAGACCTGGCTGGAAAGAGATATAGGCAGGATGCCATGAAAAAGTCAACATTTGCCCAGCCAATACCACATTGTTTTAACAGCTGTTTCCTCTTTCCACCGCATGATGATTTGGTAACAAACTACCACGAAAGAACTGTCTTAAGATCTTGTTTTCGGGTTGCATTATCCTTAACATGCCTCTGGCTCTTTATGAGGGCAAAAAGGTTTTCCGTTACAAAGCTGCATCAGATCTCCACGGTGCCCGTTTCAGGCATTTTCGCCCAGCATTGAGAGGCCAAACAAGCAAGATTCAGGATGCTTTTAATAATCAATAAGGGCGCTTCCTTAGACAAGGAGCTATGCAGCAGAGAGTTGTAAAACGGTTTGTTCTCACTTCTCTGTTCCTCACAAGAGATCGTTGTGACTATCTTCAGAGATAATTAGAGATTCCCAGCAGGCTCCCCATGTTTATATGTAAATCCATAGCCCAGTTGGGGAGTACGCCAGCTCCCCCTCTGTTGGGGGGAAGAACATTTGCAGAGGGGAGCTCCCCCCTGCATGGTCAGGGATGTGTTGGGCTTCAGGGAGCAAGCCATACAAAGACCTTTAAAGACAAATGTACTTCACTGCAACATAACCAGGTTAAAGGAAAGGTCAGTCCAGCAGCTGGAACTGGAGGAGGTCTATAGGACCCGAATCAGCCCCAAAAGCAATAATTCAACCCATTAACACCCACAACCATCAGGGTTCCAGATCTCCCATGCATAGCTGTCAACCCTCCCTTTTTTTGCGGGAAACTTCCTTATTCCAATGCCATTTCCCGCTGCTATCCCTGATTGTTGATATCCCTTAAATTTCACAGATTTCAAAGGAAGCAGCTCCTCTCCCTCCCTGCCGGCCAGGGAGGCTCCTCAGCTGCGTTGCTCGGCTGCCAATAAGGAGCCTGAGACCGACTGGGGGCGGAGCTTGCATGCCTTGTGTAGAAAGACCCTCACGCCCAACCAGACAGACAGCCTGCCTGCCGTCTACGCGCTCGCTCTTTTGCTCACCTGTTCGCACGCAGCCTCTGGAGACTACTTGGTGCCATTGCACCGCCCTCACGGCATCCCTTATTTTCAAATCCGAAAGCTGGGGAAAATCCCTTATTTTCAAATCCGAAAGATGACAGCTATGCTCCCATGGGAAGTCTCCGTACATGTAGCAGCCTTCCATCTACAGATATTCTCCCTCCCAACCTTTGGACGAAGGAACCAAGAGTGGGGGCCTGGGTAGGACTTCTGTTGCACCTGTAACCTTTGATGCAACTAAAATGCCTAGCTCCCCAATGCTAAAGCTGTTTACTGTATATGGAAGTAACCAGTGTTAGAAACTGAGATATAAAAGTTAAGAGCTAAATGGCACCTTTAATGGTTATGGGTGCAACAGCCTAGGCACGCTTTTTTAATAACAAGAATGCAAAGCTGAAAATGAATGAACTGCAGCTAAAATATTTTGTTCGTTTTCCACATGGTCTAGTCCTTCCCCTGCCCGCCCACCCTCTAATATTCTTAAGAGGGTCTCTTAACCATTCTTCAGAGAATAGCTGGAAGTGGGGAGGCAGAAAAGGGTCCTCTTTTCCTTCCACTCTGCAGTTTTAATCTGAAATCTTAGGCACAAGTATTGCGGGGGGGGGGGGACATACAATGCTCAGGGGAGTGTCCTCTTGCCTCCCACCACATTTTGGGAGGACCAATCACCCTTACGGAAGAAACTGTGCTGATTTTTGGAGCTTGAATCAGAGTTTTGAGGGTGGCTCTATCTGCTGGTGTTTCACCCCAAACTCAGCAGCACCCAGTGATCCAGTACTTGACTATTAAGGGCCCCAACCCTTAAATTGTGTGTGTGTGAGTGAGTGAGTGTGTGTGTGTGTGAGAGAGAGAGAGAGAGAGAGAGAGTGTGTGTGTGTGTGTGTGTGTGCGCGCGCACGCACGCACACACACACACACACACTTTGCTTCAGGTAACCTCAGGAACTTCGTCTTGCTATTCGGCCTTGCTATCTACCATCTTATGCTCTTACGAATGTCACATTTATGGAGAAACAAAATAAAAAATAAAAAAAATTCCTTCCAGTAGCACCTTAGAGACCAACTAAGTTTGTTCTTGGTATGAGCTTTCGTGTGCATGCACACTTCTTCAGATACACTGAAACGGTTTACCACAGCTATCAGCCTATCACCCATTCCCTCCACCCCTCTGAGTAATACCCCTCCCCACCCTCTCACTATATATAAGGGTCTGGTGACTTCTGTTTCAGTGTATCTGAAGAAGTGTGCATGCACACGAAAGCTCATACCATGAACAAACTTAGTTGGTCTCTAAGGTGCTACTGGAAGGAATTTTTTTATTTTTTATTTTGTTTTGACTATGACAGACCAACACGGCTACCTACCTGTAACATTTATGGAGGACCACTAGGCATGACTGCTGCAGGAGGTAGCCTGCCTTGGCATTCCAGCTGCTGAAAATCGCAGGTGTGAAGAGTGGTCAGCCATTGTGAGGGCAGGACGTTGGACTATAATGGGTCTTCCGCCTAATCCAGCGGGGATCTTCTTATCGTCTTGTGCTATATCTTCAGGTGACAGCAAGAAAATAAAATATAAATTAAAAATTGACTTCCTGTCAAGGCAAGAAATTTCACCCAGGAAAATATTCCATTCATCCCAGCCTACTTTTGGCTGACCCTATAATTGACGGAGACTGTCTGCTTTCTTCTCCAGTTTCCCCCCTCCTTTTTGTTAAAATGTGGTGGTTTTTGTGGGGGTGGGGGGTGTTCCAGTTTCTGGGTCGCATTTTCTTAGGCTTTGTTTCCACCCAGGTACCTCTCGCCCAGTCAAGTCTCCAAGGCATCCCCCCCTCTCCCTCCCTCTCAAATACACAATCAATCTGAATTCATTTATCCACAGCGCGCGTGTCAGCTCATCACGTTTTGCGTACCATCCCTCAGAAAGCACCGATGCAAGCAGAGTGATGGGTTCTGCGAGCTCGAATCCCAAAGGGGTGGTGGCAGAATACTCATTTTTTATTGGAAAAATCAAAAGTGACGGGAACAAAATTGGTTCTACCATTTTGATTGATCACAGGGAATATTTAGCTGGGAATGATTACAGCCAGAGTTCTCATTAAAGCTGTTTCTAGGATGGAAATTAATTTCGGGGATTTTTTTTATATATATAATAAGAATAAAAACCCTTTGAGAGGGAGAGGATATATGCACACACGTGAATGTGCTAACACACACACAAACGTAAATGCACACACAAAATCACACAATATTCTGTACTGGGTGCCAGTTTGTAACATGATGAGAAGTTCTTACTATGATGAATCTGAATATTTTTTTTAAACAATGTCTGAAGTAAAAAGGAACCAGCATTGCAGAATGATAACGTTATCATGCTTCTCCAGATTTCTGTTATCTAGAGATTAGTCTGGCCCAGGAGGAAATGCAAGAGTGGTTAGCATGCTGTTCGACGGCACAGCTAATGGCCTTTCTACATTGTCTGTCCCTTCTGGGAAATCTTGCTCCGGTTGAAGTTTTATGCATTTAATCAACCTTAGGGAACCCTTAGTGATAGGTGGATAGAACACCCCAACTAGAAAGATCAGAACCAGTGGAAGAAATTCTCATCCAGAGAAGCTTGGCAGTGGAGTCAGTGGCTTGGGGGTGCTGCTGCAGTTTCCTTCTTGAGGTATGTCAAGTAAAAGGTTGTGTAGGCATGGGAGGTGAGCATATCCTTTTGGCTGCAGAAACAGACTTTACTTAAAACAAAATAAAAAATAAAAAAATTCCTTCCAGTAGCACCTTAGAGACCAACTAAGTTTGTTCTTGGTATGAGCTTTCGTGTGCATGCACATTTTTTGTTTGTTTGTTTGTTTTGACTATGACAGACCAACACGGCTACCTACCTGTAATTGAGACTTTACTTAAACCAAGATGGAAATGTGATACGTTTTTCCCCCAGCCTTGGTGTACCCTGCACAATCTTTCTTTGTCTTATGAAGTGGTCTGTGCAATATAGACTAAATCATGGGTAGGCAAACTAAGGCCCGGGGGCCGGATGCGGCCCAATCGCCTTCTAAATCCGGCCCGCAGGCGGTCTGGGAATCAGTGTGTTTTTACATGAGTAGAATTGTCCTTTTATTTAAAATGCATCTCTGGGTTATTTGTGGGGCATAGGAATTCATTCTTTCCCCAAAAAAATATAATCCGCCCCCACCCCCACCCCACAAGGTCTGAGGGACAATGGACCGGCCCCCTGCTGAAAAAGTTTGCTGGCCCCTGGACTAAATCATAGATGCACTATACCCTCACATGTAAAAACTACAAAACCCATGATGCAATCCAAGTGCCGGAATATCATGCAAGCTATAATATTGAGCCCTGCATACCCATTGATACATGAATCCCGGTGCTTCTTGTCCTGATGGATTCAATAGTTTTCGCCCTGCCAAGGAAAACAAACACCAAAATTGTGCAGTCTAATCAAGGTTTCCGCAATTTCCCATTGCATAGTTTATCCTTTTTGTTCTCTTTAGACGCCTGCAATGTAAAAATAGGAAACATTACCAAACATCAATTACATTTATTAATGAATATTGATAAATATCTACAATGTATACATAACTGCAAACATAAATAGGATGCAACATGTACATCTTTCAGTGATTTCTTTTTATAGATGTTACCATTGTGACAAAATCTGACTTCGTACATCTGCCGTTGAGTTATTCTGATTCGAATAAACTATTAATGGTTGCCAATTTCCCTTAAATAGGTCAGTGCCATCTGTTCAGCTGTTCCTCATATATAGAGAGGTACCATTATGTTGTTCAGTAACCTGAGGTGCCAAACATGTCTAAGCCTTTCCTTAGTGGTTGGCTGTTTTGTATTGCTTTGCTTTTTCAGTTCCTTGCTATAATAATTCTGGCATTGGCTAATTCCAGCTGGTTCCTTAAAAAAAAAATTACTCATTTCTTCAGTTTGTTCAGAAGAACCATTTGCAATGCAAAGAAGACACCGTTTCCTATTATATCACCTGTATTTTTAAATATCTCCTTCCAATAGTTTTAGGATTCTGCAATTCCACCAGATATGTAGCAAATTTGAATTTTTAACCCTACACCCTCCATGGCACTTCTCCCATGAAAATATGTATAGGATTACAGCCTAAATTTCAGGTGCATAGGAATTTTGAAACGGTAATTTGCAAAAACTCACGCTTGTTGCTATATCTAGAAATACTACTGGTCCTGCAGTTCAAATGGGGTTCCATTAATTTTCAGATACATTCAGTTGCCAAATCTTTTCCCTTCTTTCGCTTTTTCTTCAAGATAATGGTGTGCATTTTTTAGAAGATGCATTTATGGGGATTGAATATTGTTATCAACAAATCAGATTGACTCAGATCCCTTGTTCAACTGCACTCTCTTTCTATCTTTAAAACCCCATTCCTCATCTCTGGATGTTGGGAAAAACAGAAGAGGCACCTTCACATTCTATGTCTTGGCTCATTATAAGTTACACATTTCTTTTCAGCACATCAAACATATCGGTGTGTCAAGTAAGCATTTTCCCATACACAAAACGTCTTCTACCAGAATGTCTAGTAGTTCCCAAGAAATCTAGTGAGTTGGCACTCACAGCTTGCAATATTTCTCCTAATGTTTAATGTAATATTTCATGTTGCTTTTTATTCATCTTCTTATCTCTCTCCTTCTCGCTGGCTCTATTCATTTTAGCCCATTCTGTTAAGAGCCCAGGAATATTTTGTGTGTTGTAGTGGTTAGAGTATTGGACTAGGACATGGGAGACCACGGTTCAAATCCCCACTCGGCCACGAAACTCACTTGGGTGACTCTGGGCTAGTCATTGCCTCTCAGCCTAACCTACACCACAGGGTTGTTTTTACATTTTTATATAATATACTGTTTTACTTATTTACTTTAAAAAAAAAATATCCTATGATTATATTGTTTTAGCCACTCTGGGACCTTCACGGGAAAGGACGGGTAAGCCTTCTTGTAAATAAATAAAAATAAAAATATTCCCAGCAAATTCTGCACTGATGGCTTATGGATTCGTAGTTTGTTCCATTCCTGAAATGTGAATGTTCCTGTTGCAGTATAAAGGCCTTTTTTTCCTTTGAAAGAAAAACAAAGGTATCCAATTCCTAGGGCTGCCATACATCCAGGATTTCAAATTGACAGAATTTCCGAAAGGCAGTGGTTTCCTTTAAAAAAATAATAAATCAGCAATTTTGGGGTCTCTTGGTTTTTACTTTTTGAAATATGCCAACCCTACCAATTCCCAAATCTCGGGAAATGGATTTGAAATGACTCAGAAATCAGGAGCCATCTTCTTCCTGTCCTCTAGATGGCAGATGCAAACAAAACATGATTAAGTTACTGTAGAGAAGAGGAGGAGGTGCCATTTCATTGAATGAAAATGTCCCTGATTTAATGAAAGCTTCAATATGGATTGTTCCTTATTTTTTAGGCCAGGCCCACTTAATAGGCTAGAGAGATACTGCAGGAGGCAGAGGATGTTCTGATTTTCAATTAAAAGACGAGACTCTGGGTAGGGTTGCTTAAAACCGTGGAGAGTCTCTGCCACTCATTGTAAACAATACCAAACTAGTTACAGGTAGGTAGCCGTGTTGGTCTGCCGTAGTCGAAACAAAATAAAAAATAACAAAATTCCTTCCAGTAGCACCTTAGAGACCAACTAAGTTTGTTATTGGTATGAGCTTTCGTGTGCATGCACACTTCAGATACGAATCTGTTTCAGTGTATCTGAAGGAGTGTACATGCACACGAAAGCTTATACCAAGAACAAACTTAGTTGGTCTCTAAGGTGCTGCTGGACAATTTTTTAATTTTTTTTTTATATATTTCTACTGCATCAGACCAACACGGCTACCTACCTGAATCTAGAACCTCTTCCTTGTCAGGGCTGAGGATGTAGAAATGGAGTCAGGGCAGGTGTCAAAACCTCTGGCTTTTGCATGGCTGGAATGTAGTGTGCTGTACAACTGAGTTTTAAATTGTCATAACCTGTCCTGGGACCTGCTGGCGAAGGGTGAATAAGTCACTGAAGCATCTTCATCCAGGTGACCACATTCCTGCTATGCTGATTTTGGCTGGCGTGCGAGTTTTTGTTCGTTTGTTTGCTTTTTGTTTTTACACAAGGGAATATTTTAACACGATAAAGCCTTCCCCCTCGCCAACTGCACTCTGGTGAAAGAGCAATATTATCCTTTTACACCATTCTGAGCATCACACAAAAATTAAATAGTGTTGATTTATCTAATACAGGTGTGGGGGACCTTTGCATACCCTCCAATGCGTCCAGGCGAAAAACCAAAATGGCCGCTGTGCTCTCGTGCAAAAATAAATGGGATGTCCTGGTTTTATCGGGACAGCTGAAGGGTATGCCTTTGGCCCTCCAGATGTTGCTGAACTGCAATGCCCACCACCCTCAGACAGCATGAACAATGGCCAGGGAAAACGGGAGCTTTAGTTCAACAACATCTGGAGGGTCAAAGGTTCCCCACACCTGATTTAACAGGTTTATATCCTGCCTTTCTTCCACCAAGGACTCAGGGTGGCGCATGTTGGGATGCTGAGCATTTTTCCTTTCTTGGACTTGACATGTGTCTGTTTCTAGGTAAATGGATTCAGGACTGGGTTTGCAGATATTTTATTTGCTTCTGGGGGTATAGTTGCAACTGGGTTTTGACTGTAGCATGGGAATGCTACTGGGAAGCCATTATTATATCCAAAGGGAATTGCAATTATCTCTTTCGGGGACATAAAGTGTGAACAAGCTGTTACAATACTACTTTTCATTATACTTCCTTGTATAAGGAAGTGTAATTATTTATGATGAAATGCATCGTATAACTTGCTTGCTTGCCTTTAAATACCGTAGTTAAATGTTCTTCCCAGAAGGTTGGATTTACTCTCAAATTATGAGTCACTGGAATGCATAATCATCCCCCTCCCAAAAAGGTCCTTGTTGCCTATAATATTATGACATCAATTTTGTTTAAAACTAGTCTCACAAACCTTTATCCTGCAGTGGCATCATCTCAACACACACACAAGGAATACCTCCTGAGATATTTGGATGAGAACCTAGATGGTGGATCTAGAACATGGGTAGGCAAACTAAGGCCCGGGGGCCGAATCCGGCCCAACGCCTTCTCAATCCGGCCCGCGGACGGTCCGGGAATCAGCGTGTTTTTACATGAGTAGAATGTGTCCTTTTATTTAAAATGCATCTCTGGGTTATTTGTGGGGCATAGGAATTCGTTCATATATATTTTTTTCTTCCAAAATATAGTCCGGCCCCCCACAAGGTTTGAGGGACAGTGGACCGGCCCCCTGCTGAAAAAGTTTTCTAACCCCTGATCTAGAATGACTAACCACTTATTTGCCAAAGCTGTTTCAGTCAGAGGCCAACTTTGTGTTTCCACACTCTGACTGGGCAGAATCTCTTTCCTCAAGGTAGTAACATAGTTAAACCTTCATTGTGTGTAGTGCTTTCATTTATTTTTTAGTTTCCTCTCCTCTCTGATCAAACCAGTTTTGCAAATGCATGCTGCCCTTTGAGATGCACTCTGGGGGGGAAACGGAGAAAGAAATGAACGACCAGGCAAAAGAAACATTCTTTCTGGTATTGATTTGGTGTAGCAGATATGTGTGTATGTTGGTATTGCCATCACCTATTGGGTAGTACCTGTGATGAATATTTTCCCTAAACAAACCACAATTGGGAAGCCAAGAACAAACCTTAGCTTCATATTGTAGTTTGTTTGGAGAGAAACGAGCTCCTGTTCAGATGTCACAGTAAGCCAAGGCTTATGGATGGTTGCTCTCACTCAGCCACCCAGAGTGATGGGGAAAACCCAGCCAAATTGGGGGGGAATAAATAATAAATTATTATTAATGCACACCCTCCCAACTCTTAGCACGAGAGGCAATCTCTCTCTGCGTGTGTCTTTTGGTCATGCAAAGTAATGTTTAACCTGAAATTGATTAGATCAGGAGCTCCTGGCAAACAGTCTAGGCGATTTCACCAGTCTAATCGCAGGTGTGCAAGAGGACACACCTACAAAACCTGTGACCTAGAAAGCCAGCTCCCAACTCCTCGTATTCTCGGTCAGCAAATCATGAAGCCAAACCGAACCTTCCCGAGGAAGGGAATTCTACGGTCTTGGCATCACCACGGAAAAGGCCTTGTCCTTTATCCCAACAATCCTTGCCTCCTAAGGCAAAGGGACATGGTGCAAGGATGGCTGTGATTCGCTGGTGAATCCCAAGGTGAATGAGGCCACACCTGAATGAGGCCAAGAGATGGAATTAGGAACAACTAAAACAAAATAAACAGGCTTCTGCCTCTAGGGTAAGACTTCCAATCTCCATTACATTTGCACTGGCACCTAGTTTACTAAGCAAGCTCATTAATTGAAAAGAATTCCTAAGGCCGGGAAATTCCCTGCTCTGCTCGACATAAATGATTGTCTACCCACAGAGACATTTCCCCAACGCTGTGTGGAATGAGAATGTGCAATTATCATAGATACCTCCTGGGAAATGGTCATGATATCACCGGAGATCAAGGGACAACAAGTATTGTTTATAAATTTAAGGGAATATGAATTTAAGAGATTATAGATTTAATATCAAATGTATTAGGTTATGAAATCCCATATGATTCTATAGTATTATTATTATTATTATTATTATTCAAATTTGCAGATGGCACCAAACTGGGATGGGTAGCTAATGTTGTAGATAGAACATGGAATCAGAATTCAAAATGACCTTAACAGACTGGAGAACTCGGCCCAAGCTAACAAAATGAATTTCAATAGGGACTAATGTAAGGTTCTGCACTTAGGCAGGAAGAACCAGATTGCTGGGCAGTGTTCAAAACTCCCATTGTTCTAGGCACATTTTGTGACAGGGGATTTCATCAGTGCGAGCAGTTTCTGAGCTCCGGGTGCAGTACTGCACCTAAGATTTCACATTAAAACTGCAGAGTGGAACATTAGGGGGGTGGGCAGGGGAAGGACTAGACCATATGAAAAATGAACATAATATTTTAGCTGCTGTTCATGCATTTTCAGCTTTGTATTCTTGTTATAAAAAGAGTGTGCCTAGACATTCCGTTGTTGCGCCCATAACCTTGGTTTAAGATGCCATTTAGCTCTTAGCTTTCATATCTCAGTTTCTAACACTGTTGCTGGGGTAGGTTTTGTTTTCTGTTTCGCTTGTTTGATGATGTTGTTGTAAGAATATCAAGGTCATATATTTATATATATATAATTGTTATTAATGTACCAAGCAAAGAAGGCCACATGTCTGAAAACAGCACAGAAAGACAGGCCTCACACCATTTTGACTCCTAGCTGGCCAGGTACCAGATGGCCCATTTCCCTCACAAAGGACAGTCGTTAGCCCTGCATTTGCCCTGCCCTACCAGGGCAGGAAATCAGGAAACCTTTTGTTTTCCAGAAATGTGTGTCTGGGAAGGGTCGAGGAGGGATGACCAGGTGTGGAAAATTCTCAAGTTACCTCCTCTGACCCTCCCAAGTTGTGATGTAGTTCTGATGTATCTGGGGGTGGGCTGGACTCCAAGGGGGGAATTTCAAAAGTCTATATAAGGGCTGGCACACCATTGTTCTGGGTCTTTTTCCCTGCTCGTGTGTGTGTGTGTGTGTGTGTGTGTGTGTGTGTGTGTGTGTGTGTGTGAGAGAGAGAGAGAGAGAGAGAGAGAGAGAGAGAGAGAAGCACCCTGTTGCAACAGTGAAAATGAAGATTTTGCTTCTCAATTTTTCTCTGCTTGGCCTCTGTAATTTGCTCCTACCGATGGAGAACCTGGAAAGGCTCTTGTGTACCCCATAAGGGAATAAGAGCGGATTTCTGTTTATTTCAATGTGCAGGTCCTCTTCTCTAGGGCTAATTATCCTTTATTTTAAAAGTTATGAACACAAGGCTCCTCCTTATTTCCTCCATTATCTGGGGATGGGTTTTTTCCTGCTGGTCCTGCTGGGTTGGAAGCAGCTTCGGCATAGTGCAAATTCAAAGATCAGTTCCTGTTGTTGCTTTTAAAAAGTATCCTGAAAGGCCCCCAGTCAGCAAACCTGACTTGCTGCAATGAAACTCATGTCAACAGCCTAATAAACTGCTTATTCTCTGTCTACCTGAATCATCTAAATCAGGCACGTCCAACAGGTAGATCGTGATCTACCGGTAGACCACTGGACTATGTGGTAGATCACTGGTAGATCACTGGCTCCCCTCAAAGCAGCTCAACAACTTTGACCTGAACCCCTAAAAAATGGGCTTTCCTCCCTTAAAAAAGCTCAACAACCTGAACCCCCAAAAATGGGGTAGATCACTGCCTGTTTTTAACTCTGTGAGTAGATTGCAGTCTCTTGGGAGTTGGCCACCCCTGATCTAAATCATTATTGCTTCCCTCCTCCATTTCAGGAGTTGGAACAATTTTGAAAAGCAGGTAAAACTTTTGTTGCTATCTTCCTGCTTTGCTATTGCTCACCCTTGAAGGGAAAGGAGAAATGCTGGTCCATCCCTAGGGGACTCTGTGTCCACCAGCCACTGATTTGCAACAGCTGGGCTTGAAACCCGACTTCTGGGTGGGGTGCAGAGGTTAACAGGAAAAAATTGCTGGCTTGATGTGAATTATTTTTGGACTGTTGTAAGAATTTAAGAAGGACCCAGGTGGCACTGTGGGTTAAACCACAGAGCCTAGGGCTTGCTGATCAGAAGGTCGGCGGTTCGAATACCTGCGACGGGGTGAGCTCCCATTGCTCAGTCCCAGCTCCTGCCCACCTAGAAGTTCGAAAGCACGTCAAAGTGCAAGTAGATAAATAGGAACCGCTCCGGCGGGAAGGTAAACAGCGTTTCCGTGCACTGCTCTGGTTTGCCAGAAGCGGCTTAGTCATGGCCAATAAAGCGAGATGAGCACCGCAACCCCAGAGTCGGACACGACTGGACCTAATGGTCAGGGGTCCCTTTACCTTTAAGAATTTAAGAGAGTTATCTAGATAAGGGGTTTGATTCCGGGTGGAATCCTGAACCTCGGCAGGACGTTATTTTGAAACCCCT
The DNA here is from genome assembly GCA_034641395.1 of Darevskia armeniaca. Lineage (NCBI taxonomy): Eukaryota > Metazoa > Chordata > Lepidosauria > Squamata > Lacertidae > Darevskia > Darevskia armeniaca. Next base: position 925,031 of record JAWWNF010000253.1, read on the forward strand.
GCCTGCGCAGAAAAGACAGAGACCAGACCAGAGTTCTAATGGGAAGCAAGGCGGCTAGTAAGCCTGACCTTTATTAACAAATACTGTTGCAACAGGGTTCTCACTCACCACATGCTGGATGTAGGAGCAACCTAGAACAAAAGTGCGCCCGCCCCTCTATAGACATTTTGAATCCACCCCCCTGGACCAAGACCACCCCCCAGAAACACCATGCATACACCATAGGAGGGGTGTAGCCTGAGACCCCCCCCCCAGATACATCATGGTTACATCATGAAAGGGGAGGTCTGGTGGCAGCAATCTGAGCATCCTGGACCCTGCCCCCTCTTGTCCTCCACTAAACACCCACCAAGTGAAACAAAAGAGGTATTTACATTTCCCTGTTTCTCAGCCAAGTTAATCACACCCTTTTGTCTTCATCTGGGTTTGTTATCTCTGGAATGGCTACGTGTCTGGCACTCAGGTATCAGGATGCCAGGAATTATCACTCAGGCAGAGGGAGGGCTGCTGAGTAGCTGGAGGGGCAACCCCCCTTTGTTCCTGAGGCAAAGAAATACACACATGTGGCCTTGTTTGCTTGGCACACTTATGAACATTTAATATATATCTAAAAGGCATTGATTTCTTATTACAGGACTAAGGCAGGCTTCCTCAACCTCGGCCCTCCAGATGTTTTTGGCCTACAACTCCCATGATCCCTAGCTAGCAGGACCAGTGGTCAGGGATGATGGGAATTGTAGTCTGGAGGGCCGAGGCTGAGGAAGCCTGGACTAGGGGGACGCTGAGGTTCTGTTTATTTGTTAATTAGTGGGTCTGAGTATTCCTTTGTTTATTATTTGAGTACATTTCTCTGATGAAACAGGGCCGACAACAACAACTCTGGGTGGCGTCCAACATGTATAAAAAACATTAAACATGAAAAAACTTCCCAGATGTCTTCCAAAGGTTGTAGAGTTACTTATCTCCTTGGCTGGGGGGGGGGGGTCGCATAACTCCATACCCTCCAACATTTCTCTGATGAAAACAGGGACGTTCTAAGGAAATCCGGGATCAAATCAGAAACTGGGATGGCTTCTGTAAATCTGGGACTATCCCTGGAAGAAAGAGAAACATGGAGGGTCTGTTATGTGTGGGTTTTCTTTTTCAAATGGATGTTATGTTATGTGAAATATTAATCTATTTATTATTTCCTCCTCTTTTCCCCTCTGGTAATATGTATTGTATAATTTATTAATTTTTTGCTGTAAGTTGCATGGAGAGCTTCAGGTGACAAGTGAATAATAAGTCTAATAAATGAAATGAAATGAAATGAGATACATTCTGGCCTTGATCCGCAGACCATGATGTGCAAGCATGGGATGGGACAGGCTGCTGCAGTCATTCCCCAACCAAGTGCCCTCCAGAATGCTCTGGAATTCAACTCTGCTCAACTTCAGCTTGCTTTTAAGCCAGTCCCCACCTTCCTGCCTTCTAACTTCCATCTAATTCAGGGGGTTGCACTGGCTGTCAGTCTAAGTGTTGTCATCAAAGGATTCAATAGGGAGGAGCGGTGTTGGGGTGGGGGAGAGGGCGAGCCAGAATTGGTTGGCCCTGCCTGTCATTCGCTCTGGCTCTGCCTGTTCGCCTCCTTGCCCAGTCCTAGAAGCATAGAATAGAATCATAGAATTGGAATTGACCACAAAAGTCATCAAGTCCAGGGGAAGGCAACCTAAGGCCCATGGGCCACAAGTGGCCCACAGGGGTCATTTAACCGGCCCCCAAGCCGCCCCCGAACCGATTCCCCGTGTGCTGTGCTAAACCAGCGTGGCCCCTCACTTCTGCGGCACCGGAAATCGCGTCTGCGCAGATGCAGATGTAAATGCCAGAAATTGCGGGCGCGCACACGATCCGACCCACGGAGGGATCTCCGCTGGAGTGAACCGGCCCAGGCGAGGTAAACCTTGCTGACCCCTGATCTAGTCCAACCCCCTGCGATGCAAGGAATCTTTTGCCCAACGTGGGGCTCTAACCCGTGACCCTGAGACTAAGAGTCTCAAGCTCTACCAACCAAGCACCAGCCACCACTGGTTGGCTGTGTCCTTTCCCCAGGTACGGAGAAGCTAAAAGCAGGCTACATTTTGAAAAGGCCATGGTAGCGGGAAGGTGAGGGGAAAGTCCTGCTTGACCTTTCTCAGGGAGAGATTCGAGGGTGTGTGTGTGCCGCGTGGCATGAAGCAACCCATCATTTCAGGTCGGCTACAGCTCCGTTCCCACTTCCTTGAGATGGTTCTCAATCAATGTCAAGAGAGCTCTCCGCACTTTCCATCATTGTTTGCGGCCTTGTAAATCAGACTGGCGCATGGCACGGTATAAAACGCTTTCCTGAAATCCAGATAAATGAAAGGCACCGCTCCGTCGTTTTCTGGCACCTGAAGGGTCTGGGGTGGGATGAGGCTGGAGATGCATGTGCACAAGCCCATTTCTCGTGTAAGAATTTGTTTTAAAGCAACAGAGGTTGACAAAAGAAGAAGAATCCCTGACTAAATCATAGCGGCCATTTCTCTGTATTTTGTGATCTAAGTCTATCAGCTATGCCCTTTACAGTGTTGCAATTTTACACGTTCGTATATAATTCGTGTGTGTGTGTGTGTGTGTGTGTGTGTGTGTGTGTGTGTGTATCTGTGTCTACACACAGAGAGAAATTTTGTGACCGGTGCTCCTGTCTTTCCACACATAATTCCCGGAGTTGATGCTCTAGGTCAACCACATCAATTATGCTGCTCTCAGAGGTGTAGCAAGCCCAGGTGGTACCCGGGGCATAATTTTTTTTGTCACCCCACACAACTTTGCCAGGGCACTGGCAGAGCTGCACCCAGTGGCATAGCAAGTCACCCCCACCCCACCCCAAAAATGATGGTGCCACTTTGCGAGGTGTGGGTTTTGTGTGTGTGTGTGTGTGTGTGTGTGTGTGTGTCTATTATCTCTTTTTTTTCAATAAAGTTAAAATTTAATTTTTTAAAAACTTAAAATAAAAATTTTTTTAAAGTGTCACCCCCCCTCTGATGGTGCCACTTTGTGAGGTGTGGGGTTTGTGTGTGTGTCTATTATCTCTCTTTTTTCAATAAAGTTAAAATTTAATTTTTTAAAAAATAACAAAATAAAATAATAAAAATTTAAAAAAATATAAAATAAAATAAAATAAAAAAGTGTCACCCCCCTCTGATGGTGACACTTTGTGAGATGTGGGGGGTTGTGTGTGTGTCTATTATCTCTTTTTTTCAAAAGTTAAATTTTTTTAAAAAAAAATTATTAAAAAAAGGGTCACCCCCCTCTGGGGTGGAACCCGGGGCGGCCCGCCCCCATCGCCCCCCCTTGCTATGCCCCTGGCTGCTCTTGTGTCATCCGCCGCCCCCACCCCACATTTGCTGTCATTTATTTCTCAAAATATTTATCTCATATCTTTCATTGAAATATAATCGAGATGGCTTGCAATGTACAGTTAAAAGCATAAAGGCTGATAATTAAAAAACCCGACACATCGAACAGCTGCAATCACTTCCACAGCAGCTAACAGCCAGTCTGTAAACCACAAGTGGACTTTCCAGCAAAATGCTGCAGCGTGCTCTTGTTCAGGGCTCCACCACTGACTGTGCTTATTCTGCACTGGGCTTTGTCCCGCCTTACAATCGTCTTCCCTTGGATATATTTTGTACTTCTGCAAACCTTGGGGTCCCTTTGAGCATAGAATCATAGAATTGGACAGTCGGAAGGGACCACACGGGTCATCTAGTCCAACCCCCTGCAATGCAGGAATCTTTTGCCCAAGGTGGGCCTTGAACCCATGACCCTGTGATTAAGAGTCTCATGCTCAACCGACTGAAGTTTCCCAGTCCCATGCCAATTATTGCAATGAGCGCCATGTGGCACTACCTTTGAGCTTGATCTGGAGGCTCCAGCTGGTGCAAAATGATGCAGCTTGACTGGACGATCACCAGGGAAGAATTCCAGTACTCAGAACTGGCTGCCCATACACCACTTGGGCTGCTTCGAAGTTCTTGCACAAGACCCTTGTCTTGTGCAAGAACTTCGAAGCAGCCCAACTTGGGTCTAGGATATCTCAGTGACTGCTGACCTGTGGTGGATTTATAGGTTTGTGACGCATGCACAGAATTAGGACCACTGAAGGGTATACTTTGTCAGCTTTGGGCTCATCCACACTTCCACTTGCCTGGGTGGTTTCCCCCTTGCCCCATTCCTTTCCCAGGGAAAACTCTCTCTTTAGCTTTAAATCACAGCAAACGGCAGTCTGGAGAAAACCCAAATTGCCATTTGTTCCAGCTGAGCTCTAAAGAACAGTTTCCCCCAGGGGGAAAGCCCTGAGAGGATACTTTTGAAACATGGATACAAACAGTGAATTGCCATAGTTGAATTCTAATATTTGAGTTGCATTGTTTCCGCTACTTCCTGATTAAAGTCAGTGGAGGTACTGGTTCAGTAGCTTTCTGCTGCTCCAGAGGGAACCAATGGATTCACTTTACAAGAAAGGCGATTCTGGCTAAACCGCCCTGAGATCTACAGATGAAGGACAGTATAACAAATTTAATAAATATGTGTATATTTATATAAAATAAAATAATTGGGAAGAACTTTCTGACAGTAAGAGCTGTTTGACAGTGGAATGGACTACCTCAGATCAGAAGGTGGTGGACTCTCACTCACTGGTGGTTTTTAAACAGAAATTGGATGGCCATCTGTCAGGGGTTGCTCAGTTGTGATTCCTGCATTGCAGGGGGTTGGACTAGATGACCCCTGGGGATCCCTTCCAACTTTACAACCCTATGATTCTATGATACCTTCCTCATAAAAATCCAGGCACAACCGATTTAAATAGTCCTAGTAAGGCCTGAAGGATAGAGGCATCCAAGGGATGAAATAGCACAGCATTATTTGCAAGTAGGTGTCAAAATATTGCACACTGGAGAGGAGATGAGGGGATTCAGCTGAGGTCCAGGAGCAGGTTCCAATCTATTCCCCTTCCATCAGCAAATGTGGTCTTTAATGGTCTCTGTCTGTCTGTCTCTCCCTCTGGAGAAGAGGCATCACAGCGGGGAGGTTAATTGACTGAGTCAATTCCTGTATTGCTAGTGCAGCTTGTTCTAAAAATGAAGCATGGAAATGTGTTATCCGATAAATAATGCATTCAGCCTTCCCATGCAAGGCGCAATGGAGTCGGACGCTATCAAAGACAACACAAATGTCAGCCTTCCATCTCACGGTAACCAAAACAGGGCAGCAATGCAGATGCGGATCAAGGCAGTTCCGTGGTACCAAACCCTCCATGTTCCTTTTTCGCTCTCTTTCCCAGTCAGTCCATCCAGTTCCACTGCCAGGGCCACTCCTGTTCTCCCCTGGCTCTGAGCAAACAACATTTAACCGGGTCCTGATGTATATATGCTGCAGAAACAACCTTCCCCAACCTGCCCACCCCCCAAGACAGGGCCATCTTTACCCGGGGGTGCAAGGGGTGCAGGGCACCTGGGCGCCGAATTCTGGGGGGCGCCAAATGTATACCTACTGTATACCGGCAGTGAAAAGCAATGGAGCGAAAGTCCCCGCCCCCTTCCTCCGTCGCTCTGTTACTCCGTAGCGTCAAATATTCCCGACGAGTCAGGAAACAAAAGCAGTTTCCCCCCACTGCATTGTTGTTACAGGTGAGCGATTTCCCCCCTCCCAAAAAAAGCTCAATTAAAGTTAATTTGGGGCACTGGGCGGATCTTTGCACCCCAGCGGCGCATATGCTAAAGACAGCCCTGCCCCCAGATTTCCAGGCCTCTGTCTTGGGCATTTGGGACTTCCTCAACCACAACTCCTCCTCTTCCCAGGCCACACACCCCTTATTGTCTCTGCTTTGCACCCTCCTTGAGAGTTTTTCTCCGGTTGGAATAGGTCCTTGAACTCCAGCCCCTCCAAGTGCCCCTATTTTCCAGGGACAGCCCCAGATTGACAGAAGCCGGCCCGGTTTCTAATTTGATCCCGGGATGCCCCGCTTTCCCTTAGGACATCCCTATTTTCATCGGAGAAATGTTGGAGGGTATGGAGTTATGTGCCCCCAGAGCCAAGGAGGTAAGTAACCATACAACCTTTAGAAGACATCTGGGAAGTTTTTTTTTAAACGTTTAATGTTTTATTGTGTTTATATGCTGGAAGCTGCCCAGAGCGGTTGGGGCAACCCAGTCAGATGGGCAGAGTATAAATAAATAATAAATAATAAATAAAATGATGATGGTGGAATAGGATGTCCCTGTTTCCATTGGAGAAATGGAATGAGGGTATGAAATGTTGCCTAGCTAGAGCAGGTGTGTGTTTCAGGCAGCTAGCCTGGCGTACAAAGGTAAAATCCATTGGTTGCTCCACCCACTTTTGTCCCTGGCCCTGCCCACCACTGGCCCCTGGAAGGTTGTAAACAATGGAATGTGGCCCTTGGCCAGAAAATGATTCCCCGGCCCTACAACAGCTTTGCAGCAGTTGTGATGGTCATCAAGTTCCCAGGATTATATTCATCAAGCTATAGAAGGAAACATTTAAAGTCTCTGTGGTGGAATAATTATCTGGGAATTTCCCCATATGGACAGTGCCTCTTCCAGCTTTTTGCATCATCTGAAATGGCCTCCAGTGCAGAACAGAGTGGGAAGCGCTTCGTTGCAAGAGGACAGATGAGCTGAAGACATGTGCCAGGCCAGGGGGAAACCTGGGGTGCTGGTAAGCATGGCATGAGGATTGAGAAACCTACTGCTAACATTACGAAAGGAAAACAAGTGAGGAATTTTGTGTGCTTGGGCGTACAGAAGGCATTCAGTCAAGGCATGGCAATAACTCCCAAGTCAAAATACAGATGCACCATGAAACTGCAGATTAGATTTATTTATCCTTCTTTCTTTCTTTCTTTCTTTCTTTCTTTCTTTCTTTCTTTCTTTCTTTCTTTCTTTCTTTCTTTTCCTTCCTTCCTTCCTTCCTTCCTTCCTTCCTTCCTTCTTTCTCTTCCTTCCTTCCTTCCTTTCTTTCTTTTGCAAACCATTCCAATTCCCCTAAGAGCAGAGATAGTCACCTCACCTTGATTAAAATACTGCAGATCCCCTCGAGACCAGGTAAATGTGTTCTGTGGTCTGCCAAGTGGACCTTCCTGACCGGGTGTAACTTAAAAGAAAATTATTTGTAGACGGCTGAATGCATCTCCATTTGAAGCCATCGTGGGTGTGTTACTGACAAACAAGTACCTGCTCAGAGCGCAATGTATTTGTTGGAAAGGTCGTATATACATATGAATGGTAACTGTGTAACATATGTCGAACATCTGAGCAATTGCACAGTATGAGTGGGGAACTTCAGGCCTGGGGTCCAAATGTGGCCTAGGTCTCTCTCTCCTGGAAGGTTTTCCCAAACAACACTCCCTCTCCAGGCAACACCCCTTCTTCCCCAGCCCTGCTCCACACTTTCCTTGAATGCTTTCCCCTTGCTATAATAATAATAATAATAATTATTATTATTATTATTATTATTATTATTATTATTTATTTGTACCCTGCCCATCTGGCTGGGTCCCCCCAGCCACTCTGGGCGGCCTCCAACAGATATTAAAATGTGATATTAAAATACATTAAAATATCACAGGTTAAAAACTTCCCTAAACAGGGCTGCCTTCAGGTATTTTCTGCTAGAAGTATCCTTGAATTGTGGTAAGGTCTCTCTGCCTTGCCTGGATGCAGAGAGATGTGTGTTGGTGCCTCTGGCTTCTAAGTGGCTCCTCCCACTTTTCACTCTTCCTACCCCCCACCCCACCCCAGTTGTCTATGAAGCGATGTGGCTTTCTGGCTGAAAAAAAGTCCCCCCAGCCCTGGTTTATAACTGTCAGTTGAAGTTGTCGGTGGTAGCATCACAACAACTCAGGAGCAGCGCGTATGCCTTGCATCCTGGAAGTCCCACATTCAACCAGGCTCTCCAGTTTTAAAAAGGGATCAGGTAGGAGGTGAGGGGAAGGACCTCTGCCACATATCCCAGACAGCTGCTGCCAGTCAGAGCAGACAGCCCTGGGCTAGACCAACAGTCCTACTTGGTAGAAGACAGCTCCCTATGTTTAAGCACATCTTCTTAATTTGTTGATAATTCATGAACCCACTTCAGTTCAGCCACTGATCAGTTTGTTCCACACACCAGATAAGGTTGCCAACTGTTTTGTTTTTAAGTGGCACTGCGCCTATGCAATGGTCTGGCACAAAGAAATCATGTTGCCAAAACATGCCAAGAGAACATTTGCCTGCTGCATGCCTGTGTGGTACCCTGCTTGTTTCTCCCAGCTTCTGGTAGGACACTAGCTTTACTCAGTGCTTTTGCCTCCAAGAGAAATACCGGTAGGTGCCGGAACCCACCTTGAAGTTGTTGCACTAAGTCACCCGGCGACTCGGGGCAGCCCTGAACAGATGCCGGTTTGACAACAGCCACGTTCACCACCCGCAGAGGTGCTAAAAGCTACGGCAAGCTGGTTTGGGGGTTGCCCTTGATTCTGGTGCAGGTCAAATAAATGCGCAGCCCACCACCCTTGTTCTCTTAGATTCAGGCGGATGGCTGGGGCAGCTTGAAAGGACCCTCACACAATGTGTGTGTGTGTGTGTGTGTGTGTGCGCGCGTGTGTGTGTGTGCGCGCGTGTGTGTGCGCGCGCGCAATGGTTGGAAAAGCTTAAAGGCCTGCCTGGCTGGAAAGCTTAAAGCCCGCTGCCGCTACACAAGAGATGGATTGAAGAAGAAATACTAATTGGCCCCACCCTGATCAATTGCTGCTAGGAGCAGCTAGGACAGGCATGGCCAAACATGGCCCTCCAGCTGTTTTGGGACTACAACTACCATCATCCCTAGCTAACAGGACCAGTAGTCAGGGATGATGGGAATTGTAGTCCCAAAACAGCTGGAGGGCCAGGTTTGGCCATGCCTGGGCTAGGAGCTAGGCAAAGTCATAGATCTAAAAAAAATTATAGACTTGCACATGTTGGCCAGCTTTCATTTTGACTTGAAATGTTTGTTTTCGGCTTCTTATAAGTATGTGGGAGCCAGTGTGGTGTAGTGTTTAAGAGCGGTAGACTCATAATCTGGTGAACCAGGTTCGCGTCTCCGCTCCTCCACATGCAGCTGCTGGGTGACCTTGGGTTAGTCACACTTCTCTGAAGTCTCTCAGCCCCACTCACCTCACAGAGGGTTTGTTGTGAAGGGAGGAAGGGAAAGGAGAATGTTAGCAGCTTTGAGACTCCTTCGGGTAGTGAGAAAGCGGGATATCAAATCCAAACTCTTCTTCTTCTACGTAAAGGCCAGAAGTGGACAGAGGGGGTGCTCGTCCGCAATGGGGCCCACCTAAGAGGTGCCAAAACTGTGCTCCAGCACACTCTGGCTGAAGAAAAGCACTGACTTTACTCTGTTTCTGTGTCTGCAAGTGCAATGTGGCACTCAGGTCCTGCTTTCCGGCTCCCCGTAGGTCCTGATGAAAACAACCAGCAGGCCTCTTCTTCTTTGCTCAAGGAAACAACCGGAAGTCTGCACACTCCCACCCAGCTCCCCTTGGCGTGTTCACGAAGGGCGTCCCTCCTGTGCATTACAGATGTGAAGAAGTTGCAAGGTCCCCTGCCGAAATATGTCTTCTTCAAGGCGCTGGGCAGGCTGTTCTAGATAACTACTCAGTCACTGCAGGCTGATGCTGCTGTGCTCATTCTATTGTTTCTCTTCGATGACTCTGTGATCAGCACTAATGATCATAATAAGACATTGATTCAGTCCCATGGCTTGCAAGAGTCAGCCCTGGCAGCAAATGCAGTCAGCCGGTAGAGTTGCCATGAAAAGGGAGAGGAGGAGAGGGAAAGAGGTGGAAGAGGCTCTGTCCTTTGCATCCCAAAGATAATCTGGTGTGTGATGAATCTTGTGCTGCCCCACCTACTCCGCATAGTGTCCCTAGCGTCTGATTATGGGATGGCTAAAGGTAAAGGTAAAGGGACCCCTGACCATTAGGTCCAGTTATGTCCGACTCTGGGGTTGCGGCACTCATCTCGCTTTACTGGCCGAGGGAGCCGGCGTACAGCTTTCAGGTCATGTGGCCAGCATGACTAAGCCACTTCTGGTGAACCAGAGCAGCGCACAGAAACGCCGTTTACCTTCCCGCCAGAGTGGTTCCTATTTATCTACTTGCACTTTGACGTGCTTTCGAACTGCTAGGTGGGCAGGAGCCGGGACCGAGCAATGGGAGCTCACCCTGTCGTGGGGATTCGAACCGCCGACCTTCTGATCGGCAAGCCCAAGGCTCTGTGGTTTAACCCACAGTGCCACCTGGGTCCCTCTTATGGGATGGCTACATGGAGGCAAACTCCTTGAGCCACAGCTGCCTTCCCAAATTACCATGCACCACAATCCGTAAGCCATAATAGGCTTCTAAGTATGTCCAGTGAATGTGGGAATATTGGAACCTCCCCGTTTTTGGCGTTACAGGCACTGGAACATGGAGGAAACTGCACAATAATTGTGAGACAGGCTGGCACCCTCCCAGAAAGACCTCTGAACATTCACTCTGAGCACAAACCTCCATTTCCAACCACAGAGAGGGAGCTCCACGCTACCCAACAGCCTCACGTCTCTTCCTCCCTCGCAGGAGTTTAGGATTGCTCACTAAAAAGCTATTTTGAAAAAGTAATAAGCAAATGGGGCCAATATTGACACCCGAAGGCCACATTCGGGAGCAGAGAGAAAAAAATTGGCATATCAACCAGTGAAAATAATTGTACATTGATTAATCATTTTGCCGTTCACTCAGTCATTGATTAAGTAACGGGATATGCTGATATAAGATTGCAAATTACAGAAATGTCAACAAAAGGTGCATTTGAGATGCTAAAATAAAGGAGATAGCCTGCAATTTAGTAGGTGGAAGCTACCACTCATTCTTGGAAAGCAAGGGTATTAAAAAAAAAATACTGTACAATTGCAATATTGCACCAGAAGAGTGTCAGAAAGAGCACCCTTCACACACAGCCACATTGATCAAGATGTAATCCCCTGTGAGACCTTTCAGACCACCTGCTTTGTATGTGGACAGCTCCAGATTCAACCCCTCCAAGTTTAAGGGTGGGAGGAAATCAATCAGCAAGTGACGAGACAGACCTGTGTCTGAGGGTGTGCTCATATTGCCTCGCACTCCACATCCAGTGCGCTCCCTTTGCTCATTTCTGAAGCTGCATTCACATGATGTTAGCCACAATCAATATTGATCCTGTAGTTTCTTGTCAAATGCTGCTGTTTGATGCATTCCCTCTCCCCACCACCTCAAAATTACCTTCAAACCAACCAGAAAACTGGATGCAGAGTAAGCGGTAATGTGAAAATACCCTAAAGGCCATTGCGTATGCGCAGATGAGCACACATGCGCAGATGACCACTTCGTGAGCTGGAGTTCCCGGGAATGAAAAACCCAGAAAGTCATGCAAACACATCTTCACTATGTGATGTGAACAACCCCATGAAAATGTGGCTTGAAAGTTAATGAGCTTCCCATATGACACATGGCAACTGGCTCTTGAAATTGAGGCGGTTTTGCTACCCAAAGAGAGAAGTGGTGTGGGGGTGGGGTGGGAGGAGAATAGCAACTCTTCTGGGTATACCCGAGTCAAAAGTGCAAGGTCCTGGTGAGTGTGTGTGTGGCTGCCCTCTTGCACTTCATAAAAAACTAGTCATATTGATGATGCAACACAATTAGTAATAATGTAAGCCTTGTGGATCCTGGGTTCAACTGATTAACAATCCAATAAAAGTGATTGACAGCCAAGTGCATACTTACTCGAAAATAAATCCCAGTATGCTCAGCTATGCTCACTCCCATATAAGTGTGTATATCACTCCTCCCCCAGGTTGCATGGGATTTTCTTCCCAGTAAACATGCATGGATTGTTGTGTATGGCTACAGTCCTAAGCATGTTTAGCTGGGAGTAACCATAGAATATAGAATATTAGAGTTGGAAGGTACCCAAGTGTTGTCTAGTCCAACCTCCTACAATGCAGAAATCTCAGCTAAAGCATCCAAGACCATCCAACCTCTGCTTACAAACCTCCAAGGAAGGAGAGTCCACCACTTTCTGAGGAAGTCTGCTCCACTGTCAACAACTCTTGCTGTCAGAAAGTTTTCCGATTGTTTAGTTGGAACCTCCTTTCTTGTAACTTGAAGCCATTGGTTTGAGTCCTACCCTCCAGAGCAGGAGAAAACAAGCATGCTCCCTCTTCCATGTGACAGCTCTTAAGATATTTGAAGGTGGCTATCATATCTCCTCCCAGGCTCCTCTTTTCCAGGCTAAACATACCCAGCTCCTTCAACTGTTCCCCATAAGGCTTGGTTTCCAGGCCCTTGATCATCTTGGTTGCCCTCCTCTGCACACATTCCAGCTTGTCAACATCCTTCATAACTTGTGATGAATAACTTGGACACAGTACTCCAGGTGTGGTACGACCAAGGCACAAGAGAGTGGTAATATTACTTCCCTTCATCTGGATACTTCTGTTGATGCAGCCAAGAATAGTGTCAGCTTTTTTTGCTGCTGCATCACATTGTTGACCCATTTTAAGCCTGTGGTCCACCATAATTGAACTCACTGGGACTTTTGCCCAATGATGCTTTAATAAATGCAGCCAGAAAAATACATAACCACAAACTTAGGGCTGGGTGACCTTGAGCTTGGGTGTCTCTCCCTGGACCTTGGGAATTACAGTATTTTCCTGCGTATAAGACTACTTTTTAACCCAGGAAAATCTTCTCAAAAGTCGGGGGTCGTCTTATACGCCGGGTCGTATTTCTTATACTGCGAGTATATCCCAAACTCTATATTTTAACTGGAAAAGTTGGGGGTCGTCTTATATGCCGGAAAATAAGGTAATAGTAATCAAGAGTGTCTTTGGGCATGTGGATCATGTACACCTCAGTGGTAAACACAAACTGCCTCTTCAGATTACAGTACTGTACTAGCAAAGTACACAATTTTAAGGGGCTTGGCTTCCTGGAAGGACTCTCTGCCTAAAGGAAAACTACTGTCTGAATAAATTGCACCAAGCAAGAGTAAATCCAGGAGCCTGTATTTTATGTTCCTGGTAAAACACAAGTAATGGTGTTGTTTGTTTTTAATGGCCTCTGTCAGATAAAACCCAGAAACGTCCCTCTGTCTTTCTCCAGCTGCAATTATAAGGTGGCTGGGACTTTAGCATCCCCTTTGAGACTTCTGGGTGGTTGATTTGAATTCATACGGTTAAGCATCTCTCCAACGAAAGTTATGAAATAATATATTAACGAAACAGTTGGAGCACAGGCGTGGTCCACTCACTACTCAAATTGGGAAAGGTCGGTTTGTAACCTTTGCTGTTGGATAAATTCGGGGAAAAACCCTATACAGTATGGTTGCGATTAATAAAACTGTCACTTGCTCCCTCCTCCCGCTCACAGCGGTTAATTTAGAATCATACAGACCCACCCTCCCCTCGCTGCTCTAAATTTAGGACCGATGCCTCCTATTCAAGCTCAGAACTGTAGGGAGAAAAGATGATTGCTAATAATGCACAAATATCTAGTGCACTCAACAGCCCGATCCAATGCGTTTACTCGAAGGTAAGTTCTAAAGAGGTTCGGCGGAGCTTTCTTCCACGCCTGAAGTTTAGGCAGGTTTACTCGGAAGTAGCTCAGCCCTAACCAGGTCTACTCAGAAGTCCTACTGAATTCAATGGGGCTTGCTGCAATCCGAACCCCACTTACCTTGGAGCAACCCCACTGAATTCAGCAGGACTTACTTCTCCCTGGACATGATTAGGATTCGACTAGCAAACATGTGCTGGTTTACTTGGGAGTAAATGCCAACTTCGGAGTAAAGGACCTCGCCGGACTTTGCACCTGAGAAGGCCAATCAGGGACAGCGTTTCCCCGATTCAATCCCGGGCAAACGGAACTCTTTTCCTTGGCGCTGCGCCTTGGAATTTAGACGGTTTGGAGGACCACGATCCGAGCTGTTGCAATTCCCCACCAAAATATGGGCATCGCCCCTCCTTGCGGGGAAGGCGTGATATATTGAAGCTACCCGGGTTTTGGAGCCTGTTGCACTGTTATTTTGAAAATCAAAACAACAGGAGGAGCAGGTTGCTCCCAGTGCCGGCCAGTGGCACAACTGGGGCGACATCGTGCAGCCGCCGCCAGTAAACAGAGCAAAGAGGGGCTGAGCGGCGCTTATTTATTTGCAACATCTTCTCTCTCCTCCTCCCACGGCCGGCCGTTCCTCTTTGAAATTAAAGGGAAAGCATTAGCGGCGCGCCAAAGCTGCTCGCGCCGCCGCTCGGCTGCTGCTTCTCGTTCTGGGCGCGCAGCGGAGCGCAGGCGCCGCCCCTGGAGCTGCTCTTCTCCCTCCTCCCAGTAAGGCCGCCGCGAGAGGAGGAGGAGGAAGGGGAGGAGGAGGAGGCAGCGGCGGCGTGCGCGGCTCTCGCGTCTGCCTCGGGGTCGAGGTGCCTCGCCAGTACTCTGCAAGCGAGCGCAGCAGCCATCCGGGGAGCCGACGGCGACGCAGAGAAAGCATGCCTTGCGCCCAGGCGCCCGCGCCCCGGCCGCCTCGCCGTGCCCTTTAGCCGGCGCTGCTGCTACTGCTGCTGCCGCCGCCACCACCGTCCTGAGATCGCGAGCTCAGCCGAGAGGCAGGAGGAGCTGCCGGGCTCCGTGCGGGAGGAAGCGGAGCGGCACCGTGCGCTTGGCCGGCTGCAAGCAGCTCTCCAGGAGAAGAGAACCTCGCTCCCTTTCCGTGCTGTTGGTTCGGGGAGCGCATTAGGTGTTGGAGAGAGGGAGGAATAAGAGGAGGAGGAGGAAAAGGAGGACGGCGGGGCTTGCCTCCCCTCCATTGACACAAGCGCACGAAGAGAGAGAAGTGCAATAGAGACAAGGTGGAGGAGACGCGCTCTCGCTCGATCTCTTTTAACCCCTCCGCTCCGAGCCCGAAGCGGACGACTTTGCAAGGTTGCAGCCGCCTCCGCCTCCAAAACCGCCTTGTGCTTTTTTCAAAAAATAATAATTGGCTCGGTCCATTTACAACCGGCTGAGAAATCCCCCTAAACATGGCGAGTGATTCTCCAGCTCGGAGCCTGGACGAGATCGATCTATCAGCCTTAAGGGTAAGGAGGAACCGGGAAGGGAGGGAGGCAGGGGGAATGTGGGGAGCAGAAGATCACCCGACCAACCTTTCCCCTTTTCTCTCCCTCCCTCTATGCGCCCCCTTTTCACTGCTTCCACCTTGCCTCCCTCTTCTCTTCCTTTTACTATTTGAGCACGCGATAACTTTGCTGGTGGAGGTTGTTATTAATGATAAGCAGCGGATATGGGTTGCCGATAGTCATTTTTTCTCCCTTTCCGGAATGCGTACTGATGTAGGCGCGTCTCCCTGCTCAGAGGAGATGGGGGCGCTTATGCATCTCCTCTGGGGTTTCTGGAGAAAGAGGAATGAGCCGCGCACAGCTGTTTCCAGCAAGCCTCCTGTTATCTGTTTTAGCCTAATGGTGCATTTCCTCCTTCCTCTCTCGGGTGGAGGCAATGGGAGGGTGGTTTAAATGGCAAGGTGTCGTTCTCCAGCGCTTGCCACCTTTTGCAAATTTGAAGTCTGTCAATTTAACACTTGCAAATCGATTTTGTCCCTCCCTTTCACTTCTCCCCCCTGTAGAACCTACACAGCCTCCTGTATTTGGGGCGGAGGCTCACACGTGAAGGCTCTTTCCTGGCATAAATTTGTTGAGAGACCTTAGCTCGCAGCGCCGCAACATTCTCTGTTTCTCTTGAAATGCTGCCTTGGCTGTTCCAAGGTCCAGCGCCACTTTATTGACCCTTAATGTTAAGCTTGTTTGCATACAACAAAAGAGCACATCTCTCTCTCTGCATAACAGAAAGAAGAGCTGATATGAGGGGATCGTTTTGTGCATGTCTATTAAGGAGCGTTAGCGGGGGTGGGGGGTTTGCTTTCCTAATAAGCCGTGCATAACCATATTGCTATGTGCATGCAGCAATGGTAGAACAAACTGGATTAGCGGCTGCTCCTCTGGTGTGAATGTTAAAAGACTGTTCCTAGTGTCCATTTTGATGATGATGTGAAATGGAATCACACGAACCTTTTAGTGATCTCTTCCAGCCCTCTTGAGGGAAGCAAGTGCACCTCCTGGCTGTTGTAGCCACATGGCAGGCTACATGCATCACGTTATTATGGGGTGGGGAGAATTGATTAAATGCATTTTCTGTCACAGAGGAATCAGCTTGCATGCGTTCATTCTCTCCCTCTCCCTCCCTCTCTCTGAATATATCATAGATGCACGTGCACGTGAGCTTTCACCCATTGGAGAGAGAGGTCAATGCACGAGCAATGGCTTCTTGACTCATTCTATAAATGGAGTGTGTATGTGGGGAGCCATAGGTGTGTAATCCTCTGTTGCACTTATATGCTAGGTATAACATTCATCTCCTGTCACCCACCCCCCAAAAGGACATAGGAAGCTGCCTTATGCGAAGTCAGACCATTTGATCATCCTGCTCAGTATTGCCTGCTTGTCTACTGTGTATGTACCCTATGCTGACTGACAGCAGGGTTTCAGGAAGGGGTCTTTGACAGCAGCACCTGGAGACCCCAGAAACTGAACCTGGGACCTTGTGCATGCAGATAGTGTGCTGTTCTACAACCAGGCAGATGTGCTATTTGTCCTTACTCTCCCTTTAAAGAAATACATATTTTATCTGGATTCTTAGCCTGCAACATTTTTGCATGTGTGTGATAGAGGAGGACTTCCTGTTCTCTGGATTTCTGATCTTGATTCATTGGATCAGTTCTTTGGCCCTTCAGTTTGGTGTTCGTTTTCTCTGGCAAGAGCCTGTTTTTTTTGGGGGGGGGGCTTGGTGTGAAGCAGGCTTTGTCTGGTTTCATCCTTGGGAATATGTGGAGGAGTAGGAATGAAAATGCTACACCCTGGCATGTGCCAAGGATGCTTTTCCTTCACAGCATCTTCTCCACATCTGGAATTAGACCCTGTGATGCCAAGAAGGCTTCAGATTTGTGTGTGTGTCTCTCTCTCTCTCCATCAATTAAGCGAATGGACCAAGTTTTTAAACAGTCCTTTCATTACTCCATGTCTTGATTTAGCTCTTTGTGTGTTTGATGCTTGCTAATGGGTCTAGTCCAGGGGCAGCTGATTTGGTAGATGTTGTGGAACCACAACTTTCACCATCCCAAGATAGCATGGCCAGTGGACAGTCAACAGCATCTGGAGGGCACCATATTTGTTACCCCAGTCTGGTCACTGGAATTTATAGTAGAAAGGACTGGTGAGATTCTTCAATGCAATCTGGCTCTGGTAATGTGCGATGAACGTTTTTATGTAGTTTTTGTTGTGTGCTGAAGACACGCTTCTTGAACCGGGACTTTTGACACCTGATAAAAAGTTGTGTTTGTGTGTGTGAACTGATTTTAATCCTGGGATGATGATTACATTATTTGCTGTAGATTCAGAGTAAATTGTGATTATGGAGTGAGATGAGTGTTGTGAGAGAAAAAGAGCACACATCGTTCATTTTCCTCCCTTGCTCCTTGGTGTTGACCTTATGGCTCTATGACATAGGACCACATTGGAATCTGGGATGCAACCAAATCTCAATAGAGCTAAATGTTCCCCTTTCCAACTTTCCCAAACTCCCTTGTACTCCCTTGTCCCTTGTACATTCATTTCCATGGAGTGTTGTAAAAGGAATAAATGAGAGGTTCGTGTGGCCTTGCACTTTTGTAGGCCATATCAAAAGATACTTGTTTGCTATGTAATTTTCTTCCTATTTTTTCCAGTTACCCCCAATTTGAAACCTAATTTTTGGGTTAAAAAAACCTAGTCTTATACACAGAAAAATACGGTACTTTAAGCAAAAATGTGTGTCTCATGCTTTGTATGTTTGTGTAGCACTGCACCCTATTGTTTAAGTCTCAAAGTAGATCATAGAGTTAGAAGGGGCCTCAAAGGTCATTCCCTCCCCGTGTGGGAAACTCACTACTGCACATTCCCTCCCCGTGTGGGAAACTCACTACTGCACATTCCCTAAGAGAATGGCTCCCAGCCTCTGATTAAAAACTTGCAGTGGGAGAGAGTCTACCACCTTCCAAAGGCCTTTTGGTTTGGGTCCAACCATCCAGAGCAACAGCAAAACCAATTAGCTCCTTCATCTATGTAATAGTTATTTACATATTTAAAGATGGCTGTCTTATTGCCTCTTAGTCGTCTCTTCTTCAGGCTAAACACGTCCAGCTCCTTCATTCTTACCTAATGGACTCCAGACTCCTTGCCACCTTTGTTCCCCTCCAGAGTCCAGACACATTCCAGTTTATGGATATCCTCCTTAAATGGTGGTGCCCAGAATTGGACACATTATTCTAGATGTGGTCTTACCAAAGCAGAATAGAGTGGCGCCATTACTTCTCGATTTGGATACTGTGCTTCTGTGGATGACATTTCCTTCCTTCAGTGATATTTGAAGCATCCCTTGGAAGCAAGCTCATTCTTTAGACAAACAGGAATGCAGGAAACTTCTTTATACTTGGTCAGTCCATCTGTACACCTAGCACAGTATTATCTGTTCTCGGTGTAATCAGTGAAACCAATGGCAGTTCTCCCACTGATTTTAAGGCATTAGGATTGTACATGGCCC
This sequence comes from Darevskia armeniaca, assembly GCA_034641395.1. Taxonomy (NCBI): domain Eukaryota; kingdom Metazoa; phylum Chordata; class Lepidosauria; order Squamata; family Lacertidae; genus Darevskia; species Darevskia armeniaca. Next base: position 943,767 of record JAWWNF010000253.1, read on the forward strand.
ACGTCAATTTGATGGGAATATGCCCAGAGTTTTTGACACTAAAGGGTGTGCATCAAGTTGGTAAGTGACTACTTGCACTTCATTAAGCAGATAACTCTTCAAGAAGACGTGCATCTCTGTGCAATCCTTGAAGGTCAACAGGATAAGACTGGTCTTTGGCACACTGAATGACACGATGCTCGGCTACGTTTACCTAAAGGTGTGATGTGTCTGTTTTCCTTTGTGCAAGCAGATATACAGCCTTCCTTCTTCTCTTAATTACTCAATGTGTGCAAAACATTCTGGATGTTATGATGAATTGCCCATAATGTATATACATATTAAGCCACCTTAGGCCCAGTGGTACATCTTTTCCTCTCTTCTGGAGGAAATGACCCAGTGGTAGAGCACACACTTTGAACCTGGAACTTTTTGAATGTAATCCTTGGCATCTCCAATTACAGGTGTTGATCCTTTTTCTGAGACCCTAGAGAGCTGCAGGTGAGCAAATACCCCAACCTGGCTTAAAAAATACATTCCTATGTCCTCTCACTGCCAGTAAATCTCCACGTCCTGTTTATAAAATATTTTTAATTGATAGTGCTGTAGACTTAACCTGGGAACTTATTTATTTGAACCACAGTGCTCCAACCCTAATTTATTGGATGAAAATGCAATTTTTAGAAACAAATAAAACTGGGACTGGTATGACCAGTCCTGCCGAACTACTGACTTGAATGCCTTCAGAAACAGGCCTTTGTAAAACATGGGCTGTCCCATTGAACCTCCAGAACTTGTCCTCCAGAACAGCATGCTCCAACCTGATGCTCACCAGATGTTTTGGACTACAGCTACCACCAGATCCAGTTAGCATGGCCATGACGTCTGATGGGAGTTCGTCAGCCAACACAGCTTGAGGGTTCCATATTGGGGATGGCTGCTCCGTAGCACGGCACACGACAGGTTTTGAACATGAATATAATGAAGTCAGCTGCTGTTGCATGTTTTGCTGCTATACTGCTATATTTGCATAAGGGATTTTTATCTGATAGTTCAATTTGTGTGGGTTCTTTAAAAAAAAAAAAGCTATGTGCTATATTAGTCATAGCCAAGTTTATTTGTAGACTGCGTTTCCCACAAACACATTTGTGCTCAAAGTGGTGTACATAGTACAGTGGAACCTCGACTTACGAAGTACTCGACTTACGTATTTTTCGACTTCCGAAAGGGAAAAAGCGGCCGCGTGCCTACGAATTTTTCGACTTCCGAAAGGAAATCCGCTTGGATTTTAGATGCGGTTTACTCGACTTACGAAGTTTTAGATGGGGTTTACTCAACTTACGAAGGTTTACATAGGGTTTTCTTACGAATTTTTTGACTTACGTTTCCAATGCTTTCCTATGGGAATGCCGTTTTTCGACTTACGGAATTTTCGACTTACGAGTGTGCTTTCGGAACGCATTAAATTCGTAAGTCGAGGTTCCACTGTATACTTTTCATTATGTACTATTGCTAAAACAATATAAAAGTAAGTGAATCTACAATGAACAGTTCCTTTGACATACAGCAACATTTAAGTGAAACTATTCAGTCACTCCACATTGATCTCTGATCCTAAACCTTGCGGGACATCTTCAGGAGAAGAAAAGGCTAAACAAATCCAGAGTGGAGTTCTAAAGATGGCCGGATGGCGTCTTGTACACCTCCTTCCGGCAACTCCTGCAGCCAAGCTAGTGCTATTGATCTGCTTTCCTTTGGACCACATCAGCAAGGCTGGTGTGTGTGTGTGTGTGTCTTGTCGCCTGGGTAGCCCAGGACCTCCATGCACACTGCCCAGGCTTGCTCAGTGCTGCTAACGCAGAATTCAGACTTCACCCTGGGAGGCACACTCCAATGTCTCTCAGGAAGCATCCCCAAAGCTTATGACATTAGTACGTAACATAGGAAGGAAGCTGCCTTATACTGAGTAAGACCAATGGTCCTCCTTGCTCAACATTGCCTAGCCCAGGGGTAGGCAACCTAAGGCCCGGGGGCCAGATCTGGCCCAGTCTCCTTCTCAGTCCGGCCCACAAATTGTCCGGGAATCAGCGTGTTTTTACATGAGTAGAATGTGTCCTTTTATTTAAAATGCATCTCTGGGTTATTTGTGGGGCCTGCCTGGTGTTTTTACATACAAAACATTCTTAAATGATGGAGGACAGGTGATAAATTTAAGGGAATAATGGAACCCTATGACCCATTTCAAGGGAAAACACCACGGTCAATTCACACTTGCTTAACAACATCATGCTTTTCCTGGAAGGAGACAGTGTACTGACTATGGTTCTGTATTTATACATTGCAAAATCTTTTATTATTATTTTTCCCCCTTTAAAGTAAGCAAAGAATAGGTCTCTAATCTGTTAGAGTGTATAGATCAGCTCAACTAAATGCACTTAGCACTTAACAATAATTGTTAAAAGGTGCTGCATGCGTATTGTGAAGCAATCCAATCATTTTGCAGAGCCTTGCAATCAGAAATCAATAGCACATTTGCTGCCTGAGCACAAAAGCCTATAGCCAGGAGGAGTTTTGTAAGTCACACAGATTTTTTGGGGGGGTTATTAGAAAATCAAGACCTGTCCATATGACTGCACATTAGGTGTGAGGAAACAGAGAAGCGACGTGTGTCTTCAAATGTATTTTGAAGAAAGATGCAAAATCCAAACAGTGTGCTTCGTGTCATGAAGCCCAACAGGAAACACTGACAATAATTTGAGGGTTGAGATTTTCCCACTAGGTTTTACCGCTTAAGAGCTGGTTAAGCAGGTACGTAGCCCCATGAGAGAAATCTCCCAGAGTTCCCTGGGAAAAGGGATTGGTGGTTAAGCCGCTCTGGGAATTGTAGTTCTGTGAGGAGGAATAGGGTTCTCCTACCAACGCTTGGCACCCTTAACAAACTACATTTCCCAGGATTCTTTGGGGGGGGGCAGGCTCTCCTGGCGCCTTCATTATGTATCTTTAGCCACCAGGCGAAAACGTTCCCCGTAACCAAGCCTTGGGCTGATTGTTCAATCTATGGCCTTTTAAATGTGTTTGTGGGAGAGGAATCATTGGTTGCTGGGATTCCTTTTGTTATTATGCTACGTATTTTGCGTTTGCATTTTGTATTTTTATGTTGCCTCTTTGGATGAAGGAGGGGCATATAGGTACATTTAACAAATAAATAAATGAAATGTAGCCTGTTGTTCAGGTGGGGCCTAACACAGTGACAAAACAATAAAGAGAGAGAGGGGCCATGGGAGATACTAGTGGAGTATCTCGTTCTGTCCCTGGACTGAGACGCCGGATTTAATCTGCCCTAATATTCCCAGTCATAAGGATTTTGAGGCTGGGAAAGACTTCTGGGAACTCCTGCCAGTCAGAACAGACTGTTTGGTCTGATACCCTGTGAGGCAGTTCTCCCCCCCCCCCAATAATACTTTTTTTAACCGTCCATGCATGTAAAAACTGACTCATTCTCATTCACACATAAAACCAGAAAAGACCCACATCGTAATTTTATTGGTAATTTTTTTTATATAAAAATGAATATTTCATATTGTTTTATGTAAACTACTTAAGAGGTTTTCGTTAATTAAAGCTTAAGAGGCTTTTAGTTGATTAAAAAATATAAATCTTGTTGAATATCATTATATAAATTTCTCAGGTGTTGCTTTACAAAACTGAGACGAGAGATGTACCTGTTTAAATGAAGAATGTGCCTATATTTCAAAAATCCATTCAGTGGCTGCCAGCATTTCTCAAGCATAGGTAGGGTCCCCTTATGCCTGTTCTCCATGTGAGTTCGTGATATAGAATTGTAGCGTTGGAAGGGACCCTGTGGGTCATATAGTCTAACCCCTTGCAATGCAGGAATCCTGCCTCCTGGGTGGGCTCAAACCCCCAACCTTCTGGTTAAAAGCCAGATTCACCAACCCATTGCACCACTATGCCTTGATTTATCCTGCCATTCAGTTGCCGTTCACAATTTTTCAGATTGCTAATGTTGAGAAATTTACTGCGTTTCCCCAACCTGAGAGGTGCCGGAACAGAGTTTTGGTGAGTTCTGGCTGAAAAACAAAACCCTGGTTGTGGCAACTGTAACCTAAGTTTAAGGTGCCATTTGACAATTAGGTGAGTTTCTAACACCGCAGGCAACTTGTGCAGTGCTGTGGGTTTCCCATGTGCCGAAACTGGATGGCATCCAACAGTGCAAATGTGTATTCTCCTAGCCCCGCGTCTATAAAAACAGCAAATTTTTCAAAGGCCATTTGTTTATATTATAGCTAATCCCTTCCAATTAAGATAAGACGCTTGTGAGCAAAGCAGAATGTCGCTGTTGCGCCGCTGCCAGTGCTCCACCGGCTCCATTTGAATGGCAAACACGTTCAGGACGGAGAAGATGCAGAATTAACCAAGGCATTGCATGCATGCTAAGTTCTCTCATCATTTACTCTGGGGTAGATGCCGTCTGTTCCCCTATTGCACTGAGGGAGATTAAAGGCACGCACGCCTTAACGCAGAGCCCCTAGTTTGCAAGGAATGAACTCCAGGCTGTGTTTAGAGGTGCCAGTTCGCAGGCCAATGTGGCCATGACCAGTGTGGGCAGCCACGGCCGGGGTGGGGGGACGACAACAACTGGGCCTTGACTGTCAATAGTTGCTGGCTGTAATTTTAATTAGGGCCCCTGGTCTGCTTTCTGCTGATGTTCTGTTACCCTGGTTTGCAAGAATGCTGAACCGGTCATTAGAGGCTTTTCATGAAAAATTGTCTTTTCACTGTGGTGCTAACTTGGGTGTTTTTTTCTTTTAAATGGTTTATAAGTAGCAACACAAAATAAATGTTTATGCATGCAGAAGATCTACAGACCACTTAAGATTAGCCTATATTGCTGAAGGCTGACAAAGCTGGCAAAGGGTTCAACTTCAGAATAGGCGGCTTGGGGATTAAAGCCTAATGTGGGTATCCTTTCTCCCCCCTCCCCCCGGGTGACTGTGTACCTAGGCATTCTTGGACATTTTCTGCACTATCCAGAACTAACCCGTCCCTTTTCTCTGCTTACTATTGGCATGGGAAGTCCTGTTGGTAGTGGCGCCTCTGTGTTGCTGTTGACCCGGGATAGGGCCTTCTTAGTGGTGGCTCCCTGTTTGTGGAATGCCCTCCCAGTTGAGGTGCTTTTGCCTCTCTCACTATTAATGTTCTGGAGGAATTTAAAAAGAACATTCAGCCACTGCTGAAGGGCAATGCATGTTGTTTACCCATGTATTTGATGTCTGAAAGATACTCTACCTGGAAAGCTTGAAATAATTATCTGCAAGGGCGTGAGATGGTTTTTTAGATTAAAAAGAAATTGTTTTGTTTTGCTGCTCCAGGCTTCTTTGGACGGAGGGTAGTAATTTAATAAATACGAATCTACCTAATGCCACCAGGAAGGGGAAAACCCTGTGATCAAATGTTGCAACGTGCAAATTATAGAACACAACATTTGCATACAAAAGGTTTAAGGGTTAGTCCCCACCATCTTAGGTTAAACAATCATTGGGGGGAACTCCTCTGTCTGTAATTCTGGAGGTGCCAGTCACTACAAGGCTAAATAGACCAGTAGCCAGACTCTGTGTACAAGATAGCTTTGTATTTTGTACATTTGAATTGATTTTATATTTATATGCTGCTTTCCCGACAACGGCAATGTTGAACTCAAAGCTGCTCACAGTACTAGCAATGTGTTTTAGTGACTTTTCTTTTTTGCTTGCTGAGAGTTCTTGCCTGGGTTTATAGGGAGAAATGTGTAGACAGTCCCTTTGAGGATTCCTTTGTAGCTGTTTATTCTGTGGATGAGGCAAACTGCTTTTCAATCAGGAAAGCGGATAGCCTCTTTGGCATGCGGCCTGCACCTCAACGCACCCTCTGGCATTTCCTTTACTTCTTTTCTTCTGGGTCTTGGGGAAATACCCGATGGCTGAACCAGGTACCAAAGTTGCTGACCTAAAATGTGTTTCCTGGGAAGGTTTTTTTCCATTTGTGAAACAACATGGTCAGCTCTGGACAGAATGGAGGAGCGAAGCTGGAATTTCAGCCAAAGGTCTCTGCAGTTTTTAGAAGTGGTTCCTCTCATTATTTGGAGCTTGAATAATTGGCCTAATTATTACTTCCTTTAAAGGGACAAGAAAGCTAGTTGGGTTTGCAGGCGAAAGCCATTTGACAAAGAGAGCGAATCATAATTCTGTTCATCCTTTGTGCCTTGGCTTTGTTTAATTAAAAATGTTCCGAAAGCAGTTGCCATTTAAATCTTCTTTTTTCTGATTCCCTTTTCCTCCAATCCAGAACCTGAGCATTTCTTTCCTGTATTACTCACACTGTGCCACATTCAAGCTTGTTTTGCCAAACCTGTAGTTTCTGCATTACTAATAGCAATTTGGAGAGTTGGGCAGTTAAAATAAAATAAATAAATAAATACATGAGGTGGCCATAGCTACAGCAGCTGGAAGAATATCATATACTGTACCTAAAAAAAAAAATACTCTTCATTCTTCCGCCTATGCGTCGGGTGAGTCAAATATAGATATTTTTAGAATTTCTTTTCATGTGACGTGGCAAAGCACTCTTATTAGCAGTGTAGACCAAAGACTGCCCTACCAGCCTGATTGTTTGCTATCAGTATCGTAAGCAGCACATGATTTGGGTCTTAGACTGCTGCTCCCTTGCCATTGCAAAGCAATGTGCAAACTCCATGTTCAGAGCACATGTGCGCACCACTTCAGCTTAGCGTGGTGGTGTTCTCAGCGCATGAAAACAGCAGGAAGGGTTGTGTTCTCATGAATTTGTTGTCCTGGATCTTCCTCTCTTTCCCCCCAGAATAGTTTATGTAGGGTCCCAAAGCAATTTCCAGTCTAGGAGACCATCTGTTTTTAATGCAGAAGGTCCAAGGTTCAATCCCTGGCATATCCAGGTAGGCCTCCAGGAGTCTCCTCTCTGAAACTCCATTGTTGCTGCCATTGTCAACACCGCTGAGCTTGATGAACAAATGGTCTATATTGATAAGGCTGCTTCCTATGTTTCTATTTGGTGCTGGGTAGGGAAATTGTCACCTTGCAGAAAAGTGACGTACTGGGCAGTTATTAATTGCCCTATTTTAATAATTGGAGGTACTGTGTCTTTCACAGCTGGTGGGCTTGAACCCTCTTGTGGGCAATCTTCCCAGGGCCACCTGTCTGTGGAGGGCAGTGCCAGAGGCAAAAGCGGGTAGAGGAATTTGTGTCAGTTTTGTCTTTGCACAGCAGGCTAGTTATCCTGCACCCAGACAAGCAACTATTGGAGTTCAAGGACACATTCCAGCCAGGCAAAACCCCTCATGGAAGGCCTGAAGCAGCTTCAGTGAGGATTGAGGCCTGAGGAGAATTCCAAGGGCCTGGGGGCCGTATTCAGACCTTGAGGCTGAGCTTCTCCAACACTGCTGTGCTGTTTGGGCCCACATGTAGCTTTATGAGGTGTGGTTGGTAGTAAACCAGGACAGGCCATTTCTATAGTAGCCCCCCCCCCCAGTTTAGAATCCCCCCTCCCAGAGGTTCATCTGTCCCCCAAACTGCAGGCCTTTAATGGGGCTGTCACTACCATACTGTACTATTTAATCAGCTTTTGGCTGGATTCACCCAAATTTCCTCCCTCATCTCTCCTGCCTCCACCACGTTCTGCGTTGGTATGTCCAAGCAGGCCGTAATGGGCAGATGGGATTCCAGGAACGAAGGGAGTTCTCTGACGGGATGCTTTTGTGGCTGATGATTGCTACCCTCTCCCTCTCTTTGCTCGGTCTGTTGTCCCCCGAACCAGGTTTACCTGCTGCTTAACTCAATGCAAATGCAGCTCAGGACACTCTGCTTTGCTGACTGACAAGGAGATAATGGACAAAAGCAAATCTCCCATGCCGGCTACATTGAATCCAGTGCTCTTTTCTCTTGTCATAATGGGCAGAATTCACAGCCATAAAGTCAGAACTAATATTTTGTGAGCTTTTATGGGTGCCGGTAGTGCTGTAAAAGACGGAGCGGTTGGCAAGGACGAAAATGAAGCTGTGAAGGTGGAAACTGGCCCTAAACTGTAAAAAGAAGAAAACTTTTATGACTTCTTTTCATCACCACCTCAAAACAGATCCTTAGTTTGCAGCAGGGTGCCCTTCGATATTTTGAACCGCAGCTCCCACCTGCTCCAGCAAGCATGGCCAGTGGTCACAGATGATGGGAGCTGTAGTCCACAATGTCTAGAGGGCACTGCATTGCCTACCCTTGCTTGTACTGTACTATGGGATGAACCGTGATGCCGCCATGTTCACGGGACTGATCTTCCCTGTCAGTCACAGGGAGTCTTGTCACCGATCAGGGCGTTAGGGTTGATAGGCTGGTACTCTGCCCTCAGACATCCAGCATCCCACCTTCGTCGCCAGTTGTTGTAGTGTGGGTTAATGATTTCAGCAAGTGATTTCAGCTCTCTGACATAGCAGGCAGGAGACAGCTTCTTCATGTAACAACTCTTTATTCAGGCAAACAAGACTGAGGGAACTGAGGGTAGGGAAGCTACATTTATAGGGACAGAGGACTGACTAGGAAAAGATACATTTTGGAGGGAACAATCTCAAGCAATCACAAAGCTGCTTTTTGGTGGGAACCAATAAGATTGAGGATCCAAATGCAGCAACTTGAATGCACCAATAGTAACTGTTCCTTCTGGGACAGGAAGGCAGTTACTTTACCCTAATGTGATTACAGACAATAGTAATACAGATATGATAACACTTTGAATCAATACACAACAAATACTACTGTATTTTACGGTACCTGCACGATTGCCAGCTGCTCACCCAGTCCTGCTTGTTGTGCCTTTAACATAATCTGCAGACATTATTACCACACACGCTGTGTTTTCCTCACTTGGTATTATCCGCTCACAGAGATTATCCATTGTGGGTTTGTGACCCAATGTTCATTAGATGTCTGGTTGTGGTTTGAGAGGGCCTTTTTCACGATGGTACCTTGGTGAAGCTCCGCACCCCAAGAAACCTAATGGTACCTCTTCCCCTGTCTTTGTAGGGGTGTGTGTGTGGCACATTTAAGACTATTCTTTCATTTCGTTTTCTCTAATGGCCAAATTTCTGCAGTGGACAGATTTCTGGGGGCTGTGTGTGCAGGGGTGCATAGAATTTGAGGTGCCTAGGGTTGAAAACATCCCAGCAATTCAGAAAGCAAGTACTGTAGTCCCTTTCAGTTAAACAACATTCCTTGTTTGATGTGAGCATTGGCCTTTGTAAATATAGTTGCGCCCTGGCGCAATGGAGCTAAGCATGGCATGCTCAGACCAAGGACCACTGGGAGATTGTACCTTGTGTTTCGGGGGGGGGGATCGTCATGGGGAAACCAGCCTTATTTCTTTTAGAGAAAACATCTGGGGTGCTAAGACAACCCCCTCCAGTCCTATTTCCTGCCAGCTCCACTGTAGGTTGTATTGCCAGCTGCTACAAGGTACTGCAAAAGGGGAAGAGGTGGGAACACCATATTGGAAGATAGATAGATAGATAGATAGATGAGAGATAGATAGATAGATAGATAGATAGATAGATAGATTAGATGTTTCCTTTGTTGTTCCTTGTCTGTTTATTCCTGGCTTCCCTTCCTCTACTCCTGCCGGGTTTTCGCTCTCTCCTGGCTCCATAGATCTCCCCTTACTTCCTCTTGGCACCCAATTTTTTTCCCTGGGCCTTTTGGGGGGCCTGTTCTAAAGGTGGGGTGAGCGCCTTGGAAAGAAGAAGAAGAAGAAGAAGAAGAGTTTGGATTTGATATCCCGCTTTATCACTACCCGAAGGAGTCTCAAAGCGGCTAACATTCTCCTTTCCCTTCCTCCCCCACAACAAACACTCTGTGAGGTGAGTGGGGCTGAGAGACTTCAAAGAAGTGTGACTGGCCCAAGGTCACCCAGCAGCTGCATGTGGAGGAGTGGAGACTCGAACCCGGTCTCCCAGATTAGAGTCTACCGCTCTTAACCACTACACCACACTGGCTCTCTTGTTGAAAGGACTTCAACAAGGTGGAAAGGGCCTATTTTCAGAAAGCAGAGCTGTTTTGGGAGATGGATCTCTGCAGTCTTGTTGGAAGGGTGATAAGCAACTCAGGCTGCCCGGGAAGGGGGACCTCTTTCCTGAATCCAGCAGCGAGTTGCCCTGGCTGCGGAGGTTTGAGGGACCTGAAAAGTCTGCTCCAGCGGCCCCAGAGGTCTGGTAAGCTGGAAAAGGGTGGAAGAGGAGAGTATTCTTCTGCTCATATTCTGCTCTCTGGTTTCCCACAGTCAGTGGTACCGGCTGTTTCCTGCTCTGAGTTTCATTTTCCACCACTTGTGAATTATTTGTCTTCTCTAAGGTGGCTTCCATCATTAGCGTTGTGCGTTTGTAGCTGATCCTTTTCTAACAGTTGCATCTTGTTCCCCATTTCTTGGAGTGCCTTGTTAACAACTGGAGATACCAGGGCAGGCTGCTTCGTTTGACTGGCCTCTGCCAGATGTCAGACTTTCTTTTATTAAAAAAAATACTATATTACTGATTTTATTAAGGAAAAAAGAGAGAGCTGCAAACATAACAATAAGAAAGAAAACAAAGTATTTTTAAAAAATGTAAACCAGAAATTTAAACCAGAAGTTGGGCATTTGGTGTTGCCATTCCCATGCAGTAGAACAATCTTCCGGCAGAGATTTGACAACCACACTCACTTTTAACTTTCAGAGGTCTCTTAAAAACTTCTGTGAATAGGCCCATGCAGTTGTTTAAAATACCACTTGAGCAGCCAGTCATTTTAAATTTTGTTCTGCACTTCTTTTAAAGCATTTGCAAAACATGTGGCTCTATACCACCCTCAGGTTTTGTTAGAGAGCAGTATAGAAATCCTTCTATAAATAAAATAAAGAAATATTTAGGGAGGATAGTCGTTTCTTTCTTTAGGGGAGGAAAATGTGTTTCAGTGGTTGGGGTGACTAAGTGTGGAAACAAATGGACTGCATGTGCAAAAGACTCCACTGGTTTGCTTTTTTTTAAGGTGTTGGAGGTTTTGTGGGGGGACGACGACGACTCAAAACAAGAGGCCAGTCTCCAAATTCGGGCTCATAGGTTTATAGTGGTATTTATTTGCCCAGTGCATTCATACAAGTTGTCTTCTTCAGGAGCAATATGTTGTAAAAGCATTGTTGCAATAATATTGTTCTTTACCAGTTTTCTTTGTTGGGTTTATACTTCACCTTTCTTTGAAGGAGTTCAGTACATCATGATTCTCCCCACACACCAAAATATGCTCTCGGCAAATCTGGGAGGTAGGGTTAGGCTGAGAGGAAAATGACTCGCCAAAGGTCACTCAGTGAGCTCTATAGTATATACTGAGGCAGACCATTGGTCCATCTAGCAGCTGGAGTCTGCTAGTAGCTGGTAGCTAGGAAACCCTAGGAAACTGGGCATGCTGGGTATTGAACAAGAGACCTTCTGCATTCAAAGCAGTTGCCGTACCTCAGCTTGACTCTCTAACCATTACATCTCTCCATACAGAGATGGGGTGCTGGACTGCTGGTCTACGAAGCTTGCTTCCAAAAGCAAGTGATCAGGGAGTTAGCAATTTTGGCTATAATCTGTTGGCCTTTATTTCAGCTGCCAAACTTTATCTCAGTTTCTCTTTCCTCCCCCCCTCCTCCACCCCCAAAGAAAACCCAGCCTCATGAGACGCTGATCTTCCAAAGTACTCTTTGCTCTGGCATTGATAAGCTGTGCTTAGTAAATATCTCTCCTGGCTATTTTGACCCCAAGGTTGTGAGAGATGGGGAAATCCCTCTCCTGGAACAGCCTTAATGAAGCAACATCCTTCTGTTCCTTGAAATAACCATAAAGCCACATCCCATATTAATGGGGTGGGAATAGGGCCTGGCTAAAATACCCTGTCTCGCTCGTGCCTGCTTGTGCAGCCAGCTAGGACATCATTGCACAATTCCAGCAGATAAAGCAAGGAAATTTCCCTCGGCTCCCTCTTTTCTGTCTCCCTCCTTATTTTTTCACATGACCTATCACTTGACTTAATCTTTGCCTGTTCTGTTCCATTTCCCTTCTCTGCTGTCCTCATGCCCTAGTTACTTTCTGTTCTCAACCCTCCCTTACCTGCCCAGCCCTGCATTCCGCTTTTCCCTCTGATGTGACAATAGCCAACACTTTGCATTCACAAAAGATTTCATTCACTTTTAGGTAACAGCCTGTTCTGTCAACAAAGGTGTTGTTGTTTTTTGCTATATGGAGCAAAGGAGCTGTATTGCTGGTATTACATGTGTTCTGGTCATCTTTGGATGTGCGGCTTATTTGGAGATCTCTGCTAGAGGTTGTAACTAGGAAACAGGCTAGTTCAAATAATAAATGTTAGATCTTTGCTGGTCAGCACCTTGGCATGGACAGGAAGCCAAAGGTTCAGAGTATTTATGCATTTAGCCCAATACTATGCGCTGTGGGTTAAACCACAGAGCCTAGGGCTTGCTGATCAGAAGGTCGGCAGTTCGAATCCCTGCGACGGGGTGAGCTCCCGTTGTTCAGTCCCTGCTCCTGCCAACCTAGCAGTTCGAAAGTACGTCAAAGTGCAAGTAGATAAATAGGTACTGCTCCGGCGGGAAGGTAAACGGTGTTTCAGTGCGCTGCTCTGGTTCGCCAGAAGCAGCTTAGTCATGCTGGCCACATGACCCGGAAGCTGTACGCCGGCTCCCTTGGCTAGTAAAGCGAGATGAGCACCGCAACCCCAAAGTCGTCCGCGACTGGACCTAATGGTCAGGGGTCCCTTTTACCTTTTATGCACTCTGCTTGGTCAACAGCTCTCCAGGGTCTTCAGCAGAGTGTCTTTCTCATTACCTGCTGCCTGATCTTTTGACTGCAGATTCCAGGAATTCAACTAGGCACCTCCTGAGCTGTTAGTCAGGGCCAGCGCTAAGCCATAGGTAGCAAGGCACATGGAGTGCTCAAAGTATGAGCCCTGGCAGGGTTGAGGTGGACATTTTGCACGTTCACATGCCGCTTTTCTATTTTAAAATGTGCAAAGTGGCTTCTCCCAAGTTGGAGCCCTGGGGATGATTTCCTCGGAGGGCCGAGACTAGAAAAAGAGGTTCGACATCTGTAGCACAGAAGACTAACCTAGAACCTAGAATGGAACCTATTGCCTTCTGGATCATAAAATCACAGAACTGTATTTGGAAAGGACCTCAGGGGTCATCTTGTCCCCTGCAATGTTGGACTACAACTCGCATCAGCTCCAGCCAGCTAGGGATTATGAGAGTAGTACTCCAGTAAGATATACCAGTAGAGAGCAGCAGATTGTGCATGCTTATCTTGTCAGTTGCTGACCAGGACTGAGCCAAGCTATCTGCCTGAAGGAGGCTGGGATAGATGCAAGGGAAGGAAACAAGCAGACAGAAAGCCCAGGGGTTGGATGGGCAGACTCACAAGCAGAGGACCCTAGAGGGAAACTGGGAAGTCACGATGTTGATGAGGCCAGAATCTTGCTGTTGCCTAGGTTTAACCTGGGTATTTTTATGGCCAGGCTGAGTCAGGGAGACCCAAATGGGATGCCTGGGGCGGGGACCAAGCTGGAGCCTGGGAAGACAGTACTTCCTGTCCAACATTCACAGATAAAACAGATCTTTCTGTCTCTTGACTTGTAATTTTTTTAAAAGGGGAAGCAGAGGGGCTCTTTACACTCCTGATGTAGCACCTTGTAAGCTTTTTGGGAAGAGCTGTTGCTGCTGCTAAGGATCTGCAAAATGCTAGGTGCAGTGTGGACTCTAAATGAAGCAGCAGAAGCACCAATAAAGTGCATGAAATGCCTTTGACGGCATCTGTGCAATTTGTGGCCGCCAGGAAAGCCCCAGTTGCATTGTGCTTCCTGGTAATGGCAGCGCACGCTTCGTGCCGTCTTCGTGATTGTGCAAGTAGGAAATGCTGTGGTTGCAAAACACCCTGCCGTTCTGTCTTAAAGGCTCACTTTGACTCCTGTAGCATGCAAAGAACTCTGCTTTATGTCTGTACCTCTTGGCATGCCTACATTTCGACAGTTACCTCCCATAAACCTCCCATACAAAACAGAGTACTACCATCCAGCCTCAGTTCATAACATTTTCAGAACTGAAGTGCTCCACAGGTTATTAAAATGCCTCACTTATTGTGATCTGTGTTGACCATGAGAACCTGGATCAGTTGCAGTCATTGAGTGTGGGAAGTACAGTATTGGGTAAGCAATCTGTATCTCTGGCTGTGACTCATATCAGTTTGATCTGAGCTGCATGCAATTTCTGAAGGCTTCAGGGGCAGTAGAATCGGTTGCTGTCTGGCACCTAATAACTGTGTGTGTGTTTGTGTGTGCATATGTTTGTGTATGCAGCTGACACATTCCACTGGAAACACCTTGGGAAAGAGGACACCAGCCTATAGGAGCAAGAAAACTGTTGTGCTGAAGTCATCCAAGACATGGCTGGGCCATAGCTGTCAACCTTTCCCTTTTCTTGTGAGGAATCCTATTCGGAATAAGGGAATTTCCCGCAAAAAAAGGGAAAAGTTGACAGCTATGGACTGGCCATTTTACCACCCAAGTATTGCCAAATAAGCACTGCTATTTGTGTTGTTAGATCAAATGGTAGATTCAGTAAAAACAAAAAGCAGATTGCTGCATACCAGATACCAGATATCGACTCTATATCACCAGTTAATCAACCAGTGTCCCAGCTGTCAGCCAGTAGTCCATTTATCTCATTATTTTGTCTCCCCCTTCCCCAAGTACAGTGGTACCTCTGGTTACGAACTTAATTCGTTCCGGAGGTTCGTTCTTAACCGGAAACATTTCTTAACCTGAGGTACCACTTTAGCTAATGGGGCCTCCTGCTGCCGCCGCGCAATTTCTGTTCTCATCCTGAGGTAAAGTTCTTAACCCAAGGTACTACTTCCGGGTTAGTGGAGTCTGTAACCTGAAGTGTTTGTAACCTGAGGTACCACTGTAGCTGTTTTGTTTATCAAAGGTGCTGGATGGTGCATGTTCCATTTGACTGCCCTAATATCTTAGAATATAATTCCATGACATGAGGAAAACCTGGCACATTCATTGGTGGGGGGGGGGAATAGAATTGCTGTTTTTGTTTCCCCTACCAATCTCAGGTTTAAGAAACCCATAGACAGGGCCTAAGCACAAGAGCACTCTCCCTTCTTGCATTTTCCAACAGCTAGTTTTCAGAAGCATTACTTCTTCTGACTATGGAGGTAGCCTTCTCCTCTATGATGAATTTTTCTAATCCCCCTTTAAAGCCATCCAAGGTCTGTATCCAATGCTGTGCATACTCAGAGTACTGTCACAAGTCCGAACTTGGGCCTGTGGTTAAGCTCTCTCGTCACCAGCCATTGCTAAGGTCATTGTGGTGTGGGGACAAAATAGACCCGAGCAAAGCTAAGCGGCTGTGAGCTCCTTTTTAGAGATTTGCACATTTTTGGAATTTGCTTGGTTACAACAGTATATTCAGTTATAAATATATTAAATTGTTGAATTATTTTCTTCGATAACTAGCTGGTACACATGTTTGCTATAGGAGCTTATTCCCATGAGCGTTCACATCCAAATAACAAACCATATGTTTGCAACTAAACTTTATTAATCTGAATGTGTGGTGCTAAAAATAACATGGTGTGAATTGTATTTATATATTGGAGGAACTAATCCTGTACACAGCTTCTGCATGTTGTTGTATTTTTGCTATTATCTGACATTGTCTTGTCTCTCCTTTTGGTGTTTGGCAGTCATGTCTGTGATTTAAGATACATGTCAGAAAATAGCAAAAATACAACAACATGCAGAAGCTGTGTGTGTCGCCCCCCCCTTTGGAGTTGCTTTCTTGTTCTGTGATGTCATCATGTTGACTGCATGATCCCTGATTGGTCAGGATAATCAAAGTCACTAATTCTGAAAGGACAAAAAATCAGCAGCCAGTGGAAATGTATTTGTGTGGCGTCAGGTGCTCTGATTGTCTTAGTGTTGATGATTACACTCCATTAAACAAATGCATGTTCTGTACGTTTGCCAAGGCATGCATGAAGAAAGCCTTGAAATAAGAATGGGGAAATGCATTACGGATTGGAAATTTCCGCTTGGGACAAGGGAGGATAGATATAACACATGGATTTGAATTCCTGGCAGGCTAAGCAAGCAGGTTTGAGATTCCCGTCAGAGGCAACGCAACAGAGTGATGTGCATATTTAATCCCTGGGATATAAATTTTCTCACACAGGTTTGCTTCCTGTTCTTCCAGTTTCACCCCATACCTGGCATAACTTGGCCTATATAACTGCTGTGACATTAGGGGTGTGCCACTTTAGGGGGTGAAACTTAATTGTTGCAAATTTATTCAGTCTTAAAATGTGGTTTTGGGTGTGAGGAATTCAATTCTGCTATTATTTTTGTGACTGGCCAACATTTAGCTACAATTCCCTGTTTAATTTAACAATCCCTTCCTCTTTCCAGGGAATTCTGGGAACTGTATTTCCGTGAGGGAGATAGGGATCTCCTAACAATGTAAATCACCATTGACAAGCTACAGATCTTGGGATTTTTGTTGTTGTTGTTGTTGTTGTTGTTGTTGTTGTTGTGTGTTTGTGTGTGGGGGAAGCCATGAGTGTTTAAAGTGGTAAAGTACTGCCTTAAATGTACAGTCGTACCTCGTGTTGTGAACGCTGCGTGTTGCGTTCGACACGGGTTACGAACCCACCGAACCCGGAAGTACTGGAACAGGTTACTTCTGGGTTTGGCGGTTCGCGCATGCGCAGACACGTCAAATGACGTCACGTGCATGCGCAGAAGCGCCGAATCGCGTTGCGCATATGCGCGGAGGCGACGCTTCAGGTTTCGCGCACTTCAAGTTGCGAACAGGCCTCCGGAACGGATCCCGTTCGCAACCAGAAGTACCACTGTATAGGGCAAAGGCAGCCTTTGTCTGCTGAAACTAGGGTGGTTCTGTATCCTGACTGTCTTCTCTTTTGAAGGTGTTCTGTATTTGAAAGGCTACCTGCTCCCAAGTCCAGTTTAAAGATAAAGATTAAAGCACAGTTATCTGGCTGCTGTGATTGTTTACTTTTCTCTTCCTCAGCACAGGGTGGGGAGATTGCCTGTTGCTTTTTATCAGCCGATGCTTGACCAAATTAGCTGTGGCGTTTTTCTCTCTCTGTTTGTGATACAGATTGACCCAGAACCGCAGCAGTAAATGAGGAACAGCCTCAGACGGTGAAATTCGGGAGTCTTGATTTAAATTCTCTTATCGTCTGGAGTGATTTAAATGCAACGGCATAAATAAAGCCACTTCTTCTTTTTGCCTGTCTGGGGGTGGATTATTTACATATTTAACTGAAATAGATCAGAGGTCATCCATTCTAACCATATGTGGGTGGAGTTGTCACATGAAGTTGACATAGGCAATTAAAAAGATTTTTTTTAAAGGATTCTTCAGTTAATCAGGAAGTAGAGTTCACCTGAAATGGATCTGGAAGATCAGTTATTCATTATTGTGGGATAATGGTCCCTTGGAACAACTTTGTGAGGAGGTGGCAATAGTGTTGGCTGCAGGGTTTTTTTGGGGGGGGCAATATCTCCTCAATATGGCTCCCCTTTTTTTCACACCTCTATATTTGCAGCAAACTGTCTCCCACCAGGCCCAGTGAACACCATTTCCCAGAGGGAGACCCCAAGGCAAGTTAGGGGTGCTACTTAAGTCCCTTCACACTTCTCACTCTTGGCATGCTCAGAGAGGGGAGGTGAACAGGTGGTTACAGTAATTAGGGGGTGAGGGAGAGTAATAGGGCCCGGAGCAGGGAGAACTTCATGTGCTAGATGATGCTGGCCCAAGGCAGGACCTGGTTCTGATAAGACTGGCAGCATCTGGGCATTGAACTGGGCTATATAAGCAGAGGCAGCAATAGGCATCAGAGATGCTTTCGTTTTCCCTGTTTGGGAAGACATTAATGTGAGAAGCAGCCCAGAGGAAGAAGACTTGTCTGTGTGAAACTTGCAAGTAAGGTGCTATGTTCCCACTTTTTTCACCGCAAATCCCCCTGAAAAACATTGCTTTGGAAATAATGGGTGGGACTCCTGCCTTGTCAATAAAAAACAAAAGAAACAACCACCGACAACGCAAAAAAAGGGCACGTACTATGTTGTCATCTCCTGCAAGATGGTGGTGATTAATTTTAAGTGATATTCCTGTCTAGTAGTGGAGCAGCACCCCCCGCTCCGATGTGGATGCAGCTTGTCCCATTTTAAAGAAGCGGTGATTTATGCCAGCCACCCCACCTCTGTGGCCTCTTCAAAAGGTCAAGTGTGATGGCAGCCAACTGTGAAATATGAAACCACATCCAATCCTGCACCTGTAGTTTGTGCTGTGTGCTTTTCATCCCCAGAAGCACCTTTGCCACAAAGCATAAATCCACAACCCCGCTGTGAGGACAGCAATTATTCTCAACTTATTTTCCTTTTCCACACAGTGTCAATATGCTGGTCCCAATCTGAGGCAAGGCACAGCTGGAATCAATAAATCAATCACTAGTTTGCGGTTGATTTAGTGGGTGGTGTTTTGTTTTTGTTTTTTTAAGAAAAAAAATAAACCACCAACCCTTGGAAGGGTTTTAGAAACTTGATTGCAAGCACTGCAATTAATTTATTGGCTAATAGAAACGCCTTTTCCGAACTGACCTTGAACAGTTAAAAATATACAGTATAGGTTTCCTGGAAAAATCATACAAGCAATGCACCAAATTAAAAACCAAAATCAGTAAGATGACAATTGCAACCATCTCAAAATATAACAGTCTCATTAACGAAAAATTAACCAAATGTTAAAGCTGCAGAATTTTAAATCGCCCACTAAAAGCCTCTAAGAACAGAAAGGTATTTGAAGACACCCAAAGACCAGCGATGAGGGAGCCTAGTGGACTTTGAAAGGGGTCTGCTTCTGTAGCTTTGACACACCTGTCCAGAAGGCCTTGTCTTGTCCACCTGCCCCTCTTAACTGGATAGTGATCAGAGTCTTTGCACGTGATCTTAATTGTCAGGAAGGTTCATATGAGAGTGGACTAGCCTTCCCTAACCTAGTGCCCTCCAAATGTTTTGGATTAAAACCCTATCCAAAATATTGGGGGTGGGGGAGGTAGGTTGGAGGATGCTAGAGTAGGAGATTGTGACGCAAACCTGGCTTTAAAGGCCAACACCAGGACTTGGAATTGAGACTGGGAACAAAAAGAAAGTCAGTGTAGGTGGAGCAAGATCTGAGTAATAAGGATCTGTACCCATTCTGCTACTAAAACAGCAATACTTCTTTTTTGCTTCGTTACCGTATCCAACAATTTGGCTAATAATATTATGTTGAGTTCTGAAACCCAGGGCAAGCAAGGAGACACCTTTTATTGGAACAGCTAATGTTTTAAATGCTGGAAGTGGGAGTTGGTGCCTCCTCCAGTGAGGTATTCGAAGCAAAAGTAAGACATGATGCAGTTTCATGCTAACTAGGGACGTGATTCAGCCTCGGTTAAGTGCTTTAGGGCTGCAGTTCTCTCAGCGAATGCTTGGGAGTAAGTTAGCACAGGAGCTTGATGCAAAAATGATTTTGGCTATCAGAAGTTTTACAGCCACATTCCGATGCAATAGCAAGCCTTGGTTTAATGTCATGAGGACAAGCCTCAGCAAGCCTTGGGCTTGTGCCCTCTTCCTGGGTGTGACTGCGAGGCAGAGTCAACAACTTTCCTTCCTGAAGAAGTGTGCATGCACACGAAAGCTCATACCAAGAACAAACTTAGTTGGTCTCTTAAGGTGCTACTGGAAGGAATCTTTATATTTTGTTTCGACTGTGGCAGACCAACACGGCTACCTACCTGTAACTTTCCTTTCTGCTGCTTGCGTTGACCATAGTTGCTGGAGCTGCCTTGCTTCAACAAACCATAGCTGAGATCAGCTACAGTTTGTCTGGTAAGAACATCACACTAATGGAAATGGAAGTGCATTCACCAGAGGGAAGGGGAGGGAAAATGGGAGCCTGAGGCATGAAAAAGGTGCCTTCTGGGTAATTCTTTGGCGTGTACAATCATCTTCATCATCATTTTTTATTTGTATGCCGCCTTTCCACAGTTAAAAACAATGCTCAAGGCGGCTTACAACATGACAAGATTTACATAATTACAAAAGTAATAAATAAACCACATCAAAAAAACACACAACAAAATGGAAATCCCCCCCCCCATAAATCAAAATCTAAAACTAAGAATACAGCATTAATATCACATTTTAAAATGACATGGGTAAAAAATAACAGCAATTTAAACAAAAAACAAAACGGAGCCCTCTCTGCCCAGCGGCAGCAGTCCTTTATAGAGCCCATCAGGCCCTGCCCTAGGCCAGGTGGTGAGTGGCAGGACTGGAGCCCTCAGGCGCTGAGCAGGGGAGTCCTCCCAATAGCTAAGTGGGGCTTTCAAGGGAACACCATCAGCCACTCTTGTGTCAAATGAGCACACTGTGTTGCTTGTACCAACCTGGCCCATGTGTAGATTCAAATTCTCTCTCTCTCTCTCTTTCTACTTGGTTAATTAATCCCTTCAGCCTGTTTCACTGGATTAATGCAATTTGCAGTTCTTCTTTCACAGCGATTTGCCAAGCAAGCATTGATAAAGTTATGAAGTCTTAATAGCTACCGCAGGGACCTTCATGACAAGAGAGGAACCGGTACAAGAAGTTCCCTGCTGGCGCTTTCCAGGCCGTGAAGTTAGACTCACCATTGTCTTGTAAGAGTCATAACGGTAGCGCTATTGTTGGAGATGCAGTCCAACGTCACTCAGGCGCGGGGAGATGCAAGTCTTCAGACAGGCATGAGCTCAGTGTGGTGTAGTGGTTAAGAGCGGTAGACTCTAATCTGGGAGACCGGGTTCGAGTCTCCACTCCTCCACATGCAGCTGCTGGGTGACCTTGGGCTAGTCACACTTCTTTGAAGTCTCTCAGCCCCACTCACCTCACAGAGTGTTTGTTGTGGCGGAGGAAGGGAAAGGAGAGTGTTAGCCGCTTTGAGACTCCTTCGGGTAGTGATAAAGCGGGATATCAAATCCAAACTCTTCTTCTCTTCCTCTTCTTCTCACTTCGTGTCTGGTTTTTCCTTACGAACACTGAAAGAAAGACCCATGTTCAATGGTAGTTTTATATAAATTGTACTGCACACCGACAAAGCATCTCCTTGAAAGATTTTTGTTTCCTTTTCTCTTTTTGTAATACGAAGGTGTAATAAGGCAAAACTTTATGCAGCTCCACTGGTAAACATTGCCACTAGGAAGGCAATTGAAATGTGAAGAGTAGAAATTGTGCTTGCAACAAGAGGAGATACGATAGCCATTTACAAATATCTGTCACATGGAAGATGGAACAAGCTTGTTTTCTCCTGCTCTGGAGGGCAGGACTCAAACCAATGGATGCAAGTTGCAAGGAAGGCGATTATGGCTAAACGTCAGGAAGAACTTTCTGATAGTAAGAGCTGTTTGACAGTGGAACTGTCGGGAGGTGGTGCATTCTCCTTCCTTGGAGGTTTTAAAGCAGAGGTTGGATGGCCATCTGTCATGGATGCTTTAGTTGCGATTCCTGCATCACAGGAGGTTGGACTAGATGACTCTTGGGGGGGCACTCTACAATTCTATGATTCTTTGACATCCACTTTCAGCCCTGGAGAGCTAAATGTACCAGGTGTGCAGATTTGATTTTTAAATTTATTTTTTATTTTTATTTTTTAAAAATGGAATCCTGACATTTAACCTGATTTTTTAACCGCATTAATGCAAAGCAGCAGCGTGGTTTGGGGATTCATAGCAATGGCAATTCCCCGACTCCAGAAGTGAAAGTACGAAAGTCTACTGTTGCCTTTCCATACTTGACCTTTAATGGAAAGCTTCCCACTGGAAGGTTATGTGATCCCTTCCTTGTAGCTGGCTATTGTGAAACCTGTTGTGAAACAGCTGTTACAAGGAACTAATGAAACATGGGGAGGGGGGATACCAAGGGCCCATCTGCGAAGTGCAGTTTCCACCTGCAGGCAACGTGTGAGAATTTAACGTGTTAAAAGCTTTTTGAATTCAGCATGGACGTCATCCGTTGAGCTACTGAGCCTTCTCAGTTCACACATCCTTCAGACTTCTGCATCAAATCCTGACATTTTAAAATTTAGAATGCGTAAAGCAAAGCGTTTCAGAATGTATCGCTGCTTTTGCGTACTGAACAAACTAGACTTGTCATCTGTTCTGCTGTGTGTGTGGCAATTGTCGACCACAACTCATGGGCAAAGTTGGATTATTATGGGTGGCCTCTAGTGTCTGTAAGATATTTAAGGTAAGCGATCACTGATCGCGCATGGAAAAGACGGAGCACCGAGGGGCATATACATGCTCACAACTGGCTTACTTACCCAGGTGAAACACCTTGCACCATCTCACACGTGGAACTTTCCTATGGATTTGGTTCATGGGCTCAACTGTGAGTCACAATCCAGTTGTGTACTTACCACATATAAATTAACCTGGACAGTAATATTGATATGAACGGTGACTTGAGCATGAGAGAGGAGGGAGTTTAAAAACCACTTCGTGGCCATGAGGCACTTGGTTCCATCCCTGGCACCTTCAGTCGAAAGGATTAGGTAGCAGGTATCTCTGCTCGAGACCCTGAAGAACTGCTGCCAGTTCGTGTGGGCTATACTGTGCTGGGCTTTGTAGGAAGCTGTCTTACACAAAGCCTGTGTTAAAATGCAGGAAGATGCCTGCATTTTGTCTCACAGGAGTCTATACCAGGGCTATCTGGAAATACTGAGATTGAATCAGGAACTTCTGTGTGCAAATCTTGTGCTCTGCTAATGTTGTCAAAACACTCACATACCTGTGAACATTTTCCATTGAATTCACTACAGTGGTACCTCGGTTTAAGAACAGTGTGGTTTAAGAACGATTTGGTTTACAAACTCCGCAAAACCGGAAATAGTGTCTTGGTTTGAGAACTTTACCTCGGTTTAAGAATGGAATCTGATCGGTGGAAGGGCACCTGTGGCGGGAGGCCTCATTAGGGAAAGCGTGCTTCCGTTTAAGAACGGTTTTGGTTTAAGAACGGACTTCCGGAACAGATTAATTTCATAAACCGAGGTACCATGTACTTCATGCAGCTTGTTTAAAGGCTCTCTGTGAACTCTGTGAGTTTTATCTGTCAGCAAATAAAATATGATATGGTTTTTGTCTTTTCAGCTCCATGTTGCCTTCTGGCTTGGTAGACCCACAATTTGATTTTCCTTATCACATGATGACATTTGTTTTCGTGGGGGAAATGTTGCTTTCTCCCATGCCTGGGCAACTTTTATGAATGCAATCTTATCGACACGAGGCTGCTGAGACTTCTTACAAAACGAAAGCCTCTCTCAGCTTCCTCTGCCTGACGTCT
This sequence comes from Darevskia armeniaca, assembly GCA_034641395.1. Lineage (NCBI taxonomy): Eukaryota > Metazoa > Chordata > Lepidosauria > Squamata > Lacertidae > Darevskia > Darevskia armeniaca. Next base: position 967,283 of record JAWWNF010000253.1, read on the forward strand.
TCAGTTAACACGCCACGGTACTACTGTTCGTTTTGTTTCAGGGTTGCAGATACAATAGTTAATTCTGACCATATGGCGCGAGTAGTTTTGTGAAACCGTGGGAATTTTGCAAAGGAACCGAAGAGCGCTGGCTTTAATGGTGCCACTCGCATTCTTAAATGAGCAAACCTGCCCCAATTTAGCATCTTATTTAGGGTCTTGCATTCAGAATACAGTACTGAGGAATGGCGGGTCTCTCATCTCTCCACTGGTTGTGGAAAGCTATCCTTGAACCCAGCGGAAAGGAGCATTGGACCAAATTGTTGTAGACAAACTTCGGATAAGCCTGACATGGTGCCATTTTGCATACTGGTTTTTGCTTGTGTGAGTTTAGTAAACCCATGGTTATCAGGTAGTTTTCTGGCTTGAATGGTTTCAGCTGTCCTTGGCTCTTCAACCTTCTCCTTCCTGGATCTTCCAGTGTTCCATTTTGTTGGATATCTTCTCATTATCTGCTATCCCTTGCTGGTCTCCCCCCCCCCAAACTAAAAAGCCCCCAATTTTGTAACTAATAGGGGATTTGCTCCAACCCCTGGGTAATTTTGGTCGTCCTTTTCTGACGTGGGGGCTGATTTCATGTATGAACTGTCCAAGAATTGCAGATTTATCACCACCAGAAAACTTGCATACCTTGGTTTTCGAACAGAATGTGTTCCGGGAGTCTGTTCGACTTGAAATGTTTGGAAACCAAAGCACAGCTTCCGATTGGCTGCAGTGCCGGATGTTCAGCAAACCGGAACACCTACCTCCGGCTTTGCGACGTCTAAGTTGTTCGTGAACTAAGCTGTTCAAAAACCAAGGTATGACTGTATTTGTCAATAGCAACACAATATATTTCAATGGACTGTTCTCTTGCACAGATACACAGAAAATGTTTTTGTAATATATATCATAGAGTCATAGTCAGAAGGGTCACCAAGGGACATCTAGTCCAACCTCCTGCAATGCTGGAATATCCTGTAAGAACCATCTCTCTCATACAAAGAGCCTTGCTTGTCCCCAATAAAAATATTAGCTTGATTTTGGAGAGGTGTTTGTGCTTGGTCAAGCAGAGTCATAATTGCTTTGGCTTCCATTCCCATTTGGACAGCATATAAATAACACATCCAGTATGTGACTTGAGAGTAGCTGATAAGCAAAGCAGGATATATATATATATATATATATATATTTAAATCATCATTGTAATATGAGATGTTATCGCTTAGGGGGAATAAATCACACTGCAATACTGGGATAAAAAGATGGAGATAAATGTGTAAATAAACTCTTCCAGCATCTGTCAAATAGAACGTTTGTTATCTTTTAGAAACTACGATTTGGCACAATTGACGAATGCCAGTAAGATGCTGTTTCTTGACTAGTAGTTTCTTTTTGAGAAGCGGGGAAACAGCAGTTTATTGCAAAGACAAAAATTAAATGTCTTGTTTACTGTTTCCATGTAATGCACCTTGATCTAGGAGAATGCCAGGAAATGCTTTGCATCTGTGAATACTCGCATTGTGAGACTCTTGTGGAAAGGACTGGTTGGGGGGGGGGAGGCGGAAGGAAGGAGGAAAATATTTTGCCTGAGAGGAATAAAAACGAGGGAGACATAATAAGACACCTGTGAAGGTTTGTATCGTACTCAGTGTGTTTCTGCTTCATTATTCAGCTTATAACCAAAGCAACATACCAAAAAATAACACGAATCCAGGCATCTTTTAGATGCCCCAGGAGGGCTTCCGTAAAGCTGGCTGTTCACACAGAAGGGTTTATATTAGTGGCAAGACTTTGTGAAGAGCTGTCAAGAAGAAAATCTTAAAGCACTCTATTTCTTAAAATGTCTAACCTTAACAACACAGGCCCTATTGCTGGTAGCTCTTTGCAGCTGTATGTGTTAAGAGAATGTCTCTTGTCTATTTCCAGACCTAGTCTGACTATTACACAAAAGGGATGTTATCTAGGAATAAATTAGAGGCAGTCAGCTGGCCCTGAACTGACCTAGAATTTCCCCCCCTCTCTGTGCATTTTTAAAAAGCCTCTGATCTCTTTGGCCTCGGGTGTTGCACCATTATGGGAAGCCACACGGACGAAATTTCAGACTTGGGCCATATTCTTCCACTCTGCTTAATGGTTATCTGCATGCCAATTAGGAAAATGCCTTATACCGGCGATCACCAATGTGTTGCCTATGTTGTTGGACTACAGCTCCCATCATCCTTTACCATTGGCCATGTTGGCTGTGGAGGATGGGCACTGTAGTCCAGCAACATCTAGAGGAGGGAGCAAATGCTTTTCATTTTGAATCTGAAGTAGTGCTGAGCCAGACTTTTTGAAAAGACATTGGGTTGTATCCAAGAAAATCGTCCTGTTAGCTCAAGAACTTACACCTGCACAATGAGACTTCCACTCCTTTTCCTTATCTGCCCCCCCCCAAAAAAAACGGCTCCAGAGACTTGGGGAAAACCTCCAAAGCAGATTTGAGGGATCATGGGGAAGAAGTGTTGGGACTGCAACAGCAGGGATCATTCATTAACTGAAGGGTTAATTTTTTTAGTCTGCATTCTGTTTTCCTAGTGTTTCCTTACCTGATGATTTCCATGTTTTATGTGATCTTTCACACTCCGCAAAAGACACGTCTGGAAATCTGGTGGAAGTTTATTGCTTTATTGTTTCCAAGAAAAAGAATCCATTTTCCAGCCCCATTTACTCAGAAAAACCGCAGGAGTTTTGCACTGCAAATTTGATGACATCCGGGGCAATATCCTGGAATGCAGTTCTTTCCTGCCTTTCAAAACTTAATGAAACATGGCAATGTATTGATCAGAAAGCAACGGTTCTGTAACACAAAAGGTGTATAATAATAATAATAATAATAATAATAATTTATATCCCACCTTCCCCGGCCAAAGCCAGGCTCAGAGCGACTAACAAAAAGTAAAAATAGCACAGTGTACATAAAATCACACAAGTCAATTAATTAAAATTAAATACATTCTAAAATCAATTCAGGATCAAATTAATGGCAACCATTGAGCTAAAGACACATTAGAAACCAGGACTGAAGTACCAACATTATAACCGGTAAAACTAATGCAATAAATACTATGCCTTGAATGCAGCCCCTGTGTTAAAGTCACCTAGCCAAGAGCGCGATGGGTGGAGGTGTTGCTTAGCAACCACAGACTGGCAAGGTGTCCACTGAGATAGCAAGTGCCCTGATTGGCTGTATAGCTCTGAGGTAGTTTTCCCTCTGTTTGTTTAAGTGAATGTCTCCCTGCTATATAGAGGTCTGAAGTACTCTGTGTTTTGTTCATTTTCCTCAGTAAAGTGTTCTCAGGATTTCCTTTCTCCCTGGTCTTCGTCTGTGTCATTTGTGTGACTTTGCTAACAAGGAAGAGGGAGAGGAAGCATTATTGCGCTAGCAGAAGTCCTTGTGCCTAAGGGTTGGGGTGACTTCATTGAGTACAACTCATTATATCTGAGAAAATTTCTGAGATTTTTCTGTTTTCCATTCCTCCTAGGAAAAGAAGGCTAGCTTGCAAATTTTTCTCTGAATAGTTCCAAGCTTTTTTTGTGTGTGGTGGCCCCATCTCCTCACTCCCACCAGCCATCATGCCCCAAACTCCATGTGCTCCTGCCATTTTATGAGTTTTTCGAACACGTTTTATACCGCTATGTGGAGGCTGCATATACATAATATTATTGTCGTGTGTGCCACTGCCATTACATTGTTTTGGTCAAGGTGTACGTTACAGATTTTCTAGATATGCCCTCAGAAGACCTACCCCTACCCCCCCAATGCTCTTCAATGTGCAGTGGTTCATCATCCAGAAAATTCTCAGTGGCACAAACAACATGAACTGCTTTCAGCTAACCTTTCTTGGGGGTTACATCTCTCCCTTGCATGCGAATTGCCCATAGATGTGTCAGATTACCATTAATTTATAACGGGCAACTGTTGTGTAAAATGACCTGGCTTGCATCTATGCCTTCCACATCGGAACATTGTTATACATAACTGCAGTTAAGAGACTTATCAAGACTTTATCTTGACAAGCAGAAACGACCGGCACGTCTTGCTGTTTTATTTATTTATATTTTTGAACCAAACAGTAGAGAGGAAATGTGCTTGTGTCTCTCCCCCATTGATAGGCTTTTAAGCTGTTAGGCAGAGTGAGGTGGCCACCTCAAGCGGCTAATATTGGCTATCATGAAAGGGCAGTAGATTTCTTTTTTTATATATAAATAAAAAAACTTACTCAATTTATTGCAAAGCTAAGCAGGGTCCAGTATGGTTTCAAATTGGATGGAGGACCACGTGTCGAGATTCCTGCATTGCAGAGGATTGGACTAGATGACCTTCGAGACCCCTTCCAACTCTGCAATTCCGTAATTCTATTATTCTCTGATTACTGATGTTCCTTTACAGTGTTCTTGGGATTTTTCTGCCTCGTGTGCCAAATTACTTTGGGCACACCCAACTAAATAATTGTGTGAGTGGAATGACTTCCACTTGCACAATGGGACTTCTCACCTCCTTTCTTCCCCCCTGTGCATGCCCTGCACAGTCCCAAATTTGCTCCAGAGGGTTGGAGGAACCCCACAGAACAGATTTAGGGGGCGCGCAGGGGAGCAGAAGAGGGGAAAGTCCAATTTGCAAGCAGAATTCATTTTTCCCGTGCAAGGAGAAAATTAGTGTTACTTTGGTTACAACCTTTGATCACTCTTAGGCCCTATCTGCCTGGGCCTTCAACTTATTGGGCTGCCACTGCTTTTAAGCCACAGTTGGCTACAGACCTGCCCATTCCTTTCTCCTGACTATGGGATGACCATTTTATTTTAACAAGTGGTCACAGGAGCCCAAGGCCCTTCCCACCCATCAGCATCACCAACACACAAGTGTGCATTGATAGAATGGCAGGCTAGCACACATTGCCGGTGGCTTTCATTTCGCTCAGTGGATCAGCATATCTGTAGGGCTGCTCCAAGCTGTATCCTCACCAGCTTCTCTACTTCTTGGTTTATATCAGTGGTGGGGAAGCTGTGGCCCTACAGATGTTGATGGGTTCCAAATTCCATCATCCTTGAGTTGGCATGGCTGATGGAGAGGGAGCTGTAATACAAAACACCTGAAGATTCATTGCCTCCTGTCGAGATGCATAGTTCTTGAGCCAGGTGCAAGAGGGCTGTATCTAAATCCAAGATAATTCCATGCATCTATTCATGCTTTGCATGTAGAAAATCTCAGGTTCAATCACCATCATCTCCTCCAAGCTTATCTCTGGTATCTGGAAAGACCCTTGTGTAAGGTCTTGGAGAGTCAGCACCTACCTGAGTAGACAGCATTTGGCTAGATCAGGCACCCTCAAACTCGGCCCTCCAGCTGTTTTGGGATTACAACTCCCATCATCCCTAGCTAACAGGACCAGTGGTCAGGGATGATGGGAATTGTAGTCACAAAACAGCTGGAGGGCCGAGTTTGGGGATGCCTGGGCTAGATAGACTAGCGGCCTCAGGCAACTTCATATGCTCAGCTGTGTTGAACTTTGTCCTTCATTCATTGTCCACACCTGTTAAGGAACCTCTGCCTATCTACCATGCAACCAAAGTCTTCTGTAGAGGGTTTTGGAGCACACTATTGGGGGAACAGTATGTATGTCAGTCTCCTCTAACCTGGTGCCCTCCAGAAATGGTTGGACTCGTAACTCTCTTCATCCCTGGCTATTGGCTGATGAGAGCTGATCTTCAAGAACATCTAGAGGGGAACCAGGTTATGGAAGACTGACAGGTGGCCTAGGCCTATTGAGATTATAGCCTAGGATGGCACTCAACCTTCCTCTGCATATTGTAAGGGATGGTTGGTCATGAAAGAAAGGCTTTCGGAAACCTAAGGAGAGAAGCCAGTTTGAGAACCACTGCTTTAGCAATTGGCACATTTGAGAGAACCCTTTTTGGAGTGAAAGCTAGCTGTAAGGATGGAACACCCAAAGTGTTCGGGGCTTTGTGTGCTACAGAGATGGATGTTGTTGGATGTCAGAGAGAGAGAATCTTTGCTGTATGTGTGTTTTTAGTTTGCTTAGTTTATCTGTGGTTGTGTGTCCACAAAACGCTGGCTGTATTAAGTTCCTGGAATGTGTGCAAGGCTGCAGAAGATGTTTTCAATAGGGCAGAATTTCAGGCTCTAATTTAATAACAAGACCTCTTCTGGATAAACACCTGCAGCCTTTGGCACTGAATTTATTTAGTTCAGGATACAGCCGTTCTCTGGTATACTGGGAGCATCTTTGAATTATCATTTAACAAACCAGTAGGTGAGTAAATTGGCTTTTTCAAGTCTCTTAATGAAATCTTGCTTCCTGGTCACAGGTGCCTGTTCTTTAGTTCCACTGAGAGGTCCCTAATGAAGAGGGCAAAACCATATTAATGGTAGTCTTTCTCCTAAAGGCGCCCCAGGAAAATTGCATTTGCTGCTCGCTTCTGACTGAAATATTCTCTGAGGAAAAGTGTGCACGGCTTATCGTAACAAAAAATTTGCGTATTTGTTGTATGAAGTCAAATGTGTTTATTTGGGATAGGACTTTATTTATTTATTTGCTTAAAGAGACGACAGGTTGCATTAATAATAGGAACATAAGAAACTGCCTTGTACCAAGTATATCCCTGGTATATCTCAGCTCTTGGTTCATCTAGTTCATTGCTGTCTACGCCACTGGTTTTCAACCAGTCCAGAACCAGTCTCAGGGTTGTTGTGAAGATAAAATGAGGAGGGGGAGCCACCGTGAACTGATTGGAGGAAAGGTGGCACATACATTTCATTTGATTGATTGACTCTTTTGCAAACCAATTTGAGGTTTGTTTGTTTAGAAAATCAAGTAGTACCGGTATATACATTGTAAAGAAACATATATAATAATAATGAAGTAGTTGGCCCTACCACATTTCACCCAGTGGATGCAAAGTCAGACTTGCCACATTTTGGGGAATTGGTGGGGAAAGTGAGGTGTGATATTCCTACGTTGTAGTGTTTGCTATAGCTGTGTAGAACAGGGGTAGGCAACCTAAGGCCCGTGGGCTGGATGCAGCCCAATTGCCTTCTCAATCCGGCCCACAGACGGTTTAGGAATCAGCATGTTTTTACATGAGTAGAATGTGTCCTTTTATTTAAAATGCATCTCTGGGTTATTGTGGGGCATAGGAATTCGTTCATCCCCCCCAAAAAAATATAGTCCTGCCCACCACATGGTCTGAGGGACAGTGGACTGGCCCACGGCTGAAAAAGGTTGCTGACCCCTGGTGTAGAACATGCCATTCTCTTTCCCACCCCCAATGGTCTAATGCGACTTTGCGTTGTGGAAACATACCCCATTAAGCACAGGTAATATTGAAACAGAAGCTTTTGCCTTCTTTTTCCTCAGAATTTGCTCTTCACTGATATGGATGCTCTGCTTGTGCAGACTAAGGGCTTGCTCTCTTTGGGTCAGTGCTCCTAGAAGAGGGGGAAAAGGGGGATACATTGTCCACATGAGATTGGTCGCTCTGGCCACAACATAAACTCCTCTCTGGTGGGCATATAACTTCCCTCGTGACATTCCTCATGAGCTTAATGTAAATGTTATAATTCCCAGGCGTGTGTAGGTTGCCACACTGAGCTATTATGGAATTACTGTGGTGAAAAGTGGGAGAATCAAACTTGCCACCCACACGAAACCGGTAAAGGCATCCCATCAGAATTCTGAATATCAGAAGCTGAGCAATAGTCCTGAGCATTTCACAGACAAAGAAAAGGGGGGGGGATTTGTAACACCCCATCCTCATCTTTAGGAGCATTGACACCAGCTGCCCAACTGCTGAATGTTCTCTTCAGGCTTTTGAAAGCTCTGTTCATTTGGCCTGCAATTGTCTGTCATCCCAGGAGAACGGCTGTTTTGGGATAAAGGCATAGTAGGACTATGGATCAGCAGCTTCAGTGTGTGCAATAGTGGACTGTGCATAGCATGGAACTGTAGTGTTGATGTGCATTAGTGGTAAAGGCAGTGTGTTTTGAGGTGCAACTTCTTAGGGGTGCTACCTCTCCCCACCCCCAAATGTATTGAAGAAAACATCCCCTCTGCAGCCAGGCCATGCACCATGGAAGCTGTTCTTTGCTGTTTGTTCGCCACCATGGAAGGTAATGTAGAGTTCTTCCATGTAAGGAGGGACTCTGCCCCATTGTTTCTGATGTAAGTGGCTCCAGTAGGGGGGAGTATGGCTGCAGTATACATCATTTGAGTGTGGTGGGGGGCTAGATCTCTCCCACATGGTGCTATAATCCCCCTCATGCAGTCTTTCCGCATGGTGGAGGAAGGATTGTGTGGACTTCCCCCTTGAGACCCTGGAGAGGGACCTGAATGCTGAAGAATGAGCTCTCTGGCAACTAATCCAGAGTGTGGCAGCTAGACTGGTGACTGGTAGCGGCCGCTGTGACCGTATAACACCGGTCCTAAACAAACTGCATTGGCTCCCAGTACGTTTCCGAGCACAATTCAAAGTGTTGGTGCTGACCTCTAAAGCCTTAAACTGCTTCAGCCCAGTATACCTAAGGAGGTCCAGCTCCGAGGGTCTTCCGGTGATTCCCTCACTATGAGAGAACCAGATAGATGGACTTGTCAGTATTTGCACCCACCTTCAGGTGTCAAGGAAATAAACAGCTATCTGACTTTTAGAAGACATCTCAAGACAGCCCTGTAAAGGAAGCTTTTAGTGTTTGATGTCTTACATTTTGTTGGGAGCCGCCCAGAGTCGCTGGGGCAACCCAGTCAAATGGGCGGCAAATAAAGTAAGTAAGTAAGAAGGTGACGCACTTTTCAGACATGCATCATTTCATGACACAGTAATTCAGTTTTACTAGCAAACTGGAGATTAAACTAGCCCCTTTCCAGCCCCGGGAGGAGCGTGGGGAGCGTTTGCGCAACACACTGACGCACTAATGTGCCGCGGCACACAGTTCGGAAAGCTCTGCACTAAAAGGAAAAGGAAACTTTTAACAATGCATTACCCTGTGGGCAAAATAGGGACAAAATAAGGATTGTGATTTATCTGGGACAAATGGAAAAATGGAGAAATAGGAATGGTGGGAGTGCTTGCCCGACAATGACATACAGAATAACAATCAGATAGTGTGTGCGTGCAGGGATGGCGAAGTGACGAGACTCTGAGACAGGATGATTTTCCGGGAAGGCGACCTCGACTCTTTGCGAGCGCTCCCTTTTGTTAGGTTCTGGCAACATGTTAATGAGTAACTTAGCATAGGCACAACCCAATCCCAAACAAGGAAACTTTTAAAACTTTCCACCCCGTATATGGTAAGGGGTGACACCCCCAAGCCTCACCCTAGGACCCTGCCATTGTGTACGTGACTGTTCCTCATGCTCCTTCCATGCACCCTCCTCGTGCTCACCTCGTGCTACCTGGTGTTTTTCCATGAGTCCGCCATTATCCATTGTTCGTACATGACATGCGTCTGCCATTCCGACGTTCAGGGCGACGTGGTATGCCAACACGATGTGCAACGTGTGTAGTGTGCTGTGTGGGCTCATAAAAATCGTCCCAACATGTGCGCACCAGACCCAAATGCCACAGACATGCTGCTGTTGTGGCTTATGGAGAGTAGATGCAGGAAGCCAGAGGTGATGATAGAAGCCTAGACCTCTGTGTGAATACTTAGAGTAAGCTGCAGCCCTGTTGCACCCATTGCACATGTGCGCGCGTGTGTGCACGCACGCACACGCACACACTCCCTCTTCTGGTTCACAGCAGAGAGCAAGCCATGCCAAAGGCGGTTTGCAGTTGCGAATGAGCAGCTTGCTTCCGGCAGAGTGGGTGTCCCTTGAATTTGTGTCACCCAAGGCAGCTGCCTGCCTGGGGAAAGAGGGTCTGTAAGCTATATTGAGGTGCCACAGCATAGTCTCTCGACACCCTAAAGGGTGTGAAGAAACTGGCGGAACCCTGACCTCACGCTGCATCTTCCATTTTATTTTTTGCCATTTTGCATATCTGCGTCTGTTTGGCTTTTTCCTTTTAAGCATGGCTGCACCCTTGACAATTCAAGCCTAAAAGGTCATCTTAATTAATATTTCTGGATTAGTGGGATGGCAGACGCGGCGGTTGCTGGTAACAGCAGAGATGGAGCCTTGCTCAGAAAATGGCTTTCCAGGCTGGTGCTCTGGAGCAGAAACATTGCAATCGGGCAGCCTGATATAATTTGAAATGTGCTGGCTTATTTTATTTTTTTGCAAAAAAATAAAAAAGATCGCAGGAAGAAGTGTTCCTTTCCTTTTTTAATTTGAGGAATTTCCATTGGGTTTCTGCGCGTTGCTGGCATTTCTTCCCCCCCACTGGTTTTATACAAGTGTCCTGTGGTTTGTACTGGTTAGCTCAGCATTGTGGATTGACATGGTGTAAGTAGGGTAGCATTAAAGGGCTACCTGCCCCAGTCTAAATGGGGGTACATAGCCTGAAATATGATGTAAGATATTGTCATAATATTGCGGTGAATCATCCAATCTCGGAGTGGTGAGAGACAGCAGGGGTGCCTGCGCTTAGCTAGGCTTAGGTTTCCTTGGCAAGAAAGTCAGTGGAAACTGTGGTGTTGTTAGGATATATGGTTTAATTCACAACCTGAGCATAGGCTCACAGCATTGACACCCTGCAAAATCTTGCTTTCCCATTCAGTTTCCAAGGGACCCCCCCCCCAGCTGTGGCTCGGGTTCAGCACAGAACAGACACGTCTCTGTGTCTCCAGCTTCCATCATCAGTCCAACCCACACAAACAATTCTCCCCTTTGTCCGATTGTGTGGCATCCAGTCAGGTGAGATTGTGTGGCATCCAGTCATCCAGTCAGGCCCACCCGCATGCCTCTTTGGCAGTGATGGCTAACCTTGACACCCCAGATGTTTTGGAACTACAACTCCCATCATCCCTAGCTAACAGGATCAGTGGTCAGGGATGATGGGAGTTGTAGTCCCAAAACATATGGAGTGTTAAGGTTAGCCATCACTGCTCTATGGCAACAGAGCTCACTCTTTCAAGATGCAAATGGCAGATCTTTAGCTGAGCTTGACAAAGGAACTGGCCTATGACTGGTTCAACAATCTTCCTTCTATAGTTTCTAGTCTTCTGTACACAGACTTACAGGTTTGGAAGGGACCTACGGTATCACGCAGACCAATCGCCCAAACCCATAACAATGTTAATCTTAGAAAGATTATACATGTTGTCAAGGTAGTACATACCACCTTGCTTAAGAGGCTTTGTGAGGACAGTAGACCAGGTAAGGTGAATGCTGTTGCACCTTCTCATTGGTTCTTTGCTGGCAGGCTAGCAAAGCAGTGCACTTTCAGGCATTGACTACTGGTTGTGGCGGAGGGAAAATATTGGCACTAGCAGCCAACAAGATTTTCGCCCCAGCAGGCCTGAGTCAAAAGATGGCATCTGTTATAAAATCAATGTGGGCAATGAAAACTCGGAATTTTAGCTAGCTAATCGATCTCTCAGGCTTTATATTCGGTTTCAATGTGCCTGGTGCCATTTCTGGGGCAAAGTACAGAACTGGGATTCTTCCCGGGACACAGCAATTTATTGGGCTGTAGGCTGGCTTTGTGGGTATTGGAGATGCTAATATAATGTCCCTAGTTGGGGTTGGAGGGGATGCGGTGGGCGAGCAGGGGGAGGAGGAGCAAAGGGGAGATCCAGCCACGGATGGAGGCCTTGGCGGTGCCCAAGGGAAGCATCGGGAGAACATTGGGACCCCCTGGAAGATCTCTGGGCAAGCAGGAAGGAGGAATTATGGGTTATTGGGTTGTTGTTTTTATTTTGATTGTGTATTTTGTGGTTTTATATTCTGATTTTATTCTGTGACCCGCCCTGAGAACTGCGGGTATAGAGAGGTATATAAATTCCATCCATCCATCCATCCATATTTCCCAAGTGAGACCCATGTCAAACAGCCCTTAACACTGAAGTCTTTTCTGCAAACAGATATAAAGTGAAGCAGAGCTCACGAGGGATGTAGAAGAGAGTGGTTGTTGCAAAAAAAAAAAAAAAAAACATTCCAAGGGCCAGATAGAGGTGTTCAGAAGGCCACATTTGGCCCTCCAGGCCAGGAATGAGGTTCCCTACCCCCACCCTGTAACAAATAGTCGAAGGGGAGAGGCAGACAAAGGCAGAAAGGGAAGGATGGAGGCTAATGCTGTTGCCCATACTTGACATTTGTTACAGTTGGTAGGGTAAGAAGAAAAACCAACGATCATGTGGAGAAAGGTTGTTTTTGAGGAAGGAGTTGTGTTGGAAAAGCACCAGAGCTATGTGGGAGGAAGGACCTGTGATCACAAGGGGCTTGTTGTGTGGTGTCTGGCCCCCACATGGTTGCATTTTAGATGGCCAGCCACATGTCTGCTGTGTGGTTTGTGGTTTTTGCTTGCGCTAGTTTCCTGCCATGGATATCTCTGTTCCCATAGCCTTTTGGTGGTGTAAATAAAGACAAATAAAGGTATTTGGGTGGGGAAAGGTAATGGCAAGCCCCCTGGTGTTTGTCTGTGGAATGAGCTCTGTGGGGGGAAGGTTGAGATTTGCTAAACGGAATGTAGCACATCGCTATAAGCAGCAAAATCCCAAATTCCATAATCTATATAAAAAAGTGACTATATTCGGTCTGAGATTATGCTCTGCTTATGCTGCGCCGGTCTCCATTTAAGCTTTTCTGAATAATTTACAGAGCTCCATTAAACGCTTTCGTATTTTGATTCCTAAATGCCAGAGAACATTTCCTGAGCTATTTCAGCTCCCTGTATTCCCTGGCACAGTGCTGCCCTCTCCAGCTCTCTGGTCTCTGTGATTCTAGTTTCGTAGTACTAAGCAATTTGGAATTTCTCCCCTCGCCCCATCCAAGCAAAGCAAGTATAGCCAAGGCCACTTCAAGACTGGTCTCCTTCAGCGGCCATTTCACAGAGTTGGAACTTGGGGTGCTGTGACCTGGTTGGGTCCTGCTCCTGTCTTGGCACTTCCACCCCAGATCTGTCCCCTCCAGCCCCCATTACTATAGACCAGTCTGTCCCTAATTGATGACCTGCAGGTGATCCTAGAATTGTAGTGTTGGAAGAGACCACAATGGTCATCTGGTCCAACCCTGTGCAATGCAGGAAGCTTTTGCTCGAACCCACAACCCTGAGGTTTAAGAGTGTCATGCTTTACTGACTGAGCCATGTTGGGCAACCAGCAGGGGCTGATGGGAATTGTAGTCCATCAACTCTAAATATTCTTTTAACAGCTCTGTTGCAGCAAGTCAAAATGGGTTGTCCCTTCCTGGCACATGCTTTTAATGCTTACAGGGGAAGATAGAATCCTGACATGTATCATTGATTGTGAGTTCTCAACTGGCGCTTACTTGGTGTGGTACATTAATGGACGTGCAAGAAGAGTTGACACCCTTTCATGTCCTTTAACTTGCTGTATTTATCTGAAGCTCAGGCTAGCAATATTTTTATACGAAGATGGTGCTGATGGTGGGGGGAAGGTGTCAAGAATAATGAAGAATCATTATTCCATTGAAAGCTGTGTGGGTAAAAGCAGAATCAAGGACCAGCCCATTGTTAGCGTGAACGAAGACTAAACGTTTTTTTCGCCTTTTTCTTTCTGCATTTGCTAATAACTAGCATTCTGCTCCAGTTGCCATGGCTTTGGTGAAATTGCAACTGCTAGTGCCAGCTGTAAAAAGAGATGCCATTCATTGACTTGACATAAGCTGCTTGGCTTCTTTGACTGACTGTGGTTATGCAAAACAGGAATAAAATATGCACATGGACAGAAAGAGGGAGAGCGTGCAACACAAAAATGCTTTTTAAAGATCTTGCTTTTTGTTTCTAGAAAATGGGTGCACAGGTGGACTCTAAAGAAGGCAGCCTTGGGTCCTTGTTAGAGCACAGGCTCTTGCATGCTGAACATCCTAGGTCCAACCTGTGGCTGTTTTAGTGAAAAGGATCAAAGAGAACTGGAGACGATAGGGAGCTACTGCCTGTGAGTGAAAATGCAGACTCACTGCACCAGTGATCAGGTGCGGTATATTTAAAAATGGCTACCTACTCACAGGTTGTGACAATTCATTAAATCAGACCCCATATGCACTGCCTCTGGTGATGGAGCTTCCTGTCCTAAGCACATAGTCAGGGGTCAGCAAACTTTTTCAGCAGGGGGCCGGTCCACTGTCCCTCAGACCTTGTGGGGGGCCGGACTACCATTTTTTTGGGGGGGGGGATGAATGAATTCCTATGCCCCACAAATAACCCAGAGATGCATTTTAAATAAGAGAACATATTCTACTCATGTAAAAACATGCTGATTCCTGGACCATCCGTGGGCCGGATTGAGAAGGCGATTGGGCCGCATCCGGCCCCCAGGCCTTAGTTTGCCTACCCAAGACATAAGTGGCTGCCGTCTTGTTCCAGAATGAAATGCACCGGAACATGCAGCAGAACATGCATCTGATGCAGCAGAACTAGCAACAAAAAGACTTGTCCACAAGAATTTGTGTGTGTGTGTGTGTGTGTGTGTGTGTGTGTGTGTATTGGACACTGACCAAACAAAAGTGACTGGACATGGGGATAGCTGAGGTCTGCAGTGGTTTGGGGGGGGGGTCTACCACTGCTTTTTCCCTCCTTCGGGCAGCTGGTGTGCCAAAATGATGAAATGCAGGTGTAAGGCAGAGTGTTCTGTTTTTAAAAGGGTGCATGTGCAGCAGCGATCGGTGTTATCAGGTACGAAGCTGCCTGGGAGGGCTTGGGGATGTTGCAATCTTCTTTTTCTTCTTCAATGGAAAAGGGTTGGGAAGCAGGAGGTGGGGAGGACACAGATCAATATCTGTGGTATGGATTGTGCACCTCGCTGTGTGTGGTGGATGCATGTAGCGGATTGTCTGGGCATGCCCTTAAGACAGATGCTTTGACATGTATTTGCTTGAGCTCGAGATACTGAACTCTTGAGTCCAGCGCCCCAACTCTATGCATATTCCGCGTGAAAAACAGAATGCATACTGTTTTAGTGCTTCCATGCCCAGATGCTTCCATGCACGCAGTGTGGAATACACACCATGCACACAAGTACACACCCCCTATGTGCTAATCTTCCTTTCTTCCCTAACTGAACCAGCAAAGCCCTCCATCAG